>CAHIKZ030003422.1:485000-555000 GCA_903632075.3 Acanthosepion pharaonis
TCAAATCAGAAATGATGAATCAGCACAATTTCAATTTAGTTCCCTCGGGAAGTCGGTTTGAGCTCCTTTCGCAAATGGTATTCGTAGCCTCATCGGTAAGGTAGCTGGCTTGGGCATGCAAGCCAACCGAAGAAAAAAAAATGCAATTTCGATTCTCTCGGGAGGTTTATCCACGCTGCTTAATAACGATCATAAAAAAAACGTTCTGGAAGTTTTTTTTTCAGTAAGGTTCATCCTTTCCAAGGCTTGAGAGCAACTCGAGGTAGAGTGTCACGTTAGGAGGCAATTTATACGGATAAGAGTGGAAGATAACGGTTAACCATAGCCTTGAACAGGTTAAGATTGCTGTGATCGGGGAAACATCCCGTTGGGAGTCGGTTCCATAGAGCAGTGGGTGCGGAAAGAAGCTGTGGAGGGAATGTGGGTGGTTTGTTTATATGTAAGTGGCATGGCGTGTCCTTGCCGTGAAGGTTTGAAATGGGGGGGGGACCAGGGAATGTAGTTCATCCGAGCACTTTCCGTGGAAGTAGTGATAGAGCAGCGGGAGGGTGCCGCATCCCTCCTGCTGGGGGAGAGGTTAGCGAATAACTCGTCATTCACAAGGACTCCGAGACGCTTTTGAACTAATAAAGACCAATAAAAATAAAGTAAAAGAAAAACTACTAAAAAAACTAACACCGTTCCATAATATTTGCAACTTTTTTTTTTTATTATTGTCAATCCTTATTAAAGTTTATGACTATATGTCTTAGCGGCATGTAGAATAATTCAAAATAAGATGAAGTGCCTAAAAAGGAATTGTTTTAAAAGGAAAAAAACATTGAGATATCCAAGACTGGAGCTGGTGTGTTTATATACTAATATACTAATATACTAGGTATTATAATTTCTGAATTTACTTCTGTATGAAACCGTATAGTTTATTATCTGTTTTTGCTTAGAAATTTACTTCGTCTTATTTCAATTGCTTTTTATTGCAAATATCAGACAGTTCCCATTGGAAAAGAAAAAAATCAGCCTTTTGCTTCATTATTACAAACTAGCAGCATGGCCCAGCGTTGCCCGTGCTTGATTCAAAAATCGTACGACTCATACAGCAATCGCTATCATTTGACTTAAAAAAAATTGCCCTCCCTTGCCTTTAAAGGAGTGCCCTTTGCCGTGCTGATGTTGCTACATGCCTTACTTCTTGCCTCTCACACTGCGAATTTTTTCTAAGCTCTATACTAAACATTGAATCTGTTACGAAAAAAGAATTAAACAAAATGAACACAAAACGATCAGCTTTAAAAAAAGGACTCGTAACTGGAAAAACCGAATGAAAAAAGAACGTTAACAACAAATACTTTTTCACACCCAACCCAGTTCTGCGGAATCGGAATCAACGTTGAGTTTAAGCAAGCGAATGAGCCAATTGGAGTAAAGTGCCATGCAGATTTAAATTTTTCCCACTTGTGACGAATGCAGCTATCGATTTTTTTGCATGCTAGCATGCTAGTTAATATTCGTGTCAGTCAGCTGTTGGCTCTCACGCTGGCCAATAGAACCTTCCTGCCTATTCGTGGCAGCCAGCTATAGGCTCTCACTCTGGCCAGTAGAAAATGGCCGCAAACTACATGAAAAGTGTCGTAGAAGCATGAAAAGTCGATTATTTCCACTATTGATGGGAGTTCGGAAATGCAAAGTCGGTCTTGGCCTTCCCGCTAACTTGGAGCATGTGCATGTAAATTTTGGTGCAAATCTGTCAAAAATTGCGGCCGTGCATTCGTTACACACACACACACACACACACACACACACACACACACACACACACACACACACACACACACACACACAAACACACACACACACACACACATCCTGCTTTTTATAGATAGAGATCCATTTTCTTTGGGAAGTCGAGTTGGGATTCTTTAGCAGATGGTATTAGTAGCCTTGTCGGTAAATCAGCTGTTCTAGAAATAGTTATGCAAGTTCGAATCTCTTCAGAGGTTTATTGTTTATCTCGTATCCACGATGTTTACAAACAAACGTAAATAGAATTGCAATAAAAACCAACAAAAATAAGGTGAGATGTAGTAACTGTAAGAGTAAACAGAGCTCAGGACAACAGTAAAAGTGCTAAGCTTTATTCAACTGAATGAAACTCAGCTTTAAAAGGAAAATAGGAGTTACAAGTTAAATAGCCAACTGGGGTGAGTCCATTGCTTGTACATAGTGAACATAGGATACCACATGGGGTACTTCCATAAAAAGCGATGCCTAAGTTTAAAATGCATTTAAAAAATGTAAAATATTTCGTGAGGGTTTAACTTTAGTTTCAATTCAAAGCTTATAGATTCAATTTAATATTCTAAATAAGCAAAATACTTTGGTATATTTCATACCGGATTTAAATTATCTTTTTTCTTCTTATCAGTAAAAACTATAAATTAATCCATATTGACAGATTTTTTATTTTAAAAATCATTCAAAAATAAAATATACTTTTCCGAAAATATATTTTGTATGAAAATTAGCTAATTTAAAGCTTAATTAATCTAAATTAAAAAAAATATTGGTTATTTAAAAAAATATCACAGAAAATATTTTTTAAGTAGGGAGGGGTGTTTTTATGTGTTGAATGATTTATTGACTGTCTGATGTTTGGAAATTTAAATAAGGGGGACAAAACTGAAAGAAACAATCTATCTACCTATATTAAATAGGCGGTAACCCTGAAGATTTAAGAAAATATTTTAAGCAATCCAATATTTTATTGAATTTTAGCTAATTTGTCTTTATAACCTTACTCACGAAGACGTTTGTTAAGAAAACGTTAGAAAATGACCTATAAATATTAAATTTATTATAGGTTCTTCTATTATATTCAGCTAATGTCGTGTATGAACGTCTGTACTCACAAAAATCAACACGTTTATACACACACGCAAAAATATTCAAAATTCTTTTTAAAATTTTGGGGGCCATTGAATTATGGTTAGCATTTCAATTTATGATTTGTAAAAACAATTTTAATCTTATAACAATATCACTTGCACGCTACAAATTGATACAGAATTTTAAAAGGTTTAAAAGTTTAAAAATTATTCTAATTAAAATTTTAAAAAAATGAAAACAATTTCTTGTAAAAATTCCTTATTCATCAATTTTTTTTCTTAAGACAATATATGTTATTCATAAAATAATTAAAAGATTTTCTAGTTAAAAATATTTTAAATATCATTTCTTATCAAAAGCATTTGATAATTCAACTTCTCATTACAACAAATATAAACATTATACGAGGCAAAAAGATTTGGTCAAGAAGAGGTAACTGATTAAAAATATTTTTTCTAGATTTTCTTGAAAAGAAACATTTCAAAACTAATTTCATTCATTTGTGAATAAATCGGGAAAGTTTAAAATTAAAATCCGAAAAATGATCTAATTTTTGAAAGAATTTCCAAATCAATGTGTTTTTCACCGCAAAAAGCCACTTAAATTTCCTGTACAAACTTAATGTCACACTTGAACGCAGAAAAAATGTTTTATAAGTAAAATTTCCAAGGTTCTAAAAATAATAATATAAAGAAATTACATTAAAAAAACACCTTGCACTTTACTTTTAATAATGACACAAAAAATTTGACGATAAAGTTTTACGTTTTGGGTATTTTTTTCATTACACATGCTTCTTTTTTTAGGAAGTACTGGTGAAAGAAATACTCTTGAAAAAAAATCTTTGTTCCACAATATTTGCTATATTTTCTTTTGATTATTGATAATACTTATTAAAGTTTATGTTTATTTGTCCTGGCGACAACTATGAGAAGTAATTTAGAATAACATGAGATTCCTTAAAGCGCATTTTTCAAAAGTAAGCATAAATTGAAATGTTTGAAATTTCAGTTGCTGTGTTTATATATATTTAGGAAATCATATCTAGCATGGTGTGGAAATCTAAGAACATGTAAGGCGAAACCCAGAAATGATGAAGGATATTTGTGTTACAGTGTTAGAACAAAATGCGAAATTCATTCACCGCACCGTAAGTATTGATTGAAAAGAGTCACAATTTCTTGAATTTATTAAAATACTTTGATAAAAGTAAATTATTTAATTGATTCTCAGAATGGATTCTTACAAAGATTGAATTAATGAAATATTTCATTTTCATTGAAGTTGACTTTTAATCAGTTTTTATTTACAAATGTTCAGACAAATTTCATATATTAAAATGAGCACAGGTTTTTTAAAACTGAGCACAAAACTTCATATATTAAATTGCGCACAAATTCCATATATTAAACTGAGCACAAATTTTATGCATAAAAAGTATTTCATTTTCATTTAGGGCTTTCTTATTTGGTTTTTATTTACAAATGTACGATTTGAACACAGATTTCATGCATTAAATGTAACAACTATTATGCGACCGAAACAACTGTTTCGTTTTCTTCGTAAGGTGAAAGTTATTGTTGGAGCAAATTTCAATAATTAGCGGTAATTATCGCAATATATAGAGAAAGCCTTATATATGAAAGGCACACCTTTCATATATAAGTAATTTTATTCAATCCTGTTAAAAAACTGTTTAAAATGCTGTTGTCCCAGCAAGCTTTGCGAACCGGAAGTAGACACAGGCGTACTTTCCTGTTTGAATTTCATTTTCTTTTCCGTCTTTCCGCGAGATCAAAACGGAATAGTTCACTATTTATGAGATACTGTGGGGGCATAATGTACGTACTAAGTAACTAAAGGAGGGATAAGCAGAATTATAACAAGATAGTCACCATTAGAAGCTTAGCAAATCTGATATCGCATCTTCAACGTTCCATACGGAATTTTATTTTCACTGAAGATACATTTAAATATATATATATACTCACCCCAATTTGATATTTCCTGGTTTACGATGTTTTATTTTAAGGGGATGGATCTATAATATTTGATTCCTCTCGTATATTTGTAATAATAACTGATAATGGTCTATTAATTTCTATCAAAATATATTCCTCTTGGTAATAATTGTATATCAAGTCATATACTTATTAGCAATCATTTTGATTCATTCTTTTTTTTCCCTGAAATTCCTTTTTTTTAGATAAATTTAAAATTAATACAAGGTTTGAGATCCACTCAAGGTAGAGAGTTAAAGTTGAAATGATAACGATAGGTGAGATGTGAGCTATAAGAGGAAGAGAAGATGTTAGAAAGTGGAGATTATGAAGATAAGGAGGGTAGATGATTATTGACCCTTAACTTGAAGAGGTCGACATTAATGTGTTTAGGGAAGCACCCATGCAGGAGTCTGTTCCACAAGTGATAGTTTTTGTGAAAAATCTGTGTTTCTTCTTACATTTCGAACACAGGGAAATAAGGATGATTCGACACCGTGGAAGTACCATGAAGTGTCCGTGCATTAAAATTCTGAACTAGAGAATTGAGTTCCACTTTTAATCAATTCACCCCAAGCAAGGGGGTAATGCCACTGAGACACAATGAGCTACTGGGAGAATAAAGCCCAATCTTGAACAAGAAATAAAACTCTACACTTATTCAAAGGGTCAGGGAGGAGTGTGAACCGAACGAGAGGCGAACCTATCTACTCCTATTTTACCATGAAAATAACGATAGGCTAGTAACAGGCTTCCAACGCTGCATCTGCATGAATAATGGTTTAGTGATACAAGTCTTACTAATTAACTCGTATCTGGGATAAGAAGAGGGTGAGTTTCATACCTTCCCCAAGGATATTTGCGCGTAAGTGAATATAAGAAACCCGACTGGAATTGGAACTCGGTTTCTCAATTAACAATTCCGAGACATTATCCATTAAAACACCCGCACATTTATACTTACAGCATCTGATATTCCCTAACGGTCACCCATCTAACTACTGACGTTGCTTAACTGATCGTACGGGGACTGGTGTTTCAACGTGATGTGGCTGTAAGTCTTTGGTTTTTGGAAGTGCATCCGAAAACAATGGTATCATCTGCATAGATCTATCTATATTTCTGAGATGAAATATTGTAACTATTTACACTAGATGTATTGTTCGGGCAGTTGTCTTCATCTTTATTGTCATATTCACGCCGTTGTACGCTCCGGCCTTTTTCAGGTGATATACGTTGGAATTTCGAATCGAACCCTTTATTTAGTCCACCGGGGTAGATTGTTCTAATTCTATATGTCATGCTTTTTTTCTGGATATCACAGTTTCACTTATTTCCCTTCTTAGTAACTCATCTCTCCAAGTTTTTTTCAACTCTGTTGTGGTCATGTATTGAACTGACATTCAATTGAACTGACAACTCTTTGGCTCAAGTCACTGGATTATTTTAACTAACGCTTTTATCTACTAAAACTGTTTTCTGGTTGAAATTATTTGAATGATTTTTTGTCATTATTCTCTTGATGTTTTTACTTGAACTCGTGAATTCGGTGCGAATATAAAGAGGTTCGCAGTATTCCTCATTATCAAGGAAATCTTAATGTTTATTAGTTGAAATTGTTAAAATGATTTTCTCTCGTGATTCTGTTTGTATTTTTACACGAATTAACGTATTTTTTGTTAATTTATAGATGTTCCTGTATTCGTAATTCTTCAGGAAAAAAAGATTTCTTAGTTGAAATTGTTAAAATAATTTTCTCTCGTGATTCTGTTGATATTTTTACTCGAATTAACATATTTTTGTTAGTTTATAAATGTTCCAGTATTCGTCATTCTCAAGGAAAAAAAAAACTTTCTTAGTTGAAATTGTTTAAATGATATTCTACTGTGATTCAGTGAATTCTATCAGCTAGTGTCTCTGTCCGTGCTCTGAAAATAGGTTATTCAAGAAATGTTAGCATATTTGCTTAGCAAACAGTATCATTCAACAATTTGCATGTACCACTACTTCGGATGAATACAAGTCAGCAGAAAAAAGTACTTACTTATTTTTTTTAAAATTTGTTTTCAAAGTTTCCCTGAGACAAAGCATTCTCCTTGATAAATATGATCTGATATTAAGCTGTAGGGGAAACTGGAAATATGCTTTCTTTATGTTAACGTATATTTTTATATTTGGAATAAACATTCTTGGAATAATTTAGTATTACTTTTGCACTAAATATAGTTCTCTGTTTTATTTTATTAAACTTTTATTTTATTCTAAGTGTTCCCTAAGAATAGATTTGGGTAAAGATTTGTTAGTGTTCTTATTTCTTTGTTTCCCCTCCATTACGTCGAATAACAAAACAGCTTGGCGAATAAACATTTTATCTTCGGATCTGTCCGGCCATGTGTCTGCAATTCGCAATTTACAATTTTAGTTGGATTTTCAGGATTTCATTGCGAAAGTGCATTGCAGAAATAATTTAGAGAAATAGACAGACATATATATATATATATATATATATATATATAGAGAGAGAGAGAGAGAGAGAGAGGAGCTATAAAATTAAGGAAGAGGTTGTCAGAAAAGAGGAGGGGAGAGGTAGTGGTGGGGAGGAGGAAGAAATAGAGAAAGAGAGAAGGAAGAGAGAGAGAGGAGAGGGGCTAGACGGAGGGGAAGAAGTTGAGAAGTAGCGATGGAGAGATGGTGAAAGGGAGAAAGAGAATGAATAGAGAGAGAGAGAGAGAGGAAGAGAGAGAAAAACGAGGATAGCGATAGATACATAGAGAGAAACAGAGAAAGAGAGAGAGAGAATGAGAGTGGGGTAGACGGAGGAGAAGAAGTTGATAAGTGGCGGTGGAGAAAAGGAAGAAATCAAGACGGTGTAAGGAGATAGAGAATGAAGAGAGAGAGAGAGAGAGAGAGAGTGAGAGAGGTGGAAAAAGAAAAAAAGCGCTAGATACATAGAGAGAAACAGAGAGAGAGAGAGAGAGAGAGGAGAGGAGGTAGAAAGTAAAGGGAAAGATGAGAGATAGCAGGATGAGAGAGAGAGTGAGCAAAGAGAGAGAGAGAGTGAGAGAGTGGAGAAAGAGATAAAGAACAGCAGCAGGCGGAGAGAGAAGAGGACAGAGAGAGGACAGAGAGAGAGAGAGAGGGGGGGGAGAAAGGTAAAAGAGGGATAGATAGACGGGGAGAGAAGAGGGAAGTTGTCTAATTATATATTCCAGCTGAGCACTCAACTGGAAGAATTCATGGACAATGTTAAAAAATTGTAAGCTGTTCTAATTGAAGAAATGATACTAACATTTTGTTTACGCCAAATTCTGACCCTACGATCCAAATGTCGTAGCAGAAATTGAGACGCGCCAGACGTTTTTTTTTTTTTTTGCTATCCCAATGCTATTTCAATATTCCTTCGGATTTCAGTATCGCACTTTCCGTTAAAACATTTCCCAGATATTTAAATCATTGAACTTGCTTGATTTTGTAATTTGCATAAAGCTTTGTGTAATCCTTAACGAATTAGCCAATTGTTGCCTCGGCCTCTTGTTCTTATCTGACAAGTGTGATACACAACGTGGTCTTCTACAGCTGTAGCTCATCTGCTTCAAGGTTCGACGTGTTGTACATTCAGAGACATTCTTTGTATACATCCGTTGTAAAGAATTTTTATTATTTTGGCTACTATCGCCTTTCTATCATCTTGAACCAATCTGGCCATTCTCCTCTAACCTCTTTCCACAAGAAAGGATGTCTGTCAATGTAATTGTGGCTCAATGGATATTTGTTTTTTCTGACAATTCACTGTAAACCCCAAAGATGGTTGTCTATGAAGAGCCTAAGAGATCAACTGGTAGCAACGTCTGGTAACAACGACCATGCACGTTCAAAGTCAATTAAATGAGTTTTCTATCCCATAATAATGCATGAAATGAAATTCAGCAGGTCACTATCACCATGTTTAAATAGACCAACTAAATTGGAGTGAGTATATATATATATATATATATATATATATATATATATATATATATATATATATATATATCCGCGCATACGAGCACACGCGCGCGAATGCAAACAGGCACTATGAAAAAAGTTGCACCGATATGTGCATATAAAAAGAAAAATCGAGTAGTAGAATTGCAGATATCCCTGACGGGTCCGTCTACGAAACTCTGGAGTCAGGATTTTGAAGGTAACATCAATCAGCTAACTGACCAAGTTATTTACTTTTATATATATATATATATATATATATATATATATATATATCTGGGGGTAAAGAAGAGACACACACACACACACACACACACACACACACACACACACGCACACACACACATATATATATATATATATACATAATATCACGCCGTCAGCATATTTATTTATTTGATTATAAATATATATATATATATATATATATATATATATATATATATATATATATATATATATATATATATTATAAATTAACTGATAGAAAATATGTTTTTTTTTTTCTTACACAGTCATAATCATGTTTCAAATATGGAAACTAAAAACTTTAATTTTAATTATATAATTAAATTAAAAGCATTAGTTCTGTTTCATCTTCAAGCGAATTTTGGAATAACTTATTTTTAAATTTACTGAGTTTTAAACGCACATATTAATTCATAATTTCCTGTTTCCAAGGATACAAAGAAATCCAATCATTTAGACAGGAGTGGTAGCGTGTTCATTTTTCTTAACTATTGTTGTATCAATTATGAGTTACGTTTGAAAAAGAGGTAAGTAATTCTATTACATTTACTTGTTTATAAAAAAGAAATATAGTCTATTTAGTAATTAAGAGTAAAAAATATTTTAAAAATTGTAGTTAAATAAAACGTATTCCAACACAAACAAACCTAAAAAAATCTTCAATTATACAAGTAAGAAAAAAATGCCGAAAAAACTTTTTGCCGTTAATAATTTAAACCCCCCCAACCCCCAGACAACATGCATTTAACGGATGTCAGAATTCGTTGAAAAATACACCCTTACCCTCCCTAAACTTAACCTCTTTTTCAAACGTAACTCATAATTGATACAACAATAGTTAATAAAAATGAACACGCTACCGCCCCTTGTCTGAATGACTGAATTTCTCTGTATCCTTAGAAACAGTAAATCATGAATGTGCGTTTAAAACTCAGTCAATTTAAAAATTATTCTAATATTCGCTTGAAGATGAAACGGAACTAATGCTTTTAATTTAATTATATAATTAAAATTAAAGTTTTTAATCAGTTAATTTATAATATTTATGCTCTGTAAATTTACATTGAGCACTGTTTTGTAAAAAAAGAAATATGTATATATATCAATAAGAACACCGGATTATATATCTTACTGTTCTTTTTTCTTTCTTTCTCTCTCTCTCTCTCTCTCTCTCTCTCTCTCTCTCTCTCTATATATATATATATATATATATATATATATATATATATATATATATTTATCAAATTTTATCAAGGCAAATGTTAGAGACTAAACACGTCGACTAAGAATAGTTTTTCATTTCCTCTTGTCTTTTTATTCATTTTGTTTCTTTACACATACACTCTCTCTGAAAATAATTTACACACACACACACACACACATATATATATATATATATATTACTTAAACATTATTCTTAGTATATAATCTTATTTGAGTGGGCGCTCCGTTTATTTATAAACCGCTTTAGTTATTATTTAATTTCGTGTACCGGCCAGAATATTCAAGAAATCTTATCAGAGAAAAATATGCGCTTTTCGGCAGATACTGTTTAATAAATAAACGGAGCGTCTACTCAAATGCGAGTAACCGCTAAAAATAATATTTAAGTAATAAAGACCTGTCGGATTAATAAATAAGAAAAAATCTCTCTCTCTTTCTCTCTCACTCTCTCTCTCTCTCTCTATATATATATATACACACACACACACACACACACACACACATATATATATATATATATATATATATATATATATATATATATATGGAGGAAAATGAAATTATGTGTGCAGATTTTGGATTAGACACATAGAAAAGATAATTCATCAAATTGATTGCTTTGGCGGCATTCTTTTGGCTTAGCGAAAAGAACAAAGCGTATTGTTTATCCAAAGATACAAGTTCCCCTTTTATAACAAAGAAATAAACCGTTCCTTATGTCAACAGGTGATGAAAAATGGGTGAGATACGAAAATGTTGAACTGAAAAGTCTTGTTGGTTGTTAACGAAAAAGAAATCGCCACAAATGCCACCAAAAACGGAACTTCGTGAAAGAAAGATAATATTGTGCGTGTGTGTGGGGCGGGGATCGTCGGGGTATTACTCATTTCGCGCTGTTAAAAACAACAAATGCACACTTATACATCCAGCAGCTGTAACGTGTCCATAAAGGTTTGGTAGGAAAACGCCTTGCGCTCATAAATAGGAAAATGTTGTCTGCATGCAGTAATATTAACACGAATAACTTTTATCACGTATCTCGTGTATCATGTGAGTTCCTTTTTTGAGAGACCAAATTACAATAGACTAATCTCTTTTCCTCTGTTTCTTTGTCCCATCTTCTAGTTAAATAAGCTAAAAAGTAAAAGAGATTTATAAAAGTATCATTAGTAACGCTATACTACAGTCATAAACAACCGAACGAGTAACAGCTAAACATCTTATAAACGTATACAATGGAAAAGATGCATATTCGCTGTTTGTATTTTATAATACGATAGTAATATCTGAATGTTACATGCATTATTATTTGATACAGTTAAGTAAAACCTCGCTTTTATCAAAATCATGTTTATTTTAAATATAGCTGTATTTTTGACTACAATAAATGGATATATAGTTTTATCGACGGTGTAACGAGGGCCAGCAGTAAATACGCTAATTTTATATCTGGTGTGTGATGCAAGCCCCTTAAAATTAGCTCTCAAAATTAGGTCATCAAAAGTCACATGATACGCAAGTATATACAGTAATTGAATAAAATGCAATTGCACTTTATTTTTTGAAGAATAATGTTGATAAACAAAAACGGAAACGATTTATTGGTCAACCTAATAATTTCTGTTTCAAATTAATTACTAATAAGATTTGGGAACAAATATTTTCAACAATCTTGACATTAAACACTTTTTGAATCCCTTATAATTTGGGCATAAGGGACTCTGGATAGAGATAGTACCATTGATGTCTGGCACGCTGCTCCTTCGGATGGACGCGCACCACTGGTCGCCAACCATCTTAATCTCTCACATGATGGCTCCAAGTTACCATTACCCGGTAAACCGTTTCAGCTGGCAGACTAAACACGTGAGGGGTTTGGTGTCAACACAGCACCACTAGGCGAGAGACCTCCTCGACGCAGGTCACCGGCCAGGGCGGAAGGGTTCCTCAAATGAACTACAGAGGGCACGTGCTCGCGACCAAGGCCAGTCGGAAGACGTCGGCTGTGGTCTAACCTGGCGAGAGATGGACTCCGCCAGGTTAAAACATAATGAGTACACCAAGAAACCGTTCGCAGAGAACCAGGTGGAGGAGGAGGAGGAGGAAGAGAAGAAGATAAAGAAGAAAGATGATAATGATGATGATGATGATGATAATAATTTATTATTAAAAAAATATGAAGCACATTTAAATGGTAAATGATTGAATATCTAATAAAAGTGATTCGTTTCCCACTTTTAAAAAAAATATAACTTTATTTGTATTTGCGATAGAAATAATCTGTAAAAAAAAATGTTATAAAGTTTAATGTACCTAGTTTTAAGTACAGCTAAAATAACTAATGTGATTTCAGGCATTACTGTAAATCAGTTGGCAAATGTTTTCCGTGAACTGCAAAATCGTATTAACCTTTGTATTGCTAATGACGGAGGACATGTGGAACCTTAAATAAAATTTCAATAAAACCTTTAAAAAAATATAGATTTACTTCGTTCTAATCCTTTTTACAAATTATTTCTATTAAAGTTATAAATGTTTTAAGTGCACACGAACTTTATGGACACCTATATATATATATATATATATATATATATATATATATATATATATATATATGAATCTCTCAGGTAGATTCATAGCTGCTCATGGCGTATCAAATGTAAACAAATGACGTCACACATAATGAAATGGACAAAGTCCGACAATTATTTTAAGACATTTTTATGTTTAACATTCTTTTTATAGATACAAATATTTAAGTAAATGCTCTGTTTATAATAAACAGTATTTACCGGCCTGAATGTCCGAGAAATTTTCATATTCTCCACACTTAGAAATATTTTGATGTCAGTGGTCCTAATTGTTTATTTATTTTTACGGCTTATCAACCCTTTATAGGCTATTCAAAGCCGAAACATGTTTTGATTGTAAGAATAATTCTTTAATTTATTTTTTCTAGTGAATATTGCATTAACATTTTTTGAGAATAACAGTGATTTTTCCAGATAACCGTTCTGCTATTTAACCCATAGATGGAGGTAGAAGAGGTGGATTCATACGTTTCCCAAGAGTATTTGTGCAAAAATGAATAATTCCAATTCTCATTCCGAGCTGCTACACCACCCGCACATCCATCAGTAGAACAACAATATGGTTTCTATATCTGCACTTTATTTTGTTTGCCTTTCCTTTATATTTCGGTTCACCTTTATTTGCATTTCTTTGAACTTGCATTTTAGTTAAGAAATACGTCGTCATATATACGAAGTAATGCCAATTAAAAATGCTCCATGAATACTTATAAATGGATCACTGGAACATGTGGTAGGTGCATACCTGTATCGAAAATGGTCTGAAAAGTTCAGGAAAATGGCATTTGAGCTCAGGCACAAACACAATCCGGAAAGAACCTGATAACCTGGGAACGGATTAATTTCAGGAACAGCACGTGAGCATGCAGAAAAATAACAATTGAACCAGTCAAATTGCTTTCATGACGCACTGAAAGAGAAAATAAGTTTTTGGAATATAAAATTTCGGACGGTTTGTCCATTTCAATAAAATGCCCGCAGAAATGATACAAAGTTGACGTCATTCTCCAGGTTTACATTTGATACGCCATGAGGCCAGCGGCTATGAATCTGTCCATGAAGTCAAACAGAATATTATTCATAAAATTGTATATATTAGTATATTATAGATATGCATGAAAAATACTGGTAACTTTTGTATTAATTGAATATTATGATATATAATAATAGTAACTTTTTCATTATAGAAATTTGTGAAAAAAATTTATATATATATATATATATATATATATATATGAATAGTAATTCATCTGTTACATTTGTCCATAAGTTCGTGTGCAAAAAGTTACTAAATCCATTTATAACAATTAATTTACCAATTTTAGAAATAATTTGTAAAAATGATTAGAGACCGAATTTTCGGTAAATTTTTAGTTTTTTTTTTAACAGGAGGACAGCGTTAAAAATCACTGGTCAAATTTTTATATTCCAAAAACTTATTTTTTTAGTTGCAATTTTGACTGGTTCAATTTTATTTTTTGCATGCTCACGTGCTGTTCCTGGTTCCAGGTTCTTTCCGGATTGTGTTTGTGCCTCCAAATGCCATTTTCCTGAATTCAGACCAGATACAGGTAATACAAAGTGATCCATTTATTAATACATTTTTAATTGGATTTTGACGACGTATTTCTTAACTAAAATGCAAGTTCAAAGAAATGCAAATAAAGGTGGAAATATAAAGGAAAGGCAAACAAAATTGCAGATATAGAAACCAACTGATGGATTTAGCAGTCGGAATGAGAATTGGAATTATTTATTTTGCAAATACCTGGGAAACGTATGAATTTTCTTCACTCCAAGCAGAACGGTTAGAAAAAATCACTGTTATTCTCAAAAATGTTAATGCAATATTCACTAGAAAAAATAAATTAAACTTAAAAACATGTTTCTGGCTTTGAATAGCCTATAAACTGATAAGTCAAAAATAAATTTTTTTTTATTTCTAAGTGTGGAGAATTATTTCTCGGACATTCAGGCGGTAAATACAAATAAAGCATTTACTTAAATTTTTATAAAAGAATGTTAAACATAAAAATGTCCTAAAATAATTATGGACTTTGTCCATTTCATTATGTGTATATTTGTTTACATTTATATATATATATATGAATATATATATATATATATATATATATATATATATATAATAGGGTGTTAAAGTTCGTGTGCACTAAAAACATTTTAACAGAATAAATAAATGAAGTAAATCTAAAAGAAATAAAGCATGTTCATTAGCAATACAAAAAAACATGATTTTTCACGGAAAACTGATTTACATTTTATAGCTGTTCATTAAACTTATAACATTTTTTTTACAGATTATTTCTATCGCAAATACAAATAAAGTTATATTTTTTTAAAATTCTTTATGGGACACCCAGTATATATATATATATATATATATATATATATATATATATAATGTTTTGGTAAAGAACTTAAATAAGAAATAAAAAGAGAAATATTAGAATAGTTTTTCAATGACATTGGTTCTTAAATACTTAAATAACCAATGGCAATGAAGAAACAACAGGATAAAATAGAAAAAGAATCGCTCACTGACCTCTTTTTATTTAACTTTTTAATTTAATTTTAAATAAGTTCAGTCAGTGTGTGCCAAAGAGAGGACTTTTGAATTCGGCACATTCCTTTTAACTTGAAAAGTCTATGTATGACAGATACACTATCGTTTGAGCCAGCAGAGCTTTACGGTTGGCAGAATAGACAATCGAACCGTACAGATGTATCATTCATTTCCAATCTGCGCTTTTTACTGAGGGCCGTAGACTGACTGGCTGAGTAGTTACGATGAAAAAGCAAATAAAATTTTGAAGAAGTAAATACTTATGGCATTTTATATAAATATTTATGGTATTTTATTTAATAAGGAAAGAGAAACGATGGCAGAGAGCTAAGCTTAACATCAATGCTGCTGCAGCAGCAGCAAAGTAAGAAAGTGAATCGGCGGCGGCAAAGGGAGTTAAGGTCGACAGTAAGGCTGCAGCAGTGGGGAACTGAATAAAAGCATTAGATTTAAGGCTCGAAGTTCTAGTGGGACAACAGCATTGTTTTGTTTTTTTTTTTTAATTTGATGGCGTTGTAATTGTAAGTTTAATTCTTGGATCGCATTTAGTGGAAATGGGACAAACAATAACGGAACAGTCAGTCAGTGAGTTATGTGCCATGCGTGATACACGCTTAGGCGATCATGTATCTTTCGATAGATGACTGACGAGGCAGATTTTTTCCCGCAGTAGGTTCTCATTTCTTTCTGCGGTAGACCAGTTGCCATCCAAGAACACGGTCTGTCCTGCAATTCACCTATAGCCTGGGGAGAGAAGAAGAGGACTCATACCTTTCCCAAGGGTATTAGCATGTAAGTGAATGTAATGGATCCAACTGGAATTCGAACTCGGCTCTCCGATTTCTCAATCCGAGCCACTATCCATTACTCCACCGTACGAAAACAAAAAGAAAATAATAAGACGCGATATCCATAGACGTGGATAAAAACGAGAATGAGGACATAGATTAAATAAAGGGTTCAGTTCGAGATTCGTTAAAGGTTACAGGGGTTAACATACACCCGAAAAAGGCCATATAGAACAACGGCCGAAACGTTGTGATAATAACAACAAAGACGAGGACGTTAGTCCGACTGTAAATAGTATAAATAATGAAAGAAATATCAGATAATTTAATAATGACTCACAATGCTTCATCAAATAAAAATTAAAAACATAATATGTTATTAATATAATGTGTCATTTATCTCGTGAAGGAAACAAAATTTGGAACTGCGCCATGTTTTTGTGGAAGGCACATTAATAACAGAGTGACAATAGCTGGCGTATATATTTCGCTACTCACTACGCCTCCTTCGAAATTTTGCTTACGGTTATATATCTGATCGTTAAATATTTATTAAAATTAGATTTGTTGGTCCAAAGCAACAAGAATAAGGTAGCCAGTTAGTATTGAAATGCAAAGTAATATTTAATGAAAAAAATTACTAGCTAATATATTGCAGACACCCACCATCTATATAGGAAATAATACACACAAATACAGGAAATTTTACGAATAAATATTCGGAGAATTTTACTAATAACATTTTATAAGAATAAAAATAAAATTACACATACTAAAATTTTTACAAAAATTATATTAAAATATTACTAAAATATATAAATAATAAATATTATTAATACAATTTTTATTATTATTATTATTATTATTATATATTAGATAGTAAATATCATAATAATATAATATGCAATGTAAAATAATATATAATATTAACTATAATAATATATATAATATTTATATGTAAGGTAAATGATATATTATTAATATGATTTACTATAATATAATTATATATATAAACATAATATATCAAAATAAATATAATAGGTATGAATAATAAAATATAATTATATATAAATATAATATAAATTAATATAATATAAATAATACAATAATACTAAATATTTTACAATAAAATAAAATTTTATCAGTAAAATTCGGAGAATTTTACTTATAAAATTTATTTTTCTTACCGTCTAGTTTCTACCATCTCCTTCGGCATGTACACTATTATTTCAGAAAAAGTACTTGCTCATGAAGAGGAGCAGAAAACTTTCCGTTTGTTGTTCAGATTTCCCTTTGTTGCAGCAACTCATAATTTGTACGTTTTTGATTAAGTTTAGCCTGCGAACTGATCATTTCTAATATGGAGCTCTAAGGAACTCTTTAGATGTATTGGTTGGCATGCCTAACTTGTGAAACGTTAGTTTGCGACAAACATTATTTAATTAGTTAATATCTAATATCGGAATCCGACAGAATGATAAGATAAAGAACAAATAGGAAACGTTTATAAATTTAACATGTTTCGCTTTTATTAAAGCTTCATCAGAGAATGAGATATGGAAAAAATATATTTTTATTTTTTGGTTGATTTTCATCGGTTACGGAGTCATCACGTGCATTTGACTAGTCAAGCAGCGTTCGTGTGTATAACATATGAGTGTAGGCGTATCATAAGTCTAATTTGCCTATGTGGTATTCGGAAAAATAACGTGATAGAATCTGTCCAATTAATAAATTAAAAAAAAAAAATCATTATTTCTTCAGAAATTGCTTTATGTCTGGATATGAAACTGAGCAGATATGAAATTTCGAGAATCTGTGACGAGAAGGATTTCGCTTAAAGGCATTATTCAGCCTTTTCTGATCAGCAAAATTTCTTCGTGGCAGAGTCGTTCTAACGCACGTCGGATCTAATGTCAGTTCTATCTGCCCAGGTGCGGGGACGCAGGTATGAATCCTGCCGGAGATCGTACATTTTTCATGAATAAGATTTCTCGAATATTCAGGCAGGTAAACGAAAGTAAATAAATGTGTGTTTAATAAATAAACGGAGCGTCTATTCAAATATGAGTATCCACTTAAAATAATGTTTAAAGTGAAAAAAAAAATGAAAATCTATAGGTGCGTGTGTCTAATAGGCATTATTTATGTTTGGAGGTTTTCCAGATGTTGGCGATGTTTTTGCGTCAACACCGGCCGTAGTAGTTAACTATACGTTAGATTCATTAAGAATAGATTTAATAAAGGTCATTTAGTTGTATATTCACAGCTGATATTTACTAAGCTTAGCTTCGTCTGACGCAACTTCACAATAAGGATTCACGCAGTGAGGCTGATGCTCGTGTGCGAGAATACCTTAGGAACACTTGTTGTTAAGCAAGAGTTCTGACAAGTATATTTGGTTCATTATTGTTATTGCTTTTTTGGAGGGTCCAGCCTTTTTTAATTAATAGTACTTGATGAAGGAAATGATCCTTCCCTGTACGCACTTCAACATTGTTTATTGCTGGCATGAGTTTATTTCTCTATCAAAAATACATCACACTGAGTTTTCCGTTTGTTCATTTATGTTTTTTTTTTATCGGCTCACCATTTGTGTCTGAGATGGTGACAAATACCTTTTTGTATCCTCTGCGGGTTTCTTATTTGAAAATTCTACTTCGGGTCGAAAATATTCATTGAAAAAAACATCCAAAAAAACAAAAAAAAAAACACGTGAATTTGCCGCATGCCAAGCACTATTCTAAATCCACGGGATGTAGGCTTAATCTGCTGTTGTCTATCGCCATTTCACCGTTCGCCGATCTCTTTCTCGCTGTTCTCGTTATTTGCCTCGACTCTCGTTGTTCACTTCAACTCTCGTTCTTTCGTTACTTGCGTTTTGTGCAACTTTGGGTATTTTTCATCCAAAATTTGAAAATGAAACCGATTTTGAAAAACAAAAACAAAAACAAACCAAAAAACAAAAAAAAACAAAAAACAATCCATGCTATATTAAATAATAATAGAAAATTTTATTTCAATCAAATAATTAATTGATTTTTGGTAGACATTAAGAACCGGGCTCCTTCCCGTTTCATAAATTCGAATGCAAATTATTAGGTTGGTGAAAAAATAATGTCGTTTTTTGACGTTAAGTTAAACGTCAAAAACGACATTATTTTTGCACCAACCTAATATTAAGATTTATTTGTTTATTGGTAAACAACTTTTTATATTAAACTTTTCAAAAATATTTGCAGTTCTCTGGAGTGTAAGCAAATCATTTTTTTTAATATCAGAAATCTATCAAGCTTCCTTCTCACCCATATGTGACGTCGTCCCCCCCTGGTCGCAGCGTCGACTGTGTCGTTCGATCTCGTTCGCGGCGCCAACTGTGACGTGACGTGGTCCAGGGTTCTGATCCTATGGTCACGACACCAGTTTGACGTCTTTGCCGCGGCGTCAGCTGTTCGCTTCTCGCTGCTCCAAGTGTGACGTTCTAACCCTTTGGTTAGATGAATACCAACCTCGTCGTTCCCAACTCGCTTCCAACGCCTGGTTACTAGGGTAACTGCACTGATCTCCGGTCTGCCTACCCACGTTGTGATTAGATCTTAGACAGACGGGATCAAACAGGGATTGGGGCCGTATGCAAGCTGAGTCCAACGGGGTGATAACACACAAGAAAAAAAAAAAAAACTCACAAGGTCAAAAATTATTGAAGAAAAAGGTAACAACTTTTTATATCTAAATGTTCGTTACAAGATTATTCCTACCTCCCGGCCCGTTTTGTGGACTGTGGGCACCAAGCTTCTACCATACAACTTTAAGGCTTCGAGTTGCCTGCTCTCTAGAAATTTGCATTTCGGGGTGTGGTTTGGTTTCAACACTGGGCGCTGATCTCTACCTGTCGTTCACGGCTGATTTCCCTCGCCGTCAGTGCGAATTAACTTCTTCTCTTCGGCTTCGGTTGGACGAGCTTATTCACTTCGGCTTGGGTTGGGCGAATTTCTTCACTTCGACTTGGGTTGGACGAATTTCTCTTCTTAGGCTTGGTTTGGTTCCAACTTCTCCACTTAGGCCAAACGGCTGCTTCACTTCGGCTTCTCTTGCCGCAAAGGGGACTAATGAACAGGGCCCGCCGTCAGCGCTGCAACTCCAACTCCAACTTCGTCCGAGGCGCAACCCCAACTGCAACTTTAACTTCTTCTCTTCGGCTTCTCTTCCCCGCAAGGGGCGAATGAACAGGCTCGCCGCCCGCGCCTCACGCTCCCTCGCTGTCCGCGGCACAACTGCAACTGATTTCTGTCGATTGGGGTCCTGCTTTTATTGAGGCAGTCAAAAACTGGGGTGGGTCTGTCGGCGCCAGGGTTTTCTTGATAATTCTAAAGACGTATTATTTCTGATTAGGGATTTTCCATTATCGGTAACTTACTTTCACTCCTACTTCCTTACTGTGCCTCTAGGGGGAGGCGTATACCCGCTTCCCCTGGTCCCTCGTATGTCAGGTGACCGCTCTCGACCAATGGGGTCCTGGTCGGGCATCATTCCTCCTCCCCGCACATCACGTGACCGCCCTCGGCCAATGAGACTCTGGTCGGTATCTTTCCTCCTTCCTTCGTGACGTCTCTAATCGGGCGTGGACAATCCGTGGCTTTGTTCTGGGGGAAGAAACACCTTGCTTAAAAAAACAAAATTTAAATTGTCCTTTTCGTACGCGATCGAATGACGCTATCGGTTCTTTTTACACGTGGTATCTGTCAAACAGCCTACCGCTAATTGGATACGATCTAAGAAAGGAATTTCTTAGACTGCGTGGCGTTCTCGCGAGCTAATACAAATATTTCACCTTTTTCTTTCGCTCGGAGCTTGTTAACAAAAATCTTAATTATCTCAAAAAAAAAAAACGACATCACCTTGGGTGGTTTTTTTTTCAACTCTAGAAATTGTCTGGGTTCTTGTATTAATGCTTTGTTTTCATATCCTTAGATACACTTCCCCATCTGTTACCTATCATCTCAATGACACCCTTTTCATTTGTTACTTATCAATATTTCTTTTTTTTCATTGTCCCTAAAATTTTATTTCTTCAACCAAATTGATAACAACTCCCATCTTTCGTGGACACCGAAAGTAGGTCATGGGCTTGACCTAATATTTTTGACATCTGATATGTGCCAGTCGAGCGTGTGTGTGTTTCGCTTACGACCTGGTTTCGTATTATTTATTTTTCTCCTTTCTTTCCTTCCTTTTCTTTTCTTTCTTTCTTTCTCTCGGATCGCCCGAACGCAATTAGAGAATTATTCTCAACTCCGAAATATTTTTCATCTCTAAATAACTATCAAATGGTTAACAAACCGAAAAAAATAAATCATATATTTATGAATATCTCCTTTCAGTTTTCCAATCATGCATGTTCCCACACATAACACGAAGATTTTGACGATGACATTTATCTCTATACAAGATATATTTGTCGGAGTTAGCTGATCCTTAATTCCCAAATTATCACTAGGGGTCATTCTCCCTATACTATAAATATTGGGCGACCTCTTGCCTCGTTCGCTTTCCTTCAGGCCTCGTGCCGCATCCCACCTCGCGTGGAGGTGAGGTAAATTCTCTTTTTCAATTCTTCATTTCAGCGACTACAATGTAAGCTCTCTTAGGAGATAGCGTTTCCCATGAACATTAAACACACATACATGTACGTACGAACATTCACCAAAGAACAGACACAAATGTTCACACACAGACATCAATGTCACTGTCTATGTCCATTGAAAAATTGTTTTGTTTAATACATATATTTGTTTATATATATATATATATATATATATATATATATATATCGGATTTGTTTGAGTCCGGCAATTTTCTTGTAGTTTGGACCTTCTAGCAGGAAATAAACAGCACGTGTTCCCAATTCAATAACACGCAAACGCACACGGTCCTCTACATATTGTCGCCATTGCCGATTTCACACCAAAATAGTTGGTCCATTCTTACTGTATAAAAACTGTTTATATAACAATCTACATGATGTATTAGAAATTAGCTAAAGTTCTTCTATAGTATATACGAGAAAACTGCATAGTATTTGCCTAGAGTCCAAGCTTTCTCATATATATATATATATATATATATATATATATATATATATATATATATATATATATACAAAATTTGTTAAAAATAATCGTGCGCGTGTGTAGTTGCACCTACATAACAAATTTACTTTTGTTGAAGTTCAAAAACGAAACGCGCAACAAGAAAACTTTTTACATTTTGTCATAGATTCTCCCCAAATATTGTTCTTGATATCTAGAAATACATATCGTTATCTCATATATATATATATATATATATATATATATATATATATATATATATATATATATATACTACGCCATTTTGACTCAAAGACTTGGGCATCCGTCAATTTGTAGTATCAGTGGGGGTTCCTGGAAGCAATCCCCGTTGATACCGAGCGACAACTGTATAATAGATTGTATATTTTTCAGCGAATGAGAAAGCTACTGTTCGATGTTCACACGATATATAATTTCGGTTTCGCTTCAACTGAACCATTGATTGGCTACCAGCATGTTTGACATTTTCTTGACCTCTTCATGAATGCCACAGCGGAGTTTTATCTTCTTCAGGGAGTTGAGAAACGGAGAAGAAGAAGAAGAAGAAGAAGAAGAAGAAGAAGAAGAAGAAGAAGAAGAAAAGAGAGAGAAACTGCGGAAAAAGAGAGAGAAGGAAGGCAAACGACTGAAAAAAAGAAAGAGTAAATGATAAGGCGGAGGAAAAGAAAGATACAGAAAATGGAAACCGAGAAAGAGATAAAAATAAAATAGAAGATCAAAAGAAAAAGAAGAGGCATATAGAAGAAAAAAAATGGAGTCGATGTTCATTCACAAAGGCTCAGACATTGGCAGTCAACCGAGACATATGGCGAAATCTGGTCAGTTGCTCAACGTCTTTACGAACTTACCCGGTCATGGGTCTTATGATGATGATGATGATGATGATGATGATGAAAATGAAAAAAAAGAAGCAGATATGAGAGGGAGAAAAGGATAATGAAAAGATGTAAAGATGAAGAACCGGGTAATGAGCTGGACAACAGCAAGAATGAAAAAGGAACAAACAGGAAAGAGGATGGACGTGAGGAATAAACAGAGAGAGGAAAATATAGGATAAGAGAAATAGGAATATATATATATATATATATATATATATATATATATATATATATATATAGAGAGAGAGAGAGAGAGAGAAAAAGAGAGAGATAACAAGAGAGAGGAAAAAGAATATACAGAGGAAGGGGAGGAGGGTAAAGAAAATTATTGAGGACTGCAATGCAAAACGATAGAAAAAAAAAAGATAAATGAATAAAGAAAGAGAAGCAAGGAATATAAAGTCCGAAGAATCAATCTTTATTATTGAAAGGTCTTTCTCCCATAATTGAAACATTTGAAAAGATGGCGCGCAGTTAATAATCTTAATGCTGAAAGCAGCCGTGCGTACCAGCAGTGACACCTGCTACGAACATTGGGATCATTGTCTCGAAAATAGTTCTATTATAAAACATAGAAGGGACAAAAAACGAAAAAGGAAGTCATCAGGTATTATGTCGTAGACATAAATAAACATTGATAGGTTTTTTTACGTTAGAGATGAATATATCATTGTTACATTAGGGCAGTTAATAATTTTATTGTATTTTGTATCTGAAAAATCATCCAGTAATAATGTCAGCCTCTTTTATGGCGTGATTGAAGAAGATACAATTTTAGCTTTTAAAATACAATGTTTTTTTATTCCTCAAAGGCTAAAATAAATATGGACATCAAGGTTCTGAAAATAACTTTGTGATACGTCCCTTCAGGATGTAGGGGATCATAGGTCTCCACAACTTCCTATCTCTTGTGATCCTTAACAATTTTTCTCCCTTTGATAAAGCTCACGTTCCGTAATCTATTCACACAAGCTCGTTAGGTAAGTAGCTCGCTGCCATCCCCTATCTCTTTTCCCCTCAATATGCCCTGTGAGGGTTAAGTTTTCCAAGCCGTCCGTCCTCATTACATGTCCAAAGAATTTCAATCTTCTTTTCCTGATTCTGAATAGAAATGTTCTTTCTGTTGTTATTTTCTTTAAGATTTCCCAGTTGCTTACCCACGTCGTCCATGGAATTCTCAGTATCCTTCTGTAGAACCACATTTCTGTTATCTCCGTTTTTCTTCTCATCTGTGGGGAGATTACATTCACTGACATATATCAGGATGAAATTCTACAATCGTTATTAAGCAGCTCGCAAAGTGACTACTTAGCAATCTGTCAATTCGGGTTAGACTCTTCTATGTTCTGTGTCACTTCATGAAGTTCGCGATATGGATATCCACAACTTCCTATTATTTGTAGATCTAATTAATATTTATCTCCTTATGACTGCTTCTAGTCCCTGTTCTGTCGTCAATTTACACAAGCACGTTAGAAAAGTTACTCGTTATTTCCTTTTGCTCCTCTTGCCCTTTAGTATGTCTTGTGAGTGTTAAAATCTTTAAGCCCCCTTTCCTCATTATACGTCCCCCAAATTTCAACATTCTGATTTTATGTAGAAACGTTGTTTTTGTTTCTATTTTCTTCAAAACTTCGTCGTTGCTTACATATTCTCTCCATGGTATTCTCAGTATCCTTCTGTAGAGCCATATCTCTGTTGCCTTAAGTCTACTCTTCGTAACTGTCAGTTATTCTTTTTTCACAAATATTTTGCATTTTTTCAGATCGTCATTCGACAGAAAGAAAGTATAAGATTGCAATGAGATTCGTATTTATTTTCCTTGAAAAGCCTGTATGCCGGGTGATTTGCTTCACCGATTAGGTCACGAAGACCGTCAGTTGAAACTGAAACTTAAGTATGTAGCTTTTATTATTTATATTCTACGAAGTCTTGATGCATCTAAGTCTTAATTTAAATAATTTTATAATTGTTTAGTGTATGTAAATCCAGATAATAAATTCAACCGCTTGAATATTTTGATATTTGTCTTTTACATTTATAAATATTTGTTCGTGTTTCCAAATAAATATGACATGAAAGACTTGACAACAGAATTCTTCATAAATATTTGCGTCTCTGTTTATTGTAGCTTGGGCATGACTATTCAGAAAACATGATATAAGATATTGCTTCCTTTCAGGTTAGAAATGTGCATCCATTTTTAGGTGACTTACATTTAAAGTTAGAAAGCACTCAGAGAGCGCATACATCCGCCAAAGTAATTGCACACCTTGACAAAAGATCGTATTAATTTTTTCTTCAGTGACGTAAGAGAGAGAAAAAAACAAACAAAAAACAAACAGCATGAATGAATACATAAACCCTGTTCAAATTTTCTGGCCTATACTTTGATGATGAACACAAGGGAAAATTCCAAAAGTTAAATGTCTAAATCGTGAAACATAGATACGATATCGGAAAGATAACTAAGTTTTACATATAGCTTCGTCTTATTATATGAAATACTAGCAGCATGGCCCAGCGTTGCCCGTGCTCGATTAAAAAATCGTACGACTCATACAGCAATCGCTATCACTTGACTTAAAATAGTTTTGCCCTTCCTTGCCTTTAAAGGAGTGCCCTTTACCGTGCTGATGTTTCTACATGCCTTACTTCTTGTCTATCTCACACTGCGAATTTTTTCTAAGCTCTATACTAAACATTAAATCTGTTACTAAAAAAGAGCAAAACAAAATGAACACAAAACAATCGGCTTTAAAAAAGGACTCGTAACTGGAAAAACCGAATGAAAAAAGAATGTTAACAACAAATACTTTTTCACACGTAACCCAGTTCTGCGGAATCAGAATCAATGTTGAGTTTAAGCAAGCGAATGAGCCAATTGGAGTAAAGTGACATGCAGATTTAAATTTTTCCCACTTGTGACGAATGCAACTATCGATATTTTTTTGTATGCTAGCATGCTAGTTAATATTCGTGTCAGTCAGCTGTTGGCTCTCCCGCTGGCCAATAGAATCTTCCTGCCTATTCGTGGCAGCCAGCTATAGGCTCTCACTCTGGCCAGTAGAAAATAGCCGCAAACTACATGAAATCTGTCGTAGAAGCATGAAAAAATCGATTATTTCCATTATCGATGGGAGTTGGGGAATGCAAAGTCGGTCTTGGCCTTCCCGCTAACTTGGAGCATGTGCATGTAAATTTTGATGCAAATTTGTCGAAAATTGCGGCCGTGCATTCGTCACACACACACACACACACACACACACACACACACACACACACACACACACACACACACACACACACACACACACACACATCCTGCCTTTTATAGATAGAGAAATTTCAATCGAAAAAAAAACTTCCTTGATCCGCTCCCAAATTTAATCAGCTTGTATTTGATCCATGTCTCAGCTTTTCACAAAATATTGAAATTCGTTACGAAATTTTGGCAATATAGTGCCGACATGCAGAAAAACCAGACAGACAAACGTAGGTGCATCTCTAACGTTCGTTCAACTTTGTCGGTAGAGGTAATGACACGTCTTCTATCGCTCTTTATTTTGAATTACACGTGATCAGGGCTTTGGTTTTAGGTTATCTGTTCTGTAATATTCATTTTCATAGCGCGGAACACCGAAATCTTTGGTACAAAGCAAACTAAAGGAAAATTAAGATGCTGCAAGTTCCTTTTAGTTATCTGGTTGGTTAATTTCGTTGTGAGATGCTAATCTTGGAGAGGAGGAAAAGGCTTGGCATAACGGCTTCCTGAACGGATACATAGATTCAGTTTTGGCAGAGATTATGCCCACTTTTGTACATGCGGTCTGTACAACGAATATCGCTCTTGAAAATGAAATCAGCGTGCCGATTTCGATTTCCAGTCGATCCTCTTTCATTCATTTTCGCTAATGTTATTGGAATAGGCATGAAAATACCTTTCTCCAGGTAGGGATTAAACAGTAGTTTAATCCCTACCAGCCTAAGAGAAGGAGATACAGCCTGAAGAGGGATGGGCTCCGTCAGGCTATCTAGCTCTAGATAGCCCACTTCAGCTATTGTTGTGTCCTCACTGATTCACGGGATTCGTACGTAACGTAACGATACTCACTTTTTATAAATGTACTTGTGAAAGGCATGAACTTAATTTCCCTAGCGCTTTTTTCCATCGCAAGTTATCATGATTCAAATCTGATCACCAGCACACTGTTATAGTTTGAAAGCGAGACTAACAGGCACTTATTCCTATCGGGAAATGGATCCTCACTGGGTGTTTCACACTTATGGCTTTGTTCCAGATGATTCTAAACTTATCGATATTGATAACTTAACTGCCTTGTGGCGGAAACTGTGACTAAAAGTGAAGCGACAAAATTTAGAAACAACTACTAAATAACATGTATCGCCTTGTTTCGTTTGATTAACAGCGTCTATGCGACGTAGCATGGAATCGTTCTTGGTAGATGTCTATCCAGACATTTCAAGGTTGTCCATAACTAAGTAATATTTGTTGGACATGGCTCAGAGAATTTACTTATGTCTGCAATATATCCCATAAATGCTTAATGGGGATTAAATCTGGCGAGGTTGTAGTCTAATGGAATATCTGGAAGTCAGCCAAGTGTTCCTGGAAGGAGTTTAGTGTCACTCGCGCACAACGGGGATTTGTATAGATGCAAGAGTAAGTCAGTTATATCCCATGCATGATACACGCTTAGGCGATCATGTATCTTTCGGTACATGACTGACGAGGCAGATTTTTTTCCGCAGTAGGTTACCATTTCTTTATGCGATAGACCAGTTGCTATCCAAGGCTATAGAACCCGGTCTGTCCTGCTATTTACCCATAGCTGGGAGGAGAAGAAGAGGATTCATCTCTTTCCCAAGGGTATTAGCACGTAAGTGAATGTAATGGATTCGACTGGAATTCGAACTCGGCTCTCCGATTCCTCAATCCGAGCCACGATGCAAGAGTATACTGCGATAAAAGCTCGTAATAATGATTCCTTAGAGATATATGATCAGAAAGAGACAAGTGAATAGCTCTGTCCAACTTTGCTAGCGGAGGCTATATTTTAATGAGAAACTCAAGGAAAAATTGCAAACGTTAAATGTTATTATTTACATTATTTGGACAATTGTCCTCATCTTTGTCGCCATATTTATCACAACGTTTCGGCTGATGTACGCTCCGGCCTTGTTCAGGTGGTTGGAATGTCGAACTGAACCCTTTATTTCGCTCATTGGGGTAGACTGTTCTAGTTTCACGTGCCATGTTTGATGGATGTCAGTTGTCAGTTATCCCCTGTTAATTTCCCTCTGAAAGTTCTCCACTGCCTTAACCGGGTATTGAACTCTTTAGGCCACAAAAATCTCGACCAAGCATAGAAATAAATGCTATATGGGAACCAGTAATAAGGAGTGCCAGAGAAAAGCAATGATAACAACAAAGTTGCAATATGAGCTCTGGTAAAAAATACAATGATAACAGCAAAATTGCAATATGAGCACTGGTAAAAATGGTTGCTGAAGACATTAGGTTTATAATACCCAGAAATTCATACCTAGATGTCCTCAAAGACACATGAATAAAGGCGTTGGTTAGATCCAGTGACAGGACCCAAAGAGTGTGAGTTCAATACCCGGTTAAGGCAGTGGAGAACTTTCAGGGGGAAATTAACAGGAGATAACTGATAATTGACATCCATCAAAAATGGCACGTGGAACTAGAACAGTCTACCCCAGTGAGCGAAATAAAGGGTTCAGTTCGACATTCCAACCACCTGAAGCGTACATCGGCCGAAATGTGATAAATATGGCGTCAAAGATGAGGACAATTGTCCGAATAATGTAAATAATGTACATAATACCTCATCTCAGAAATATAGACAGTTAAATGTTATAATAATAAAACAGATTGATACGATATAGGCAAGTTATAATTTACTACTGCAAACAATCAGCAATGGTAAACATGGCGAGAATAAAAGTGTGCGAATGGACTGCAACAAGGTCGGTGTATACCACGCTTGTTAAGAGAGGCTTCAGTTCCATTAGTGGTGGCTGCTAACTATAACATAGAGTCATTTCCAGCTTGCACAGCACTCTGCTGACGGGCTGGATTCACTGTCACGTGCAGTCCTCACTGCAAACAAACTCAACTGTCTGCTGGAAGAAGTTGAAAGCGTGAATCGTCTGACAAGACGACAATTTTTGGCGGGCCAATAACGATATTCTCCGGCCCAAATTAAGCGCATTAACCTTTGCCATGGTAAGTATTCATATGCTTGTTGAACAATAATTACTAAACCCCATGGACAACAATATATGTTGTAGAGTGCATTACCGTGGGTTAAGAGGTTATTTGATACATTGCCTTTCTTTTGGTGCTTAGCTTCATTATCAGTCGTCACCGATCCCGTACTTGGATTATCTGTGTGCGCCTGAATTTTTCTCTATAGGAGTTCCCATCTATTGCTTTATCATTCTGGCCCCCCAAAATCATTCAGTAGTCCAACGATGCTTTAAGAGGAGACGTAAATCAACGGAAATTTAGTTCTACAGAAGGATGCTGAGGATACCGTGGACCGAACATGTGAGTAACAGCGAAGTTTGGGAGAAAATGAAAACGAAAAGGAAACTAACACTTAACACCAAGAAGAAACAGTTGAGATTTCTGCGGCATGTAATGAGGAAGGAGGGCTTGGAAAATCTGATACTCACGGGACAGATAGAGGACAAAAGGGACAGAAGAAAACAATGCATAAAAAACTTACTGAATGTAAATGGACGGCGGAATAGGGCTGAGGAGAAATAACAGAAAAACAAAATTTATTAAGAGCTACAACCGGCAGGAAGTTGTGGGAGTCATTGATCGCCTACGTCCTGAGAGGCCACAGCACATAAAGAATGAGAATCATCACTTCCACAGCGACACTGACGCAATACCTGTTTACCTCTAACGTCACACATAAATGATCCAGTTGAATGCACTTCTACAAGGAAGGAAGTACGAAGCTGTTCAGTTTGCTGTATTTTTTGGTAATTCAGTTTATTGTTTTAATATTTCAAATGTTGATTTCTAAGACAGGTCAACCCCAGTAGGATAACTAGTGTTAAACAATCAGAATATTTCAGAACGAAATAAAAAGCATTCATTTGGATCACTATTACATAAGAATCCTTCTGAAATGTGTTGTAATTTTGGCTAATCCTTGTCACCAAAATGTTGTAACCTTGGGAAGCTTACTGAATAGAATAAACACACGAAGGTTGGTAATGAACGATAATACTTAGGACACGAACAACACATATAAGATTCACCAGCGGCGCGCAGTAGTCAATTGCTAGAAGTGAGTCAAGTGAATTCCACAATGAATCTCCAACTGCAGGATATCTACTAACCACACCACGCGGTCAGTTGTGGCACAAGGCCGAATTTAATGTGAGATATCCGAACCCGTAGGCTCGGCCAAAAATTCCCCGTAGATCCCCTATAAAACGAGTTTCGGGCAGCTGTTTCCCGAGACGAGACTCTGCTCTTCGACATAGCCTCGTCTGGGGATCCTCTCTGCCCCGAGGCAGTGAGTTTGACCAGCACAGCGGGAGACGAATTTCCAACTGCAGACCAACATACAGTATTTACTACTGTATTTATGTGAATGGGGACATATCCATTATCGTCCGTAGCTATGCTACAACAAATAGAATATTGAAAATTTTTATATATTAGATTCAGTCCAGCAAAAGATCACAGTATTTGGATAACCAACGAAAGATCCAAACTCACTTATATTAGACCATTAAACTGCGGTTCGTTATACACGAGGTACTTATGGTCAACAAGTTCAAAATAGCAGCGATACGAGACCGTGTCGTCGAGCGATGGTTAGATTATTAATTATACAATCAATTTGTAGCGAATTCAAACTGAATTCAATGCTGCACCAATGTGGCTGGCTGAGAGATTCAACTCAGCAAATGTATTCGAAACTTACAGGGTTCGTTAACGTCATATTAACATCCTGTCAATGGTTTTCAGGATTAGTTTGTATTTTTGCAAAGACAACTTTACATAATGCTTCATACAATGAGTATCTTTTTATCAGTGGCTTACAGGAATAGTTATTTTTCTTACAAAAGCAACTTTACCTTATACAGGATTAGCTACTTTTCTTTTCTTGATTATACAAATAATTTTGATCGACATAGGGAAAGACAATAAAATGGTAGACACTTAAAGAAAGAAAAACAAATTGCTGTTTCTCATACAGCAACATATTTGTACCTGTATAAATAGAAAGTTGTATTAATATTTTATTTCCGCTGTTGGCACAGACATACATGAAAATCCATTTCGGTTATAAACTGCAATCGTGTCGCTATATTTAATTATCCAATGTTCGTGCCAAATATTGCAGACCAACACAATATACTGACTCATTCAAGATCTTAGACAAACAAGAAATAAATAAATCCCCGTGCCAAGATGTTAGAATTGGCATTTTCACCTGTCCATCTAATTACCTGTGTATTTAAAATTATTTTTGTTCACACGATCTCTTGGGTCAAAGCTCCTAAATACGTTGTCTCGTAAAACAAATGGATACATTTGTATATTTACACCGCTAGAATGTGGTATAATTATTTTCTTCTTTTCTACACTGTGTCCCTTCAGGACGTTGATGATAATGTCTCTCCACAACTTCCTGCCTGTTGTTGCTCTAAGTATCGTTTGATTCATCTCTTTGTCCATGTTATGTTATCCATTAACATAAACTCCTTCAGCAAGTTACTCGAGGTCTCACCCTACTTCTTTTGCCTTTACTAGGTATATAAGTTTTAAGTGAGTTAAGTGAATTCCACAATGAATCTCCAACTGCAAGATATCTACTAACCGCCCCACGCGGTCAGATGTGGCACAAGGCCGATTTTAATGTGGCGTATCCGAGCCCGTAGGCACGGCCAAAAATTCCCCGTAGACCCCATATCAAACGGGATCGGGTAGCTGTTTCCCGAGACGAGATTTTGCCTTTCGACATGGCCTCGTTTGGGGATCCTCTCTGATTGGAGGCAGAGAGTTTGACCAGCACAGCTGGAGACGAATCTCCAACTGCAGGATATCTACCAACCGCTCCATGCGGTCAGATGTGGCACAAGACCGAATTTAATGTGGGGTATCCGAGCCTAAGACTTCCCTAAGACTTCCTCATTGCTCCCATGCTCCGTCTAGGGTATTTTTAGTATTCGTTAATATAAGCACATCTCTTCAAATAACGTCTTCATGTGTGAATGAAATTGGGTAACATTCCCTGCCATTCATAAGATTATATTTTTGAAGGACTTTTTTATTTGATAACATTTCTTATTACTATAAACGTTATTTTTAGTATGTAAACGTGTTTGAGTTGCTTTTTTTAAAAAATTTTTTCTTAAAAATTGAAATGAATAAAAACCAGCTTAGATTGTGAAGTCCTACTAAACCTTGCATTTTTTTTAAAGCAATTCACCCCAACCAAAGCGGAAGTGCCACTAGCACGCAAGGGTTACAGAGGATTGAGAACAAGAGTAAAGAGGCGGGTTTGGGGAAAGGATAGAGAGAAGGACGGGGAATCAAGCTCAGGGTGTCAGATGTCGATTGACATTACGCTTTAATATTTGAAGATTATAGTCATCGGGGAAGTAAGTTAGTTGAAGAGAGTTCCACAGTCGGGAAGTGCGAGAAAAAAAGCTGTTTAAGTAGAAGAGACGGTTACATTTAACCGTTTTGACAGCGAAAGGGTGGGACGGAGATAATCATGTATGTAACAACTTTGTCAAAGAGTGTAGTCACCTAACGGCTTAGAAACTCACAGCCATGATGGTTACAGATGAAATCGATTCTGAACTGCTTCAAGCGATATCTAGAGAACAAGGAAGCCTTCATTATGTATCTGTCTCTATGTGTGCACGTATTTTTTGTCTCGCTGCGCATAATAATTGAAAATTAATTTCGGTAATGATTAATGCTATAATGAGTTGAATTGTTATTGATTTCCCTATATTATGAATTTGTGTAGTCAGTCAGGTATGTGCCATGCGTGAATCAAAAGAAATAATAATAATAATAATTCCTTTCATTTTTCAATTTCTGTATATATTATTAATATTATTTATTTTTTATTACTCCATCTATCTATCTATCTATCTATCTATCTATCTATTCGTCTTAGCTTAGTTTACCATAGTCACATGTGGTGGTACAGAAAGAAGGAAGATTGTGTTGCGCCAAATGGGGATGGCTCACCTACTTTGAAAATATGCATTCGAGATCCTGTATTTTTCCTGGGTTCGAACCCCGAACCCTAGTGACAAGTACGCAACTACCTCACTAGTGAGAAGTACGCAACTACCTCAGCCACGAAGCCACTAATATTGCAATCGAGATCTTTTATAATATGATATAAAAGAGCAACACATTGATAGTGACGTCACTCTTTCGTTCCAAAATAAATTTGTCATGTGTAAGAATAATGAAATGATTACAAACACCGACTAAATGATAATGATCTATTAAGTTCGTTTTTTTTTTCTTTTCAAAATTTAGGGACGCCGAGAATACCATGGACGGAATATGTGAGTAACGAGGAAGTTTTAAGGTAAATCGAAACAAAAAAGGACGCCTATTCTTAGAATCAGAAAGAGACGGTTGAAATCTCTAGAAGACATTATGAGGAAAGATGGCTTGGAGAAATTGACACTCATTGAAGGCAAGGGGAACAGTGGGTAACAGCGAGTAGCTTAAATAACAAGTTTGTGTAAACGAATGGCAGATCAAGAAGTGGGAGGGATAGTAAAAAGATAAATATTGTTAAGAGCTACAAGCAATAGGATGTTGTGGAGAGCCATGATCGGCCACATAGAGGAAGAAGAATCGCTTATCGATTCACGGATATTCTTCCTTCTTTTTTTTTCATTCTTTGTTTTCTTCTTTGTTTCTTTCATTTTTCTTTCTAACACATGTTGTTTACTGTGTATACTTATTAGAAATAGAATATATTTAGTGGAAACATTATTGGTTTTCTTGATTCCGTTTATATAAAAGAGTCAAAGACAAAATTGGAATTGTTTTTTCACTGAATGTTATGTCAACGAAAAACCACCTTCCTCTACGCCTTATATAAGTCAGTTATGTGCCACACGTGATACACGCATAGGCGATCATGTATCTTTCGATACATGACTGACAAGGCAGATTTTTTTGCCATTTCTTTCTGCAGTAGACCAATTGCCATCCAAGGCTATAGAATCCGGTCTCTCCTGCTATTTATCCATAGCTGGGGGGAGAAGAGGAGGATTCATATCTTTCTCACGGGTTTTAGCACGTAAGTGAATGTAATGGATTCGACTGGAATTCGAACATGGCTCTCCGATTCCTCAATCAGAGCCTCTTAAACTGAAATATCGCTCTGTAAGTAGTTTCTGTACAAAATTCACTTTGGTACAGAGGTATATTGAATAGTAATGACAATATCAATATTCGCCGTTTCCATAAACGGAAACATTTGACATTCATTGACCGAGAAGTCAGTGTTACTTTCGTTTAAAATTTTATAAAATCTTTCTCTTAAAACAATCTTTCATCAAAATGAGTTTCTCAAATTGACTCACTGTTATCGCATTTAGCAATATTAATGGGGTGTCTTCTTAACCTTTTGTTTGATGTAATATGATCGACTCAACATCTTGATTAAGGTATTATTTTCTATTCGAGTTATATCTGCTTTCTATTATGTTTGTCGCTGCTGTTGAAAGTCCTCAAGAAATGTTGTTTCTGTAATCAAGCAAAGTTCTTTGTGATTTTGTAGTGCCAGTCTACAAGCTTCTAAGAAGGATGATCTTGATCTAAGATCTACTTGCTTCATTCGATCGAAACAATTTCCAACCATTGATCTGAGAAAACCGGTTGTATACAGGTGACAGTAGATAGTTCTGAAGAAGTCCATATGAAAGTTTCGATCTGACGAAGCTGTTTAAAGACATGACTTGAAATTTTAGGTTAATGTTTTGGTTTTGAAGCAATTTGCGGTGTTGTGTGAAACTACCTCTAGCGCAGTCTATTCTATGTTTAATTTCCTTATCTCTTATAGTAAATTTGTTATAACTGATACACACAGTGAGGTATTTGAAGTATTTAGTTTTTACTAATGCCACGCATTGAATGTTTATGATGGATTCAGAGTAGGGGACATCAATACTTTCAATCCAATAGCTACTGTGTAAAAACCACTATATCACTTTTTCGTTATATATATATATATATATATATATATATATATATATATAATTTAAAGAAAATCAGACAACTTTAAGGTTCCATAAGGTTATAATTTATTCCCTCAGGGACCTTCTTTTCCCTGGATCATCAGACCTCACTTCCAAGTATGAAAAAATTGGATTTAAACTTACACTTTTTGAGGGTAGTATTCAGCCGATGTAATGTGATATAGAGAAGGCTAACAGATCGTGTAACAGGCATGCTTTTAAATCTATTGTTATTACAATACTTAATAGAGAGGCGGGGGTGGGGGTAAGGATCAGACACTGACCTATTTAATAAGTCAACTAATATATATATATATATATAATTTTATAAACTAAATTCCGGTAAAGTAGCGACCGATCACGACTGTCAGTTTCATGCGCAGCGTGCAATCTTCAGGTGGCCGATGTCTGTGATCGAAAATAGGCACCTTTATCCACCCAGTTGAGTTCAAGATGGCAAGATAGTCAGTAATAACACTGACCAAACTCGCCCGGTGAGAGGGTAGCCCAAGATAGAAAAGAAGCCACCCTCAAAAAAAATTTATTTCGCCGTAAATGGTTTTCCAGTGTGAGAAAAAATCCTCAATTGCTTTTATTTTTCACTAGTAGTTTAAATATTAACATAAATCATTATCAACTAACTTGTCTATGGTCTATGTTTCCGTTTCTCTCTCTCTCTCTCTCTCTCTCTCTCTCTCTCTCTCTCACGCACGCACTTATACCAACCAAGATGATAGAAGCGCAATACAGCAAGTCCAAGCAAACAATTAACAGTTCTGACGAGAGAGGACGAAACCAGTCGACTGGTGTGTGTTTTGTTTTAAACTTATCATGGCCTACAATATAAAATTTCTTGTTTTTAATGCCTTAATACGCTTTTGTACCGTTTCAACTTATTTAAATATATATATATATATATATATATATATATATATATATATATATATATATATATATATATATAAAAGGCCCTGTCTCTTTCGGAGGTAGACGATCATGGTTTTCACAGATTCTCTTTCTTCATTAATAGCGAATTTCTGTACACTCTTGGGATCATAGTGAAGTGGCTTTCCGCTGCCTTATTAACGATTTGGAATTCCGAGTTTCCTTCTCTTAGACTGGTTTCCAACCTAGACTCAAGAGCCCAGACTATCCTGCTGTTTTACCTATAGCCGGGAGGTAGAGAGAGGAAACGGTTTTCTGCCTTTCCTAGGGACATTTGCGCGAAGACGAACGCAGGAGGCTAGGATGGAACCTGAACTCCGAACGCCGATTTAACTTTCCGCGCCGATATCCACGACACTACGCGGGGGCGGGCGGGCGGGCACACACACACACACACACACACACACACACACACACACACACACACACACATATATATATATATATTAATACAAAATACATTACGTCACCTGCTTCACACACACTATTCTATTCACGCAAAATAAATCATATCACGTGCTTCAATCACCCACACACAGCCCCACACACAGAATCGGAGTTCTCATTTCTGCTTGAAATGCATAGTTCCATATTCCTATTCAAAAGGCCGTCTGTTTTATTCCCACGGGCCATGTATATTCCTCCGGGGGTTTCAGACAGAATTATAACACGTCTCACATTCTTACCTCCTTTCAAATTTTGAAAGTTATACATCAAAATTAAAGAGATTCATAGAAATTTTCGCACTATTAATGTGCAGGATATTTCATATAATAATTGCAAGAAATTGACTGGCTGTTCCTTTCTCAAAATGCTCATCTACTATAGTTTCTAGCTGATCCCTGATGCAGACGCCTGCTCAGATAGATTTCTCTTTCTTCAACATGCTCAGAGCAAACCCGTGGTTTGTACTGCAACTAAGCTGAACGGACCTTAATTGCAGTTTCTGAGAGAGAGAGAGAGAGAGAGAGAGAGAGAGAGAGAGAGAGAGAGAGAGAGAGAGTGTGTATGATCTGAATTGATCAACAGTTGAATAGAGCTAGCAAGCTCGATGGCAATATAGGTCACGATGACTTGTAAAGTCCTTCTAGAACAAGTATCGACTGCTTCCGAAGTGTTTCGTCGTCCCAATTTGATCCCCAAAGAATGGATTTAACCATGCTATACTTTCTATGCACCTCCTAATGGTGCCGCACGTTGGGATAATCTCCCCAGGCTGATATTTCCAAAAAGTTACTTTCACAACAAATCGTGTCAACGCTCTAACCACTCGGCCAAACATCCATGATATGTATACATTATATAAAACTACATTCCAGTATTACGATATAGCAAACATTTTATGAATCTTACCGACTTTTTCAAATTTTTACATTATTAGTCAGGTAAAAAAAAATTATGTTGTAAATAAAAATTATATATTTTTTAACCATATCATTCCAAACAGGGAAATAAGGTTACTGAGACGCAAGAGGTTACTGGGTTTGAAAGAAGATGAGCCAAATTTATTAAGACTATAAATGAAGACAAAATTAAGAAGACAAAAGATAACGATTGATATCGCGTTTAAATTTTTGAAGATAGCTGTTGACTGGAAAGCAAGAGGCCGGTATAGAGTTCCACAAGCAAGAAGTGAGAGAGAAGAAACTTTTAACATGGAACTTCCGGTTACATCGAGGCATTTCAACTGGATGAGACCTAGCCGCCAATCTAGTACTGCGCTTCAATTCGTAAAGTCGAGATACCAAAGAAGAAAGCTCATCAGAACAATTACCATGAAAATATCTATAGAAAAGGTAGGAGGTAACTACATTACGGCGGTGGGAAAGTGATTAAATCCGAGATGCCAGATCAGGAACGATAACATTTCAGACTCTTTTTTAAACTTATCAAGAATCTCTAAATATATAGCAGAACCACGAGAATAGATATAATAGCGATATTAAATGCACGCACGATTGATAGACTTATAAATGTGTAAGATTCTGTCGATAAAAAAAAAACTGTCTAACCTGAACTAACTTTCTTGAAATCAGACGTAACAATGGATTCAATATAATTCTTACACTTCATATCAGCGAAAAACGAGTAAATTACAGAAAGAGCGTAAAAATGTAAAAAAAAAACCCAAAGAAACAAAAAATGTTTTGTATAAAGAATTGAAAGCACTCATTGTTATGATGACATAGTTAAAAAAAAAACAATCCCAATGTGAAATATCAACTCTATGTACTAAAATTAGTTTTATAAATCGTTCATCCATTGATTATTTGAGCCATTATACAGTGTAACCCGGATATAAGAGACCCGGATATAAGAGAAACCCGGATATAAGAGAAACCCGGATATAAGAGAAAACCGGATAAAGAGAGATTTTCTCTGGTCCCAAATAGGAGCCTCTGTTAATGTATATAAAATAGACCAAACCCGGATATAAGAGAAACCCGGATATAAGAGAGATTTTATCTGGTCCCAAATAGGAGCCTCTGTTAATGTATATAAAATAGACCAAACCCGGATATAAGAGACTTCTTCTCCGGTCCCGACAATTCTCTTATATCCGGGTTACACTGTATTTCTTTATACGACACACATTGCACAACATTTAGAATAACTTTCCAAATTTCATATTTACTTGTAAACAACCGCCTGTCAACATTCCTTTTCAAAATGCTCCACAAATTTTCATTTAAACAGGCCAGCAACTTCATCAAACAAATATTCTTGAAACATATTCAGGCATCTATTAGTTTACTTCTCCGAATATGATGGAGTATTTTTTTAGCATAATCATTTTTTTCTGAAAACATTGTGCTTCTTCTTCAATTATAGCTCTAAGTTTGCCTTCAAAAATTAGTTTTATATCTGAGCAGTCGTTTTATAATCATTCGTCTATAATCTCACTCAAAGCATCATATCCTTTCATCCTTGCTTTGGTTTTAACCAGTGAGGGCAGTTTTCGCCATAGCCACAAAACCTTTGTTCTTTATTCCAGCTGTCATTCCCACCGATGTTAGCATGGATTTCTTCGATGAAAAGAACGGCTGAAAAATGGGTTTTCATGTATTTTGTTTCTTATTTCATTCAGTACTTTTCTGAATGCATTTTAAAGGAGTCCTGATACTTTTTCACTTAATTTAGAACTCGAAATTTTGTGCTTTTGACACAACCTACCTAAAAATTTCACGGTTTTACTTTTCATATGGGACACGCGCTGTGGGGTTAAAGTCTTCAACATGCCCTTATCATGTCTTATCTCTGTCTTTGGAGCTGTCTAGGATCTTCAACGAAGGTCGTCACACAGTTCGATGGTAACTACCACTCATTTTCACAATTTTCAGCATTATTTTTCCTTTTGCAAGCTCATGGTTCATTTTTAAGTTTAAGAATTTGCATTTTGGTTTTTTAAGTTGAAACTGTGGAATTTAAAACATTTCATCGCATTTAGTTACATCTGCAGAATGAACCAGCTTTTAGTTCTAACTGTGCAGGTAGATGTTGCCCACCCTCATTCAAAAATAAACCTTTAGATTCCAAGTAGTATTTCTGTATCGATAAAACATGAAATCCCTAACAAGTAGACCCAGCGTAGATTTGAAATTGCCTTCAGAAGATTCAATTGGTTTCACGAAAAAAGACAACTACTGTTAGATTCGGCCGATATTCTAACGGGTAAAGCAATCCTTTCAAAACTTGGCAGAGTTGCTTTTAGGAGGAAACAAGAAAAAACGAAGTTAAATTACCGGCGTCGTAATCAGATGAGCAGCATCCTTGTTCTGGTCAAGTCAGACACAGCAGTTAAGCCCTTTCGCAATAATTTCCCAATGTTAGTTATTTCTCATCTTTATGTTACATGTTATTGCGTAAGACTTAATGTTCAAGTTTATACAGTAAAAGAATTAAGTGTAGCCAAAAGGATCAAACAAGAAAAAAAAAAAAGACCAAAGTAAAATGCCAACGTCACTAATATTTGAGCAACATTCCTGTTCTACGTTTAAGTTTTTGTTGTTTTGGTGCAATTTATATGTTTCGACTTTCCGCTTGTAGAGAGAGAGAGAGAGAGAGAGAGAGAGAGAGGATAAAGTGAAGGGGTGAGAGAGAAAGGGGGGGGGAGATGGAGATGGGAGAGAGAGAGAGAGAGAGAGAGAGAGGGATAAAGAAAGAAAGATTTGGCTTCTGTTTTAAACAAACCCAAGATACCCTTTGCTCCTAAAATGAATGTAATGTCTGATTTAAGCGTCACGCGTGGGTTTGCCAAACCAAACAATAGCCTCCCTCGCATACTGACCTCGCCATTCGCTGGGTTATCGTCTATTATTCTAGAATGTTTAAATAATTAGTGACAGGACTTCGCATGAGTGCTTCCAACCTCGTCTTTGATGCACAGGCCTGTGTTCGCCATGTTTTTTTTTCTTTGTTTTGATTTGCGCATGCGTTCCTGTGAGACAAGTTTACTCTGCAATAAACATGAATTGGAAAGTTTTTTTTTATCGCTTTCAATGAGCTTGTATGCATGTGAAAGTATACAAATATCAACAACCATAAACTTCGTACACACACCTATATATATATATATATATATATATATATATATATATATATATATATATATATATATGTGTGTGTGTGTGTGTGTGTATATACGTGTGTGTGTTTGTATGTGCGAGTGTTATATATAATAAGTAATTGGCTGACTATTTGTTTCCGAGCATGCCTGTTGGTAAGGATGTATAGCTAATCGCTATTGCAGACGCCTGTTCAGACTCATTCGTGTTTCTTCAACATCCGTAGAGGCAACCTGCGATTTATGCTGCGACTACGCTGAGTAGTCTTTAATTATAATTTCTGGTTAGTACGATTAAAACCTCGGACACAATGACTTGTGACTCCGTGCCAACACAATCACCAGTTTCGGCTATCCAGTTTTTACTTGCAAGGCTTAGTAACCTAGGGAAATTTACTGAATAGAATATTGGTAATGAACGATAATACTTAGGACAAGAACAACACATATAAGATTCGACAGCGGTGCGTAGAAGACGTAGTCAATTGCTAGAATTGAGTCAAGTGAATTCCACAATAATCTCCAACTGCAGCATATCTACTAACCGTCCCACGCGGTCGGATGTGGCACAAGGCCGAATTTAATGTGGGGTATCCAAGCCCGTAGGCTCGGCCAAAATTTCTCCGAAGACGCCGTATAAAACGGGATCGGGTAATTGTTTCCCGAGACGAGACCCTGCCCTTACACATTGCCACGTCTGGGGATCCTCTCTGCGCGGAGGCAGAGAATTTGACCAGCACAGCTGGGGACGCATCTCCAACTGCAGGATATCTACGCGATCAGATGTGGCACAAGGCTGAATTTAATGTGGGGTATCCGAACCCGTAGATCCCCTATAAAACGGGTTTCGGGCAGCTGTTTCCCGAGACGAGACTCTGCTCTTCGACATAGCCTCGTCTGGGGATCCTCTCTGCCCGGAGGCAGAGAGTTTGACCAGCACAGCTGGAGACGAATCTCCAACTGCAGACCAACATACAGTATTTACTACTGTATCTATGTGAATGCGTCCTTAGATGTGCTACAACATGATCCTTACGCGCTCCTAATTTTTTTCTTTTAAGGGATTTTGGTAATTCCGATGTTTATCATTCCTAGCTGTCATTTTTTAGTAGATATTTGGCACCTTAGGTATATTCGCACGGTGATTATTACATTTTATTAAATGCTTACTCTGTCATCTGCTAATCTGCTGAATGTGCGTGTGGTGTAATAGATAACGGTTCGGAACGAGAAATCGGAGAGCCGAGTTCGAATTTGGGTTCGTTACATTCACTTACGCTCAAATACTCTTGGAAAAAGTAAGAATTCATTTTATTCTCCAAGCTATGAGTCCTATAGCCTTGGTTAGCAACCAGTCTATCGCAGAAAGAAACGGCAGTCATGAGTCATGAGTTGAAGGAGACATGATCTCCAAAGCGTGCATCGCATATGGCACTTAACTAAATGATCTCCAATTCTCCAGAGTTTGCACTTTCGCTAATACCCTCGGGAATATGGTTATGGGTTAAATAGCAACGGACTTGGCTCTTTAGCTGTGGTTGGCAGGCAGTCCTGGAGGACAACTATTAATTCAAAACCGTGCGTAACCATAGTGAGGTACATACTATAGAGACTTTGAAATAATGATGTGGATTCGATGGCAAGAGGGACAGAGAAAAGCAGCGACCCCCCCAACGATCAATGTAAAGTGTTGACAGAACAGATATTAGCAGATATAGCAAAAAGAGAAACCTTATTAACGGCTACAAAGGACAGTAAGTTGTGTCGAGCTATGATAATTTACATCTTGAAAGGAAACAGCATATAGAAGAAGAAATGTGTTTGTTGACTATGATCTCGACTGAGGTCGAATAAAGCGAGGTATTTTACTTATTTTTTCGATTTATCGTTCCGAACATTTGTACTTGATTAGCGTTAGTAAAAAAAAGTTTAATATATGGATTGATAATAAAAAGAGATTAGAATTAATAATTTTATATTTCCTTAATTATCATTACTTTATTATAATGACGTTGGCATAAGTATTCGACCTTTTTAACCAATACTTAGTTGAGGCTTCTTTAGCAACGATGACTGCTAAGAGAGATTTTTTGTAAGTTTCGAACTGCCATTTACGACCATTCTTCTTCGTAAAATCGTTTCAAATTCGATGGCTTCCGTTTACAAAGAGCAGTTAGTACCATAAATGTTCGACTGGATTTTACTCAGAAGATTAGCCATTCCGTTGCCGTAACTATATTCTACTGAAAGCCATTTATTCAAGTGAGTTTTGGAAGTCCGTTTCGGATTGTTGTCTTGGAGGATTATGAAACTGCTACAAAATTTAAGCCAAAAAGCAAAGAGTAACAAATTCATGTTGAAAGAATACACTTTTTTTAATCCGACGTCCAATCAGAATATAGGCGATGATGGCTTTCTACAGATTGCTTATTATCTGTGAATTGCCATGACTTCTTGGGAATTATAATGGAGTAGTTACTCATTGATTTTTCCGTGGTTTAGAATTTAGAGTTTTCCATCATTTAGACTGTTTAGAGAGCCCAGCTTTCGATACTATTTGATCTATAGTTCTGATACAATAGATGGATTCCTGCCTTGCCCAAGGGTAAGAGTGTGAAAATGGACATATGAGACAACGCCGGAATTTGAACTAGACTTGGCAATTCCAATTCCTGCCGGTTGAAAAACTGTTACGCTACCTCAGAACCCCTGATATGGGGGTGAATCCATTTACAAATATAAACAAAATTACATGTCATATTTGGGCAGGAGCCGCCTAGTCATCGCATTCCAGATTCAATAGAGTACAATAGTGTTTCCGCGTCCGTGTGGGTGATGAATTATTTTTGCAGTCACTCACTCACAGATGAAACTTTCCATGGAAAGTGCTCAGACGAACTACATTCCTTAGTTCCACCAGTTCTAGCATTCACGGCTAGGGTCCGTCATGCTACACTCATTGTAGTGAACCCCCTCATTCCCTCTGTTTTCCATTAGTAAGTTCCACTCGAACAGCTTCTTCACGCGAACGACTGCTCTGTGGAACCAACTCTCAACAGGGTGTTTTCAATCTTAACTGCTCAAGTCTAGGGTTAACGGTTGTCCTCCCCACATATCCGAATAAACTTTGGCTATTACTATATAACATTTACCTCTAGTGGCTCCTAGTCCTTGTGCAAGGTGAACCTCACTGTATATATATATATATATATATATATATATATATATATATATATATATATATATATATATATAAAATTATTTATTTAAAATGATTCCATCGCTACATAAGAGTTCTCATGTTTCAAAAACAAGAACCGAAAACTTCACTATAATTATTTGAATTAAATTGAATTAAAAGTACCAAGCTCTGTTCCATTTTCAAGCGAAGTTTTATTTTACTTATAAAGTTTTTTTTATTCTTATTTTTTTTTTTAAATAATAACAATAATTTTTTTTTAAATAATAACAATAATTTTTTTTAATAACAATAATTTTTTAATGTTTTAAATTTTTTTATTCTTATTTTTTTATTTTTATTTTTTAAAAAATAATGACAAAAATACTAAAGAACTTTGGATTATTTACCTAACGAGTTCTTTCCTATTTTCTATATATTTTCACACACACACACACACACACACACACACACACACACACACACACACACACACACACATATATATATATATGTATGTAAGTATAAAATAAACAGGACTAAATAAATGCAAACCAAGTAACCAAATAAACCAAGGGTGAGCAGCTAAAAAGAAAACAAGAAAACCCTGCGTAATCTCTGTGAAAACAAACAGTGCTCAATAGTCCAGACCAGAGAATCCAAAACAGAAAACCAATCCAGAAAAGAGCGGGAACACATTCCTCCGCCGAAAAGACACAACGCTTCAATGTGACTCTTAGTTTCACGCTCAAAGCTATTGTCAGATCATATATAGTTTTTGTAGATGTTTTATTTAAAGTTCTCAAAGAATCTCTATTTCTAGATGTTTATAAAGGGTATATAAACAGAATAAACATATGTACATACCGGTCGGATTTCTTTTGTATTTTCTTGTGCGTATTTTAGCAAATAAAAACAATAAAAGTTGTGCTAACATCAGTGATGTGCATTGCCCAATGTGAGTTTAAAAGGAGTAAAATGTGGATTTAAGTGACGGCTACTTGAAACAATGTGTTTAGATCTCCTTGGTAGTAGAATAATATTTTTCTGTCTTCAGGTTTATACAATGGAAGGAATCTGAAAAACAAAAAACTAAAAAAACAAAAAAAAACAACAAAAAACAAAAACATGTTCCTAGTTAATCAATACTTTGGAGAAACAATAAACGTGGTTGATTTTGTTAATATCAGTGTAAATAAAAGATATTTCCTTTTTGTACTGTTCTTAACTGTAAGAGATTATTTAATGATCTATACATGGTATCCTTCGATGGTCCTACCTTTTCAGTTTACGGCCACATCGCGTTGAAAGTTAAGCAAAGTCGAAACTGGTCAGTACCTAAATGGGTAAGCGCTTGAGAATAACAGCAGCTTGTAAGTTTGCATGTAGAGGTGGTGGAAGTGATAACGGTTCGGACTCACTTACGCGCAAATACCCTTTGGAAAAATATGAATCTAATTCTTCTCCTTCCCCATCTATGGGTTAATTAGTAAGACGTCTATCAATAAATCATTATTACTTCCAAAAAATTCTTACAGATTAAAAATACTTTCTAGCTTTAAATAACATAAAAAAAATGTTGTTTAGCCGTACAAACAAAATCAATCAATCAATGTTAACTTCTTTGAATGATTTCGTGTGCTAACGTCAAAATCGATAACTTTATTTGAGGGGACAAGTTACCACTATTAAAACTCTTAGACCAGTTTTAGGCAGTAAAGTTTCATATTGTTCAATTTATTTCCAGTTCTCGAAGTCTGCGAGCAGCTTCAGCGGCGTTCATACCCAATTTTAAACATCGCTTCCAAATCTCAATACTTTTATCCGTGATTAACATATTTTTTAAAAAATCAGTTTAGCCCAAGCTCGAGGATATTGATATTTTGACGCAAAGGGCGACTGTGAGAAGGAAAGAGAATGAAAAAAAAACTTTAGAAGAAACCGGAAACCCAATCCTAAGCAGGAAAAAGGATAAACCTCTACTCCTGTTCAAAGAGACCGCGGAGGAGGGTGAATCTACTTCGATTATTATTCAACTTTACTTCAATAATAATAATAATAATAATTGTTGGGGCCACCCACCTTCTCATCAGAATGGACTGATCTCTCTACTACTAATAGGACAGTTCTATAGAGTTCTGGGAGATCAGGTGACCATCACACTTCCGTCTCTCTACAGGAAGATGCAGTTGGACTTTATACTCTTTCTGATTGTTACTGACTAACCTGCGTTCGTTTGACTACTAATCTCTCTGTTGTAAATACCTCTTCAGATATACCAGTATTTTCCTCTACATATGTGTTTGTCCTTATTTCAATACACGCACGGGGAAACACTCAACAACAATAATAATAATAATAATAAAGGAAGCCAACAAGTTTAAAATGGAGTTTCAAATGGGTGAAGAAATACAAGTAAAGCACAATATACCGACTGAAGCTGCAAAATAATTAAAAAAGAAAGCAAAAACAAATGCAACCGACCAGATACAGAAACGATGGCTAGATAAGCCGCTTCATGGCCAATACTCTACGTAGTGCAAGGTTACAAGCTGAAACCGAGGGTTTTATTCTTGCTGCACAGACTAATGCTTGCTAACTAGAAATTACCAAGCACACATACCGAAAACTTGTGTTAGGCCAAAATGCAGATTCAGTGATAAATATCCAGAAAAAATCGACCATTTGGTATCAGGTTGCACAGTATTGGCACCAACTGCATATAAATCATGACATGACAGAGTGGGCCAATATCTGCAATGGAAATTCTGCAACTTTTACGGAAAGGAAACTGCAAGAAATTGGTATGAACACCACTCAGACCCGATTACAGAGACAGGACCTGTAATAATTTTATCGAACTTTAAAATGCACACAGGCAAGACAATAAAAGCTAATCGCCCTGACATCGTGATTAGAGATCGCAAAGACAAAATCTGTCTCCTTATTGACATGGCAGTCACTGCAGACTGCAATGTATCTTTGAAGATCTTCAAAAAGATACAACGACTTTGAAATCGAAATCTTAAAAACGTGGCACACGAGGATGTCAACAATTCCAGTTGTAGTTAGAGCCCTCGGATTGAGTGGAAAAGGTTCCAATAGACTCATTGAAGGGATTCCTGGAAGCCCGTGCATAAAACAAATACAAAAAAATGTTCTCACCTTATGAAGGGCTTTATCTATGTAAAATATGTGTTGTTTTTTTAATTGCTCAGTGGAAAATCTTATGATGCCATTTCTGACTCTTGGTGGGATGTGGAAAGAAATGAGTACATACCATAAATCAAAGGAAATAATAATAATAATAATAATAATAATAATGACATATGGGACCATCAACAATTCCTTTTGTAGTTGGAGCCCTCCGATTGGTTAGAAAAGTTTCCAGTAGACTCATTGAAGGGATTTCTGTTAAACCATGCCTTAACGAAACACCCCAAAAGTTTTCTCACGAGTACAGCTCACACTTTACGAAAAACTTTATCTATGTAAAATATGTGTGATTTTTTTTTCAAAACTGCTCAGTGGGAAATGTCATGATGCTATTTCTGATCTTAGGTCTCTTGTCGGGACCCGGAAAAAATGAGTATACACCATAAATCAAAGGAAACAACAACAACAACAACAACATAAGCAATAATAATAATAATAATAAATTGGTACAAACATAAGCTGGAGAATCTATTCAGAAATGAACATGTGAAACTCTCATGGAACTTCACAGTTGCTGAACACACCAGACCAGACATAACATTGATGGTAAATATTTTTCATGAGTGTCTCTTGATAGATGTATCATGCCCTGGAGATCACTACAGTGCGGCTAAAGAAGTTGAAAATATTGTGAACTGAAAATTATTAGTTGAATACAGATGTTGAGATGTCAAGGTTTTGCCAATTGTCATCGGAACCCAAAGAATCTCTAGAAACACCTTTGGTGTTTACGTAATCACCCCCCAGCATAATAACGTTGCAAAAATCAATCATTTTAGGCACAGTAAATAACCCCGCAGAAAGTGCTTGCTGCCCGAGTCCTTGAGACTTGAAAGAGAGTAACTTAAAATTATTTCGCTGTTTGTATCTATTACCTTGCAAATTTCAATATAATAATGATAATACGAACATTCACCACCATCAAATAGCCAGAAATGAGCAAGGGAAACTTGTGCGAAATCCGAAAATCCTGATTGGCATCCACTCGGAGAACAATCGCCCTGATATCACACTTGTGTACAAGAGCAGCCATTAATGGAGCCTAATAGACGTCACGGTACCTTGGGATAAGAAAATCATCAAGGTGGCTAAAAAGGGGTACCAAGACATGGAAGGGCAAATCAGGGAATTTATAACAAGTAGCAACTCAAATTGTCTCTTTTGTGGTTGGTGTATTCGAGATTATTTCCTGGAATCTTTCTGCTATGCATAACGCCTCACTGGTAATGGTAGGTGGCAGTACTGTTTGGAGTAGCTCATGTGCAGCGGAAAATGTTGTGCCTCTAAACTGCGTGTAGGAGCTGAGATATGAACATCATTAACCAGCCGAAGTATCTAAGAGTAGGTTAGCTATGGCTTGTTTTACGGCATATCAACCTCAATGGATTATTTAATGCCGACAAAATTTTTATTTCTGGTAATATTTTGTTTTGTCAAAAATCTATTTCTGGAAATAATATTTTCCTTCAAAAATCACTTTATCGACAATGGGACCTTGTCACTAATACCACCCTCGGATAGGACAACCTTATAATGCATATCACTAGCGAATTTATCAAATTGGCAATGAAAAGAATTGTTGGTAGAGAAGTTGATCCACAGGGTACTGTACCAAATACTGTATGACGATCTGGCAGGTCAATGTTATAAGCATAGAACAGAATCTGTCATTGGCAATGAAACATATAAAAAAAATCTCTCGAAAAAGATCGAAACATATCGCCCAAGCCAGGTCAAAGGACTGGATTTGGTCGTTGTAAAAAACAGGAAGAAACATAGAAGCACAGTGTAGATATGAAAGTAAATGTAAATACAGTAGGTTAAAATTGTGTTGCATGATGGTGAAAGCCTTGCTAGTTGTTATCGGAACATAGCTAACATCTAAATAGATCTATTAAACGAGCTTTCGTGTCTTGTTCATTCACCCTTCGATACGCTGGTGATTATTGCTCTTTGTAGCGATATCAGTATCAGCCGATATCTTGTTAAATGGAAACATGTGTGTGTTAGAAAAATGTTTCAGACATTTACTGTCCTGGAGATTATCAGCTAAGTGAAGTGGAGCTCACAAGGACCATGGCAAACGGATCTGACAAAGTAGTTCATTGAACGAAGTCAGAGCTTGATAATTTAATTTTTAAGACAAAGATGACAAGAAAAAGAATAATGTCTCTATAAGACAGTGGTCACTGTCAGCCGAGGGCAGAGAATCACAGCGACACACAGACAGAGGAACCGACAGAGAGACAAGAGATCGCTTCGCCGCAATGCTATAGCGCTAGACAGTTTACCTTTCCTCGCCTACGCTTCATCTCTGTCTCGTTCACCTCTAGCAGTACATTACAAACAGAATAAAAGTTTACTTACTGCTACAATAGCCTTATGGTTTTATTTCGTGGGTAGCGATCTGACCAAAGATTAAAATTTAAGCCACAAGCGTTTGACTAGAAGTAACTGCACCCTGAGAACGAACTAACTGTCTGGTCTGACCTGCAATAATACACCATCATAAGTTCCTCTCCTTGATAACACTTACCAATGTTTGCTTTTTTTTATTATACTTCCCACTCTACCATCGATTTACACAAGCTTGTTGGGTAGGTTATTCGCTATTTCCCTCTGTCCTGTTGGTCTCCATATATTCTTTCCTCATTATATCCCAGAAATTTCAACCATCTCTCTCTCTGATTCTAAGCATAAGTAACATTTTGCATTCCTTTTCCTTAAAGCTTCATCGGTAGCTACGCACTCCATTCATGTTAATCTCAGCATCCTTCTGTAGAACTATATCTCGATTGCTTAGTCTTCATTTGTGGGGAAATTGTCTAGCACTCACTGCTATATAGGATTTATATTATCTAGCAATTCAGAGTTCTTTTTTTTTTGTTTCTAACGAAAGCGTTATGTTTCTTAACATTTTATTTTGATTTTGTACAGCCTCTTCCGCTATTTCAATACACCTTCAGATTTCGGTCTAACATCTTATGTTGTTTTTTAAAAAAAAACTTTCCAGAAAGTTAAATTACTTGCTTGACTTTGACATCTTCAATTCATTTCTCAAATCTTGGGCTTTTTCTCTTGCTGACAACCTGGTGTAATGGAATGTCCCACACTCTCTATCGCCGATGTGAACTGACTAATTCACTAGATATATATAGTGGGCACAGAATACAGCAAACAGTTGGAGATTCGTCTCCAGCTAAGCTAGTCGAACTCTCTGCCTTCGGACAGAGAGGAACCCAAACGAGCCTATGCCTAAGGGAAGAGTCTCGTCTGGGGTGGTAGACAGCTACCCCACTCCGTTTTTACGGGGTCTACGGGGAATTTTGCCCGAGCCCACGGGCTCGGTTTTGACCCCACATTAAAAACGGCCTTGTGCCACATCCTGCCTCGGCGGGAGGTGATGTAAATAACCTTGCTTCGGGAATTGCTAGCCTGCCACCCGATTTCCTGTCTTTCAGTAGTGTATTCTATTTTACAATAAAACTCTCTTCTTTCATCTACGTGCGTGTTGCTGTTTCTACACTCGAGTGCCACCTTTGTCTGTTTGTAACCCCCTTAAGGCTACAACACAACCATACATTGTGTTTTCTTACAATCGGTTGTTAGTCCTTTCTTTCAGCTTTCTTTTACAACCTTGTCCAGGAGTTCTGCTATGAATACTAAGGATCTTATGTCGTTAAAATTGTGCCCGACGGGAAATATCGATAAAATAGGAAAATACTTCTTATGTACCCTAAGATTTTTCAATGTTTATTTTCATTATCCACAAAATGTCCCAAATGAAAGAAAAATGCCAATGAGAATAATATGGTATCTCCTAGTGACTGCGGTTAAGGGAAGTATATTTTTTGAAGTTCACCACCATAATTTCCCCCGTATTCCATCGGTAAAAAGTTCCACTCAAACAGCTACAGTCCGTCTTGATATAGTTCAAAATTGTCTCTGAGTCCTTGGGTGTAACAAGTTATTATCCAGCCTCTCTCTCATAGGCCGGATGAGGCAAGCCCCTCACTGCTCTATCGCTACTTCCATGAAAAGTGCTCAGACGAACTACATTCCTAGCTTCTGCCAGTTCTAACCTTTACGTCTTGGATCTACGAATCCACTTCCATTGTAACAAGCCACTCATATTTCCTTCATATTCCATTGGGGAGAAGTAACTTCCACTCGAACAGCCTCTTCTCGCGAACCTCTGCTCTGTGGAACAGACTCCCAAGAGGATGTTTTCCCGATCACTATAATCTTAACCTGTTCACGTCTAGAGTTAAACGTTATCTTTCCCCCATATCTATATAAATTAGCCCATGTCGTAACACTCTACCTCGAGTGGCCTCCAGGCCTTGTACAAGGTGAACCTTACTGTAAAAAAAACATTAAAAAAACAACTTTTGATTTATTCCATATGGTGTGAGATTAAAACTGAAATGAAAGACTTGATTTGTAGATATATATCTAACTAGATTATTCAACAAGTTCGGATTAATATTCTCATCTTCGTTGGTTTTAAATGAAAAAGTCGTATAATTTCCAATTTTGTAATATTCGACGAAGGATATGAATAGGTATAGGCTCTCCACAACTTCCCATCCTTTGTTGTTCTAACTATTGACTTCTGACTGCATTTCTTTATCGTGGTCCTTCAATTCATTCATATATTTCGCCTGCTACTTGATGTGTGACCACTGTTCATCTTGCTTTCGATGTCTTGTTTTCGATACGCCCTCTGAGTGTTATATTCCTCAGGCCAGCTCTCCTCAGAATTTTCAACATTTCTTTTTACTGTAAAGTATAAATTTCCTTGTTGTTCCTAGCTTTCTTAAATCTTTCCATTGAATTCATAACGTTTGCCAGTAGATATATATATATTCGCTATATCGCCCGACTTCTCTTGCCTTCTCTATGTCCTTCTTCAGGCCTCTTTTCCTTATTAGGCATTAGGCATCTCAAAAATTTCCATGAGTCTTTATGATTGCAAGTATAAATTTCCTTGGAGTTCCTATTTTCCTTAAAATGTCCTCTTTAATCACATATTTTCCCAAATGCAAGGATGTCACTGGGAATCAAAGAGAATGAGAAGTCTCTCGTGATAAGAAAGGACAAAAAAAAGAACTGTGTTCAGTAAGACAGAAAATGGCGTTTGGCGTTGCATTTAAAAATTTGAAGATTCTTGGTTAAAGGGTTAAAGGGAAGCAAGAAACTGGAAAAGAGTTCCGCAGGAGAGAAGTGTAAGAAAAGAAACTCTTTACATAGAACTTACGGTTACATCTAGCCAATTCAACTGTAAATTGATGAGACCATGTTGCTAGTCTAGTACTACTATTAAATTCATAAAGTCTAGGTAGCATAGTGAAGAGCACATCCGAACAATTACCATGAAAGTATTTATAGAAACACGACTATTTTAAGCTCTTCAAGTCAATAGTCAATTGTTATCTATGTCATATCTTCATAATCTTCACTTCCTCCTCTTGTGTGACGATAAACTACATCAGCGTCCTGAGTAAGACGATAAACTACGTCCAACAGCAAGGCCTCTGATCAGGTGGGTTTGAGGAGCGTGGGACCACCTCTTAATTGCTGGTGTTCCCAGGTCCAACCTGACCGGGAGTGGTAGCACCTGTTAGGGTCCCACCTATGGGCAAATAGTTAACCCCGAAACAGGGTCAAAACACTATGAAAGTGTAAAAATAGGTTTGAATACCAGAAATACTTTGTAAAAAAAAAGTTATTACCAGCAATACGTTTATGAAGAAAAATTATTACCAGCAATAGATTTTTGAAAAATAATATTACCAACAATAAAAATCTTGTCAGCATTAAATAACCCATTCAGGTTGATATGACATAAAACAAACCAAACCAAATGGTCGATTTATAAATGCGCAAGATGGATTGTGGCGGGAAAATAGTCTGGCACAATACAGTGAACCAACCTTTCTAGCAGTAGGCCTAGCAATTGATTCAATATAATCATCACTTCACTTCATGTCAGGGAAATGGTAAAAGAGCTGCTCTCTGGGGGTTAGCATTAGCCATGATGACGGAAGGTAGAAATGGTTCTATATAGTGATTAAATGAAAGCAGTTTTTCTTTGGTGGAGCTAAAATTTACAAATTATTTCTTACCCAAATTAACAACTGATTGGAGGTTATTTTCGAGAGTTCTACTTTGTTGGAGCTAGCGGACTTGCTACTAACACTGGAGTAAATAGTTGTGTCATAAGCATAGATACTTAGTTGGGAACTGATGAAATCACGATGGTCGTTGATGAAGATAAAAAACAACGTATATCCATTGTGCCCATGTGTTATACCGGAACATACCTATTCTATTGTTAATAGACTCTCCCAGATATAATAAGTAGTAGGAGTAGCAGTCGCCAGGGGGCTCAGTGAGTTGAGTGAGTCAGTCGATGTCGGACATTAAGGTATGAACCACCACAACTAGATTGCTGCGTCATTAACTATTATTTCAAGTTCCTAACGTTTTGTACGTCGGACCCTTTTAGGACCGACTTAGTGAAATACAAGCCTCCACTGTGAAAACTACTCTACAACACCATGGTATTCATACTATGCGTCTGTAGGGCCACACCTCTGTCGCTTCAAGTTACTTCATCATTTGTGAGGAGATTCTCGAACATTCATTGCAATATAGACGGTTAGATATAACGCAACTATTCAATACTATTTCCTTTGTATCTAACAAAATGTCTCTTATTTTTTAATACTGACGATTCTTGAATTAGTACAACAAAAAATAAGAATTCTTCTGTAGCTATCCGTTTAGTGCTAATCCAAGTATAAAGAATAAAATATTTTTAGTTCCTTTGGTTTTTGCAATTAATAATAAACTTTAACGAATTATCTCAGATTTTCTATCCATATACTGATGCATATCACAGCAAGCAAACGTTTGTTTCAGTAAGAAAACTATTCTCACTAGGTGCTTTGTAGCAGACTATATTCGGTTTAGAACATACAGATATATTTATCCTGACTCAAGGTTCTCTTTTCTTAACTTAAAATTGAAATTTTATTTAGCCATTATGCATTACATAGTAAAGTATGGGAAACAGGTTTTCGTGTCTGTGTAATGAAGTTGATGTTTTTTATATTTATTTCTATCATCTTTCACCCAATATAAGGCCCAAGGGCCAATCAAACTAGAGGATTACTTATGCTGGTTAACGACAACACGAGATTTGAATAATTAATTACTTAACATTAAATTTTATTCCACACAAATACTTCATCAATTACTCTCAGCCAGTATGAGAAAGCACGGTTCTGTGTCTTGGGCTGAAACGTGGACCTTATATTCTTGTATGCGATGTCTAAATAACTGCCCAAATCATCTCTGGAGAGGTTGTTTATATAACTTTCATGTTTTCTGTTCTCACGCTCCTAAAACGAGATACAGATGTGGGGACGGGTGATTATGCATTCAGTGGCAGGGTGTAACATCAGGTCAGTCCTGAATCTAGCGCCATGGCCTGTTGCGAAAATGAGTGCAAATCTTATTTCGACATTATATTAGGGTATATTTCGGGATTAGAGGCTGTCTTATTATTCTTAGATCTGATCAAGGTTAATTAACAGGAAGACAGATATAAGAACCTTATTTAGTGGGTGGATGACGATGTCTTTTCGCTGGAATAAGGTTGATTTGTAAAGCGACGCTTTGATGATTCCGGTCTGTCTGTCTGTCTCTCACACACAGAAATAATGATTAACTTTTCTTTCTCTACGTACGACGCTTTTCATTCAAGCAGTCTTTTTTAAAAAGTAAAAATATGGTCTCTCGGTTGAGAAAAAAATAAAATAAGTGCTCTTTCTACTAGGATGACATTACTACTATATTCGTACTAATGTCATTTTAGTATGGCTAGCAAAAAGATGGGAAGTTCATGAAATTTTTCTTCACATTCTTTTGTGCCACCAGTTCCACTTTTATATTACTTCCACGGAGTCGAATCATACTTATTTCCACTTATTCCAAATGTAAGAATGAAGTTCCAATCAGACGGGTCTTTCCCAAGAACTACCACTTATGGAACAGACTCAATCGTGGGTGATTTCCTAAAAGTTTAAACTGTCAAGGGACAATCGTTATCTATCCCCCTTATTCTAATAATCACTTTCTACCACCCACTCTTTGATTTATATCCCATTCATCATTACCATTTCGACTGAAACGCTATAACTTGAGTGACTCTCTTTTATTGGGTGATATTTTAGTAAAAAAAAATCCTTTTTTTGTTTTAAAAATTCTGTAGAGTTCAGAAAATGTTTTCAATAATATGACACCTCTCGCACAGTAGAGGTTATATCCGAGGAGCTTTCCAGATTTTCGGCACACATCGATAACAAGCCTCAGCGGCGAGAAAGAAACGCTGTTCGATAGCATCGAAAGCGACAGCAGTTTCCGACTCGAATCAGGTGATAACCTGCTAATGCAAGCGAAAATCAGTGGGCTGGTTTAGATAACGTTGTGCAGTTTGCGACTATCACATTTTCCCCGGTTATAAACATGTGACGTATACAAGTTCACGACAGATAGATAGTTCTTCATCAAAGAAAAAGAGTAAATTCTTTGCTGCATGATAAGCGTACAGAGGCTTACACGTAACTTGATGTCGTTCGGCGTCCGGCCATATCACGTTGAAACACCGGTTCTCGTACGATCACCGAAATTAAGCAATGTCGAGCCTGGTCAGTACCTAGATGGGTGACCGCTTGGGAATATCAGATGCTGTAATCTTGGATGTGCTGCTAGTGTAATGGATAACGGCTCCGAAGTTGAAATCGGAGGAACGAATTTCAATTCCAGTCGGCAAATACCATTGGAAAAAGTTTGAATCCACCTCTTCTCTTCCTGCTATGGGTTAATTTTTAGTATTTCTATCAACAAATCATTATCATCTCAAAATGAAAGTTTTTGTCTAAAAAGTATTTTCTGGATTTGAATAACCAGCAAGAGGTTGATAAGTCGTAAAAAAAAATCAATCAATCATGATGTCATTCGTCGAAACAAAGCATTTTTTTTTACTTCGTAGAGGTTGAATATTTGGAATCAATTCGATATATTCGTTATCATGAAGAAGAAAAAAAACTACAATGCAAAGAAAATATTTTTCTTGACAGGCAAAAGGATTGTAAAATTTTACAATCCAGTCTGCTGACGAGTAGAAATAATATCTGCTAGACTCAGAATAGGAACAAGATAAGTGAAGTTTTAATTTTATTTATTATATATATATATATATATATATATATATATATATATATATATATATATATATATATTACAATGAATCATTTAGACAAAAAGTAAATTAGCAAAGTTATTGATATGAAATGGCAAAATCCCTTCGCTAACTAAATTTTAAAGATTCATTAACCCACTAATCACTCGATGAATGCTATGACCCTTGTTTTTTAAAATTATAAACTGTATAATAAGGTCTTTCGACGGTTCCTCCGGTCATCATCAGACGTGGAAACTATTTTGTTTTTTGAAAATTTAAGTGTGTGCGTTTTTTTACTAATATGGCAATTTAAGAAATTTAATGTTGTAAGAGTTTATCAGTCAACGATAATACAGTTTATAATACAAATAACACAGTAAAATGTAATAAATGTACATAAAATTATAGTATTTTATGTACACTTCTGATAAAATTTCATAAAATAATTAGATACCTTTCTTATGAAATATGAAATTTAATCTCACTCTTAACAGTCTTATTTTAATTTCTTTATAGTATATTTTCCATAAAGCATCGTAAACGTGAAGGTGAAAGCTAAGTACAAAAAAATAAAAAATAAATAGACGCTGAAAGTTTTCCTTAAAAATAACGAGGTAAATAATTTGTTCACTTAAATGTAAGTTATTTCAGTTTTCTCCTTCCGTAGAACAAATTATCCTCACAGAATCCGTCAATATGTCATTCATCACCTGTCAAGTGACGCGAAAGTTTATGACCTGCTTTGTTTTATTTTCAAATTACATCTTTTCGGCGCAGAAGCTAAGTTAAGCTTGGTTCAAAATATTTTAAATAAACATTATAATTTCTGATTTTCTTATAAGTCTTGAAAAAATGTCTTGAAAAAATGTCTTGAAAAAATGATAATTGATATTTAAAAGAATTTCAAAAATGAGATTTCCAGGTCTTTTATAAAATGGAAAAAACGGTCAATTTTGCTGACTCAAAAAAAAACAAGATTTTTAACGAAAATTTCGGACGTGCTAGGAACGATTAAAAAATGTAAAGAATACCCCCCAATACTTTGATCTTTCCTCTTAATAATAACATAAACATTTAGACGATAAATTTTTGTTTTCGTCAAGTTTGGCGTCTTTTTCATCATGCTATGCTCTTTTTTAGCGATCTCGTGGAGGCACCTCGGTTAACACTGAAATACGGCAGGTATTTGTTTTTTGCTAAGTTGACAGTCAAGGGACATCTTTACATGTCTTATTTGGTAACACCGTGGTCCATGGACGAACCCCCTCCACGAAATAATCGACTCGATTGGAAAGAAAGCAAATAAATTCTATTTTTATATCTGTTTTTGGATTAGCATTGCCATCTTCGTTGGTTTAAGCCATTTCGGTCGCTTAACTTTCTTACTTTTTCCAGGTTCTAAATTTAAAATATTGTAATTTTTGGAGAATTTTGAACGGTAACCTTTATTTCATTTAATAGTTGTGAATGTTGTTCTCTTTCTTTGCGTTTTGATATTCGAGGTAATATAACATGGAATTCGAGATTCCAGTTTCATTTGGTTCGCCAACATCGCCAACATCGGTGCTCTATTTTTTTTTTCTTATATATTCGCTATCTCACCTATGTTTTTTTTTTTTTAAATGCTTTTTAAAATGTTTTTTCTTACATATTTTTTAAAAAATGTTTTTTTAAAACCAATATAATGACTTTGGACAATTTTGAGTAGTAACTTTTATCTTATTTAATATTTTGGAATGTTGTTCTCTTTTGATATTCCTGGTATTTTGACATGGGATTCAAGAGTCCAGTTTCATTCGGCTAGCCCACAGCGTTACACTGTTTTTTTTTCTTTTCTCTTTACCGTTACAATCTCACTAGTGCTTAGCCTAAGAATTTAATTCACAACCCCAAAGGAGAGAATGTTTTTAATAGTAAAAATAAGCATTATTATTCTGCTGTAAACTCAAATAACCTCAAGATAACCTCAAATAAAATCACCGTCCTCTCATGGAAAGAATTTAACGAAGCTTGTCAAATATTTAGGTGTATCCTCTAAGAATCTAGATCAAATCAGCGCCACAACTAATTAAAAAAAAAAAAAGTTTCATTATTACTAGATTGACGCACCCTGGCGAAAGGAAAAAGATCTTTACTCTTAGACAAATCACCAAAATAACGAATAAACATATCAAAAGAGACTTATGTAAACATACAATCTTCGGAGTTACTAGATACAATGCACCATCTTGTAGAAGCCAACTTCGGACTGAAAAAGGAAGTGTGAATAGCAAGATATGGACATAAATATGGCGGTTTCCAGTGACCATCCTACACAACCGCAAAAGTGACGCAGTGTTTCTGTTTTTCTTAGGATTAAATTAGTCTTCAAAGTGTTTCGCTGGCCAACTTTAACGTTATCGAATTCTTTTGGCAGTAACAATAATAAAAACGACGTAGAAATTATTTTAAACATGTATTTTATTCTAAGAATATAAGCAAGTAGGCGAATGATTAAGAAAGAAAACAGCAAAAATATGCAATCAAAATGCACCGTTGAGGCATCCGCATTTTTACTGCACGCATTCCAGGTTGCCGATATCCGAGATTCGCGCCAATTTGGGAAAACGGCGGGAATTTCGCAGTTGACTGCGATGAGATTAGACACAATGTTGCAATTAGATTTTTCAATTACAGTATTTGTGCATTCAATGTAGTTAAACATGACTTTTTTTGTTTTGTTCGGTTTATTTTAGTTGATTATTTTCCAGTGGTTAGCTTGTAACGTTAGAGCTTTGTTGCGTCTATATTTTGTTTAGACAAGTCCGTTGTTGCGAAAGAAAAAGAATAAACAAAATATTATTAAAGAAGAGGAAAATGGAGAACATAAAGTTAAAAATAAAAAATAATGAAAAGACAGCGTGATGGAAAAAAAGGAAGAAGAGAATGAATGAAAACAACCATGTAAATGTAAAATCAGTTAAAAATAATCAGGAAAATACAAAGAATGAGTGCGAAAACAAGGAATACAAAACAGGCAAAAGACTAAAGAAAAAGAAGAGGAAAAAGTAATAGAAATAGAGAATGAGATGAGGGGAAGAAAGAGATACATTAACACAGAGAAAGAAGAGGAGTACATTCAAGAAGATGAAGAAGGAGGAGACGAAGAAGAAGGAGGAGGAGGAGATGAAGAAAAGGGAGGAGATGAAGTAGAAGGAGGAGGAGGAGGAGATGAAGAAGATGAAGAAGAAAAGGATGTATGAAAAAAGAAAAATGAGATATGAAAAAGGCAGATAAAACATGAAAGTTATATAAAAGACAAAGGAGAAGCAACAGAAAGGAAAAAGGGGTGTGGAAAATGTAAACAAAAGGAGTTGCTGTTGTTGATGATGATGATGACGGTGATGATTAATAAGAAAAGGAAAAAGAAGGTAAAAGATAAAAAAAGAAAGAAAAGTAATAGATGAATGGAATAAAGCGGGAAGAAAATTAACGAGTAAAAGAAAAAAAAAATAGAATGAAAAATGGAAAGAAAGATGAAAAAAGAAGAAATCTCTAGAAAAAGTACACAGGAGAAGAATAAAAGGAAAACGATGAAAAAAGCTTGAGTAAAAGAAAAAAGAATGAAAAATTCTACAGAAAAAGGAAAAAAAAACGAAAAAAGAAGAAAAACTCAAGAAAAATACTCAAGAAAAATAAAAGAAAAAAGACAAAAATTCTCGATGTAAACAAAAATGACAAAGACAAAAAGATAACGAAGAAGAAAAAAAAGAAAGAAAAGAAAAAGAAAGAAAGAAAAGAAAAAGAAAGAAAAGAAAAAGAAAAGAAATCCCACTGTGGACATAAATAAAAGTCTGTGGTAAGTTATCTTTCATTATTTTGTTGCCTTATCAATTTTATCTCTTCCCACACTTTGAGAGATAAAGTAAATCGGTCGGCATTTCATGGAATTTAGCCACCGATCCCACCGTCTTTACACCTCCTCTTTCTCTATTTTCTCTTCTCATTCTGTCGCTCTTTCTCTCTTTTTCTCACGCATTTGCATGTGTATGCATTCAGGCACAAACAGTTACGTTCAACTAGATATTCACAGACGAATATTTGCCTGAAATACACATGTGTATACATTTATCTACATTAAAACATAAATTCAACGACTCACATACGCATATAGACGCATACACACGCGTACACACACATGCATACACACACACATATATATGCCGTATATATATATACCGTATACATATATATATATATATATATATATATATATGTGTGATTAATATAAATATAAAATTTGTCACTTAGATGTAGGCGATGAAAGGGTGTTTTCTCACTACTCGACTAAAGTTTAGTAGATGAACTTATTTGTAATTGTTCGATTCACTCGTCAGGAGGTTTCAGCAATTGACTCTCCTCTAAGTATAGTTTGCAGTTTTTGATATTAATGCTGTGTGGGGATCTTCTTCATATATATATATATATATATATATATATATATATATATATATATATATATATATATATATATATATATATGCGATTAATGTGAGTAAAATTTGTCACTTATTTCTAATTGTTGGGTCCACTCCTCAGCAGGTATCAGCAATTTACTGCTTATATTTATTTATTTTTTCTTTTTATACACTGGTGTAAATATATATATATATATATATATATTATTTAGATTTATTTGTTTATATTTAGTTAGTGCTTAGTTAATATTTATTTATATGCCTACATTTGTCCATTAATTCAGTTTTTTTGTTTAAGAGTTTATTTTGGTTTTTACAACTAATTATTACTAATTTTTCGACTAAACATAATTTACAATTTTTTCTGTTAATACGGTATGGGGTTGCAGTTTTTAATAATTTCCCATTTGATTTTAGTGGCGATATTGGTTTCTTTTTGGCCCGATAGGGTTTTAATGTTTGTGTATTTTTTTCTCTGAGATCAATACAAAAGAAGGGTAATATGTATTTATTATGCAATGTTACATTAGAATATGCACACACTCACTACAAATTTGTACATCTTGTTTCAGCGTTAATTTTTTAACGTTTCATCAGGTGGGAAATCACGATGCTACTAGATAAAAACCTGATGATACCTGATAAAAAATAACGTTGAAACAGTTTCGTTGTGGGTATCTGCATGTTCTAATGGAACACTGCATAATATATATACATACATACATACATATATATATATATATATATATATATATATATATATATATATATATATATTGTTGTGGTAGGATCCACCTAATTTGCATAGTGGAGTACCGACCATATAAATATGGTTGGTACCGGGGAAGACGAGGAAGGAATCAAGAGATTCAATTCAGAGACTTTGCCGACTGCGACTAAGTCAACACATTCTCCAGGAACGGTCTTCCCAAGAATATACAAAAGACTATATGTAAATATTGTGTACACTTTCTTGTTTCAATACATTTTGTTCTAAGTACATTTTGTGTTGTATTATTATTCCATGCATTTGTCAAGTTTCAACATATAGATAGATAGATAGATATAGATATATATAAATGAAAATTCTCTGAGTTAACCTGTATAATATATATATATATATATATATATATATATATATATATATATATATATATATATATATATATATATATATATATATATATATAACATCAAGTATAATCGTCGAATTGCATAATAAAATCTAACACCGTATTATGAATTATTGCGATTATTCCTAATAAAAGCCAAAATTATAAGCTGAATTTCATAGGGCGTATTTATCATAAAAGTATACGAGTATGGACTAAAAAGGCAGACTATAAAGAAGTGATGCTGGAGCTGTGAAACCTTCCATTACTTTCAGTTATTCTTATAGACCCGGAGTGTTTACAAAATATGATAGAGCTGTCTTAACTGTTCAACTGTTTTGTATGTCTGAAATAATACCTGCATTGTTTAATTTCAGGTAAACTGACATCTGACTGTTCAAAGAAGACTTCAAACGTAACTAGTAGCGACTTCTCTTAAAAATGATCAAAATTTGGCCTCGTGGTGTTATCAGTTATCTGAAGTAAAAAATGTTTAACTCCCAACGACATTCATGCTGACCTGGTTGCTATATTAGTGTCGGGCGCTCCAGCTTTATTAGCAGTGCAAAAGTGGGCAGCTGAATTTTCGAGATGAAGGAAGAGCCAACTGCCATCACTGAGGAAAATATTGATCATAGTCATGACATGATGAGGGATGACAGGGGATTGTAATAATTGCTAACTTATAAGAGGCGGTTTTTTCATTGCGTTGTCTACAAATGAAACTTTGGCTATATTGGAGTCATTTTCATACCTAATTATAATCTAAAAAAAAAACAAAAACAACAAAAAACCCCCCAAAAAACAAAACAGGCCTCTGTTTATCACTACTGTAAATAAATAATCAATAATGGTGACTATGTGCAAAAGTTTGTGTTTTGTAGCTGAAAACATGCTCTGTCAGTGGTTTTGTTTTCCCTGTGCATGTAGATTTTATGGAAATAAACAGGAGTCCTCTTTCGGAGAGTCACTCATAATTTTGGCACAACAAGTGATTAATAACAAGAACTCGTAATAATATAGAACAATTGTAAAAATATTCAGTAATGAAGGTTATATGTATTGAGGGGTTCTCCCCCGTTTTTACACAAATGGACTCACCCAGTATATACATATACTACGGTTACGTGAAGACCCGAGAGCAAGACCGAAAAACAGAGTCGATTCCAGAGTGACAGAGTAAAAGGTTGTAGGTAACCGGAAGAGTGAGGGTGAGGTAACAGCGTTGTAGGAATCACAGTGAGCGAGCACGTAGACTCAGTAAGAAGTCATACATCGATACTTCAATACCAAAGACTGTATATAGATTTTTTGCTACTAACCCATAATCCCGGAACTACTAACCTGCTTTACCAGTTTGTATTATTACGTTAATACCTTATTTTCATATATTCATTCCTGGCATTTTTTATTTATTGGTACCGGATTTCAACCCGGAATCCACAACAATATGATATATAGAAAATTCGTACTTATCGTAGATCTTAGCAATCTCAACATACGATTTGCTCTCTCCTTATAAAAACGAGAACTTTCCTCATTTAACAAGCATTTTACAGTATCTTTTTGGCACATCTGAATTGCTAGCATAAGTTATGCTTTAAGACAATTATGAAGAAGTCAGTGCTGAGCAATTTCTTCATAGATGAAGTGGATACGTATGGCAACAGAGATGTGGTTCTACAGAAGGATGATGAGAATAAAATGTAAATAACATGTGAACAATAAGGAAGTTTTAAGGAAAGGGGAAACAAAAAGAACACTTGTACGTAGAATCAAAAATAGACAGTTGGAATTTCTGGGATACATAATGAGGAAAGAGGGCTTGAAGAATTTAATACTCATAGGACATATTAGAGACAAACGTCGAGTAAACTACGTAACGAGTTTGTGTAAATGGATGACAGAACAGGCATAATAAGGAGATATACATCACTTAGAGCTTCGAAAGACAAGAGAAACGGACACGATCGTCCACGCCCTGAAAGGTCACGGCGCATAAAAGTGGACGTTTAAGTAAAAAGTACTTTGTTCCTATGGTTTACCATTAGTGAGTGAAACCGTGAATAAGGGAGACAACTGAATTGGTGAAAAGCTGCCGTGTCACTCACGCTGTGTAGGCAGTAATCGAGCGTATATTTGCGACTAAATAGTAAGATTTTCAATAGAATATTTGCCACTGAAATGACGTGTAGTAGCATTTCAGAAGGCGTGGCCGTCAACCCAGATAGTATTCAATGTAAGCATTTAGCTATCTTCACTGATGAAAAGGAAGGCGCTTCCTGACAGAAAAGCTGAAATATATCCCCGTCAAGAATAAATATGTATTCGTGATATGATGAATGTGAATTCATGACAGAGTTGTAAGATTAATCCAACATGAATACCTCGAACAATGACATTCATTTCCACCCGCCTGACTCTATTCTAAATCTATTATTGCTAATATTTCCCGCGTTTACATATTTTCGCCAGGTGTTTCATGGTTGTCACTGGGGAACGGGTGACAGCAAGTCTCGTTCAAAATCTCGTCACTTTAATTTATATCGCCAACTCCAGCACAGGCGTAAACATGATACTATCAGCATTTATCCGAATCTCTAATTACTCTAATCTCGCCTCAGACTGTGGCAATTATTATAGACACTACCCTAAAATTAATGTCTGAAATATTTCTCAGTTTCTGGGCAACATTCTGCTCTGTCATATATATATATATATATATATATATATATATATATATATAAGTATATTTGGTGCCCAAACACACACACACACACACACATATATATATATATGAAGAAATATAGTTTTAAGGTGTGCAATATTTATGGGATAAAGTGCTCAATATCAGTGATAGAGTGTATGTAAATATAAAAGTGAACATAGAAGTCAACACTCAGAGGCGACAAGCTGTTTCATGCTGGACGCCATCGTCAGGCCGTTTGCGTCCAGCATGAAAGAGCCTGTCACCTCTGAGTGTTGACTTCAATATTCATTACTTATATATATATATATATATATATATATATATATATATATATATATATATATATATATGTATGTATTTGTTGGGCAGCAACCTTCTTTCATATACATTTCACTGAATATGACAGACAAGGTGGTTTGGATTAGTTTTTTATACAATTTCTCATGTGATCTAATATTTTTTGTTTTCGGAAGATAAATTATATAAAAACTGTCCAATTGTTCTTTTTATCCGAGCGCTTTCGGCAATACATTTAGCTATTTTCAAGAAATAGTGTGTTTGTTGTACGTATTTATAAATAGTGTGTTTGTTGTACGTATTGATATAGTGTTTTCATTTTCAAAACACGGTCAATATATTGTGTCCATGTTCATAGTTGATATTATTGAGTGTTGTTTTTTTGTTTTTATTAATAAGGCTTTCATTATTTTTAGCCTATTTTTGCATGTAGATGATGTTATTATATTTGTATTGTCAACAAGTATGTTACGAATAGGTCCAGTGTGTGTGTGTGTGTGTGTGTGTAATTATATATATATAGTTATACATATATACATGGGAGTCGCGGTGGAGTAATGGATAGCGTCTCGGATTGAGGAATTCCAGTTTGAATTCCAATTGGATCCAATACATTCACTTACGTACTAATACCCTCGGGAAAGGTATGAATCCTCTTGTTCTCTCCCGCAGCTATGGGTAAATAGCAGGACAGACTGGGTTCTATAGCCTTGGGGTCAACCGGTCTACGAGAGGTAAACTTTGAATTCAAAACCGGCCTGGAGAGAATTGGGCTCTGTCAGGCACAATACTTTTACAGCATGTGGCCCCCTTCGACCCTGATCTGTCACGGGATTAGCGATCTATATATATATATATATATATATATATATATATATATATATATATATATATATAAGAAGGACACTGAGGTCAACACTGAGCGGCGATGGTCAGTTTTATTCTTGAATGCAATCTTCAGTGTCCACCTTTTATGCTTATATATCACTATCCGTGCAGTTGAAGAGAAGTACAACTTTAAATTCAGATCTAAACTCCATCGCATAAAAATCTACTTGCATCCCCGCATCATCTATGGCTGTGGCCCTATGCTCTGCAGGTCGTCTTCAGGATTAACAATATTTATTCTGGGGTGCGCTAGAAGGAGTTCCCATTTTTTTAATTGGGGCGCTCCTTTGCGTAACCTTGTTCAGGTCTTTTCTTCGAAATTATCGGTGGAGCTTATCCCCAATTTTTCACAGTTTTATCCCTTGTTTGCCGTTGAAACCATAAATATAGCATGCCTTAAGACTATATTTTTATCATATATATATATATATATATATATATATATATATATATATATAGTAGTTTTTGTACTGATAAGTTGCTACCATCAGCTATCTTATGGACCCGGAGTGAGTACAAATATGATAGAGCTGTCTTAACTGTCCAACTATTTTATATATCTGAAATATCACACACACACACACACACACACACACACACACACACACACACACACACACACACACACACACACATATATATATATATTTGCTTTTTGCGTATACGTTGTGTGTTGTGATTCTTTTGATTTCATATGAATGTAAAATTGAACTTGTTGAATGACAAAATCAATATCGGATAATGTTAACCGATTACCGGAATTGTCTTGTGTTATAAAAAGTGACAAATATACTACTTTTACTCTCTCTCTCTCTCTGTGCTCGTATGTGTGTGTGTGTGTGTGTATATATGTTTGTGTGTGTGTGTGGTTTGCTGATACAGCTATATCTGATGTTCTTTTTCAGCATCCAGTTCTGATCTTATTGCTTGAACGGGATTATTGGACTAGATCTCAAAATGTCAGTGTATTTTCGTTTTTTTTTTGACAGTTTTCCGTTTCTGCTAATACTATTTGTTCATATGGTTGAACCCAAGGCGTTTGCACAATTCCCAATGTATATACCCTGTCATTGTCTTCTTTATATTCGCTTTATAGCATTATCCTACAGCACGTTTTCCCATTTTCATCAGAAAAAATAACATTTGCTCATCAGCGTTTTATTGATTTTTGACTTGATATAATTAGCACTCATATACAAATGGATGAACCGGAAACCTAAACAGGAAACAAGGAATAAACCTCTAAAAAGACCGGGGAGTAGTGTGAATAAAGCTTGAATATATTACTGTGATTTTTTAGCCAAGTGAGATGTTCTTGTTTAACGGGGGTAACTAATTTCCATATTCAGATGTTTTTAATTCAGTTTTCTTTTAAAGATTCGTGAAACAGTGAAATATTCAGTAATGGACGGAATCGATGAATTCTTCTGGTTTGTGTTAAGAATTAATAAAAATAAAGTTCCAAAAATGTTGCAAGTCTCTCGGCTCGACTTCCCAAAATCTTACAGAATAAGAAAATTCGGAAGGTGCTCTTAGTTTGAATGTTATCAGCGCCGAAAGTAGGATTGTCGTCTCGAATTTAAATTTGACCAACGCTGTTGCATTTGCACAAATATCCTTGGAAAAGGTATGAATCCATCTCTATAGCCATCCGGCTATTATGGGGTAATAGTAGCGCAGACTTGGATATCCAACATTAGTTGGCCAGTAGTCGAGGAAAAGGACAACTCTCAATTCTACTGTAAATCCCATCCTATAAAAACCAACTTGCTACAGAAACCACTGCGTCATCTATCGTGGCGAGGATGTGTCCCTATGTTCTACAAGCTGACTACAGGATTAACAATATTTATCCTGGGGTGCGCTAATAGCAGTTCCCATTTTTTTATTGAGCCACTCCTCTGCGTAACCTTGTTCAGGTCTTTTCTTTGAAATTGTCTGTAGAGATTTTCCCCAATGATTCTGTTTTATCCATTGTTTTTTGTTTAGGATTGGACTTCCGGTTCTAAAGTTTCCTCATTTTCTTTCACTCCTAGTCGCCCCTTGCGTCTTAGAGGCAATATCGCCTTGCATCAATTGAAATGACAAAAAAAAAACAAAAAAAAAACAAAACAAAACAAAACAAAAAAAACAAAAACAAAACAAAAAAACAAAAACAAAATAAAACAAGAATTACTTTATTGCTATGGGCAGTTATCATGGCTCTTTATCTTCTGGGTATAATTTACAAATTCCATTATAGTCAACAGAACAAGCTTGAACAAGAACAGATTCTTCAAGACTGATAAATCTTCATTCTCTTTCTTTCTACATATACTCAGTCGACATCATATATATGTGTAATTTCCTGATTCGTTTATCCGTCGATTTAAGTTTTTCTCTTGACAAGCTTAGAAAGGGTCCTTAGTGTCAAATCGGTCATTACATCTCTTATCATTATTTGTGTTGTTGGTGGTATTTTTACTGTTGGTTTGTTGGTAGATTATTCACGATCTAAGGAATGCTGAGAATACCAGGGACAGACCATGTGACAAATGATGAAGTTGTAAGGAGACAATGACAAAGGAACCTTTAATGGCATTCAGGAAACATAACGAGGGAATTTAATACTATATTAATGGAAGACACACCAAAGACAAGGTGTACAGAGAAAAGCAGCGTTGAATTTATTTGACAAATTTGTGCAAATGGATGAACCGGAAACCTAAACAGGAAACAAGGAATAAACCTCTTGTCCCGTTTAAAAGACCGGGGTGTAGTGTGAATAAAGCTTGAATATATTACTGTGATTTTTTAGCCAAGTGAGAAATTCTTATTTAACGGGGGTAACTAATTTCCATATTCAGATTTTTTAATTCAGTTTTCTTTTAAAGATTCGTGCAACAGTGGTTTATTCAGCAACGGAGGGAATCGATGAATTCTTGTGGCTTGTGCAAGAGAAACAGTGTTAACAATTAATAAAAATAAAGTTCTAAAAATGTTGAAAGCCTCTCAGATCGACCGACTTCCCATCTTACAAAATAAGCAAATATCAAAATTTATTTTTGGATCCCTTCTACTAAGTTGTATGGTGCGAAAGAAATGAAAATGTCACAAAATTTGAGGAGATCAATCAATTTGTTAAACTGTCAAGTTAACCAGTATTTCACGTGTGTCGCCATATTTGAAGTCACTCCACCAGGAAATAAAAGAATATAATTTTAAATATCTGTTTGACTAAAGACGCCATTTCACACCTAAAATCTCCCTAACATTTGTGTAGCATATATATATATATATATATATATATATATATATATATATATACAAACACGCTACAGTTGAAAAGTTTGAGGACACCCCAAGTAATTTCTTTTAAATTGACACAAAAAAGGAATTTATTTTGTACTTTAAATAAGAGAAAATTATTATACATGTTTAAATAAAAGTGAGACATCAACTTTTATTATAAATTTTATTATGGAAAAAATAAAAAAAAAAACATTTTATTAAATTTTGCTCTCGTTAAAACATCCTCCTTTAGCCTTAATTACTGCAGAATACATTTTTGCTTTTGTGGCAAAAGTTTCTCAAAGTATAAGTTTTGATAATTGATTTCATTCTTTTTTCAATGACTTTAAGAGCTCTTTTTCATTTTTTTTTTACTCTTCTGTCAACTTCATCCCATACTAATTCTGCAGGTGGCTTCAAACTTTTGAACTGTAATATCTATCTATCTATCTATCTATCTATCTATCTATCTATCTAAATCTATATATATAT
>CAHIKZ030003422.1:560000-835000 GCA_903632075.3 Acanthosepion pharaonis
ATGAATAACAGATGAAATTCTCGACATGATGAAAAGTAGACAAAAACAATGTCAAGACACGGAACAGAATATAGGACACTACAGAAAAAAATAAGGAACAAATGCAGACAGACTAAATGGAATGGCTCAATGAAAATGTGCAGAAACAGAAAGAATCACAGCTAAAGCAGATATGCATAAAATATAAGAGGACTAACTGGACAAAAGACATACTCATCAACAGGCTGCATACAATCCAGGGAGGAAACGTTGATATTAGAGAGTGAAAAAATACTTCAGCGATAGAACGAATATATCGGAGAACACTTGTACGACGAAAGAGAACAACCGGTAATACGCAAAAATATTGAAGGACTAGAGATATTAACATCTGAAGTGAAATCTGCACTGGCTAAATTGAATAGAAACAAAGAGGCAGGGCCAGATGGAATTGTAATAGAGATGCTGCCAACTTTAGATGATTTCAGCATAGACTAGATTACAGAAATAATAAATGAAATACTGAAAAGCCTAAGTAGATCTATTTTCATTGCACTGATTAAGAAGCGAAGTGCAAACGAATGTGAACTCCATCGAACAATCCGCCTAATGAACAAGATAACAAAACATATCATCCGATTTTCGATGAATAGAGTGGGCAGCAGAAAGAGACCGGAAATAGGACAAGAACAGTGTGGGTTTGACAAAGAGACTGAAACAAAGAATGCGATATTTATACTCGGAATGTTACCAGAAAGAGCAATAGAAATGCACAATGGCATCTACCTGTGCTTTATAGATTACGCAAAGGCGTTTGATAAAGTACGCTACAAACATCTTTTGGAACTGATTAGTAACCTTAGCATAATCAAGAACCTTATGGATAGAAAAGGAGATATAAAAAATATAAATGGTGTAAGACAAGGATGCGTCTTTTCACTTGTTCGAACTTTGCCCGGTCTATCGCTGACATGCTTACGGCCATAACTAATTTTGCATACCAAGCTCTTGATAATAACGGCGAAGCTTGAGCTGTGGCTCTAGATATCTCTAAGGCGTTTGATAGGGCTTGGTATGCCGGCCTTCTTCGTAAGGTTCAGGAGTACGGCATTACACGACGGATATTTGATTTAATCAAATTATTCCTGTCAAAGCGTGAAATGAAGATTGTCTTGAACTGACTTTTCCCCAGTTCCTTTCATACTAACGCTGGTGTTCTCTCAGGCCCTATACTGCATCCTACACGGTTTCTGATTTTCATTAACGATTTTTAAATGGCTTGTAAATTTAAATGCATCCAAAAAGAAAACTACTTTCATTTACCCACCATAGAGAAACTTCCCTGCCTCCTATGCAAGAGTATTTTGCATCTCAACTCCACGAGAGCGTCTCTCCGCGCCTCTTTGGTCTCATGTTTTCCCCTGACATGAGGTAGAACAACTACGTTGAATCAATAGCTGGCTCTACCGCAAGGAAAGTTGGTTCTCTGTGTCGCGCCTGAAGGTTTTTCTCGTTTGAGTCCATCCATCAAATCTACAAATCTACCATTTGTCCTTGCACAGAATACTGTTGCCATATACTGTCTGGTGATCCCGCTGTTCATCTCCAGATTCTCGACAAAATCTAAAGATGGATATGCAATATGATAGGTCCTAACTTGGCATCTCGATTCCAATCACCTTTTCACAGACCTGACGGGGATTCTCTCTGTCTTTTTTACAAATATTTTTTATTGCAACTGCTCTGACAAGCTATTTTCCCTGGTGGCCCGACTGCATGAATTTAAGCGTGCTACTAGGTTGGCATCTAGGTCCCACCCTTTCATTGTCGAAACGGTTAAATGTAGCCGTCTCTTCTACTTCAACAGCTTCTTCTCTCGTACTCCTCAACAGTGGAACTCCCTTCCTCTTACTTGTTTCCCTAATAGCTATAATCTTCAAATATTCAAATGTAATGTCAATCGACATCTTCTGATGCTTTGATCTTGGTCCCTGTCCTTCTTTTTATCCTTTGTTCAAACACCTCACTTTACTCTTACCCTCTGTAACCTCTTGCGTAGGGTGAAATGCTAAAATATATATATATATAGCGAGGTGATTCTGAGAGAATTAGATTAGAAGTTATATTGGATTCATTATTGGCGGCAATAATCTTAATAACATAAGATATGCAGATGACACAGTGTTGAAAAGAAAACTACAGAAACTCCTAGAGAAGATAGTGGAGGAAAGCGAGAAGAAAGGATTAACGTCAACTGCAGAATTCAAGTCTGTTAGCAAAAGGATGAGCACAAATACAAATTACAAATATCTAGGAATTGTTTTAAAAGAGGACATAGAGTGCGACACTGAAATCTGAAGGTGCGTTGGGATAACGAAAGATGCATTTCAAAAGTTAAGCAGAGTATTAAGAAACAGAAAAATCTTCGTTAGAAACAAAGAAAAGATTACTGAACTGTTACATGATATCTGTCTTCCTATATGGCAGTAAATGCTGTAAAACTTCTTCACAGATGAAGAAAAGACTTGAAGCAACAGAAATGTGGTTCTGCAGAAGGATACTGAGGATACCAGGGACTGAATATGTAAGAAACAACGAAGTTTTAGAAAAAAATGGAAACAAAAAGAGGATACTTATACTTAACACCAGGAAGAGACAGATGTCATTTCAAGGGCATATAATGAGGAAAGTGGGCTTGGAAAATCTGATACTCACAGGACAGATTGAAGGCAAGAGAGAGAGAGAGAGAGAGAGAGAGAGAGAAAGAGAGAGAGAGAGAGAGAAGTAACACATAACATACTTAGTGAGCTTGAGTAAATGGATGATGGAACAAGGTTTAGGAGAAATAACAGATAGACACAATTTATTAAGAGCTATTATGGTCAGGAAATTGTGGAGAGCTATGATCGACTACGTCCCGACGGGACACGGCTTATACAGGAGATGTAAAGTCATTTTTATAGACTGGGTGCAACAGGTCTCATTTCTCTGGTTAGTGTGAGATTTTGATTTTCATTAATGTGTCTAAATGCATGTGTGATAGTGTCGGCGTCTGTGTGATTTACTTTGCTGATTAAATCTAATACATTTTCGGATAGTTCCCTGTCATGAATAAGGTTGGCGTGTTGTTTTGTAGATAGCTTTTTGTGGAAATTATCTTCACTGAGTAGGCCTAAATTTCTATTTAAACCTGGAATGTGGGAAACTCTGATTTCCGGCTATTTTGTTGGCAGATAAATGAGGATACACCTAACGTTATGAATACGCTTGGTTGAAATGTGCAACTACAGCGAAATTGATGCTGTTGTTGTCTCTGATAGTTTTCTTGTGGTTATTAAACTGAAAACAGAATTCCGTGCCAGTTTCACAGATATAATTTCCTTCGTTACATTTGTTGCAGAAAATTAGATATATTTAAACTGTCACGAATCGCATTACTATGTGCTTGTCATTTGGGATAAAAAGTGTCACGTGGGGTGAAAATAATATCGGTGATAATATGTTTACAAATTTGGAATTGGAGTTTATTACATGTTATGCTACTTTGATGAGTTAGTAGTTTGGGTAGTCTTGATGATGTCTTGTAAATTTGGAGATTGTCGTCTTGTTAATTGTCAGGGTTAAATTTTATGTACTGGGAATCGTTTTGTAAAATATGAGGTAGTTTGTGAATGTTGGAATCAAAATCTAAAAAAAAAAGTGCTTTTTCTAGAATTTGCCTTATTTGTTTTGTAGGTAAGAATAGTCCTTCTGTGTTTGGAAGCCATAATGATTTTTTATATGTTTGGAAGGAATATTTTCTATTGAGAAACTGATTGATAAGGAACCCCATGTAATCTCGAAAAACTGGTTATATATTATCAATTATTTTTTTCATTGAGTAGAATGGATTGCATAGAAAAATATATAAATTATTTTCAGAATCAGTTTCTCTCTAAAGGAACAAAAGGAATAAAAACAAAACAAGAGGAAAACCTATTTTTAGCCAATGAGAGACTTTATCAAGGAAGATGTAGGGTTTAGTTTATTGGACGTGCTTCTTTCCACGTAAACAAACGCAGCCTCCTCGCAAAATTCTCTCTTTGTAGGAAAGGTCAATAGCTTTTAGAGCAGTTTGGTGAACCCTTATCATCTTTCCGATTTGTGGAACATAAAAATGGATTATAATATTTTTCTATTAATAAAAAAACTAGAGGAAAATCTATTCTTAGCTTCTTATCGAGGCAAATTTAGGGTTTATTTTTTGCACGTATTTATATGCAAGAACAAGGATGTCATTGGGTTATCAAGGCTTTTAAATTTGTGAACGTTCATGAATATTCATCAGGTGATTGAAAGGTCAAACAAAACAGTTTGAGGACACATCATTGCCACTATCAAATCTATATAATATGAATATAAATCTACGCCCCAGTTTCTTTTTACTCTCACCTTTCCTAAAAGAATTATTACATACAACATACATGACGACAATTTTTTAAAAAAAATCAAAGGAGAACGGTTAAGCCCATTACCTCATGTTTTTGAAGATGCACAGTATATATCCCAATTTAGACAATACTAGCAGTAGAGCCCGGCGTTGTCCGGGGATGTAACAGTAAGAGATAGATCAAGTATCGACCATCATAAAGACTGAAAAATAAAATTCACAAAGATTATTGTTTAAGGTTGACGGACACGCATGTCTTAATTAGTTTTTTTTTAAATCCCATATATAAACGAACACACACACACACACACACACACACACACACACACACACACACACACACACCACCACCACCACCACCACCACCACCACACACCTGGGTTTTATAATAAGTGTAACTCGATAACTCGATATTAATAAGTATAACTCGATATGAGTTGTCCCCCTTTCATTAATGCCTCTTAATCGTGTTTTCAAATTGATTTCCTGAAAAAACAATTGTGTTTTTCCAATTTTTGGCGCTGTCAGAACCACCACAAGGTAATTTTACGTCGTCCTGTGAAGTCTTGTTGAAATCGGTTGAAAAATGTAGGAAATCCGATCCAATATATAAACGTACACACACACACACACACACACACACACACACACACACACACACACACACACACACACAATCTGCGTTTGATAATAAGTAAGATTCATTTTAAAAAAATATTTCTTGAATATTGCTTACTTTTGCCTTACCATACTGAATTATGGCACTTTGTGTCCCCGAGATATTTTGACTGACCTTTCAAGCCACCTGATAAATATTCATGAACGTTCCCAAATTTAAAAGCCTTGATAACCGAATGACATCCTTGCTCTTGCATAAAAACACGTGAAACAAAATAAATCATGAATTTGCCTTGATAAAGTCCCCAGAGGCTAAGAATAGTTTTTCCTCTTGTCTTTTTATTAATAGAAAAATATGATAATCCATTTCTATGCTTCACAAATCAGAAACCTGATAAGGATTCACCAAACCTCGCTAAAAACTATTGACTTTTTCTACAAAGAGAGAATTTTGCGAGGAGGTTGCGTTTGTTTACATGGAGATTTGCACTTTGTGAACTTTTATTATACAAGCTATTTCGGCATTTAAGATATGGCAGACTAGTCGTTAGACCTGAAACTGATTCCCGAAATCCTTGGTACGGCGACGAGCCCACCTGTACTTGTATGGCTCAGAAAAAGCAGAGCTTGTTTGCAGAATGTTTCGGATTCAAAGACTGAAACCATTTTCTTCTGCTGCGTTTCAGCGGCGCTGCCTTTGCCGTGCATCAACAGTTTGGCGAGAAGGAAAAGTGAGACGTCGAAGAAATAAAGAGAACATTACGAATTGCCTTTTCAACAGATAAATACATGGCCTACGAACAGTTTATGGCTCGTCATCTACGCTCTAGTGACTCCGTCGACTCTTGGAGGCTAACGAAAGCCGTTTGGGAAATATAGGAACAAGGTCTGACGTATCCTTTTATAGTGGGACTGTCGAACCATGTGAAACAAACTCTGCGAGTTCCTTCCAGAATGGACGAGATGAGTGTGAGCCAAGTACTGGCTAGTGATTATGAAGATATATTTACACCATTTACATTATTCGGAACAGTATCCTCGTCTTTATTGCCACATTTCCGACGTTTCGGCCGTTGTACGCTACGACCTTTTTCAGGTGATACTTGTTGGAATATGCATTTGGATATCTCAGTTTTCGTTAATTCCCATTGATAACTTTACTTAGGTTTTGGTCTCTCTGCCGAGTGCAGGGATTCAAATCACAATTCTTTGGGTCAAGTCATTTTTAGGATCAATCAAGCAACGCTTTTATCCAGTGGGCCACGTGTCGAAATTACAACAAATATCATCTGATGACGGCCGGAGCATACAACGCCGAAAGGTTTTGAATGTGACAATAAAAATGAGGACAGCAGTTCGAACAATGTAAATAGTGTAAATAGTTAAAATACATCATCTCAGAAAGATAGACAGATTCCTGCTTCTGTTTTATAGTTGTTATTCCGTTTTATGTTGACTATATTGCATATGAAGTACAGTGTATGCGTATGTGTGGTTGTGCGTGTGTGTATCCAAGCAACTCGTCCGCACCCACTGGTCCGGTTTCATTGATTCATAGCTCATTCAAAAGCCCTAGAAAAGTTAAGCGCAGGGAACGATTTTCGTTGGGCTCAGATTCAGGGTTGCCAGATAATGCGAGGTTAATATATATATATATATATATATATATATATATATATATATATATATATATATATATTTTACTAGCCATTATCGTTAGAATTAGCTATACATTCAACATTTGAAGAGTTAGAGAAACATAATAGCTAATGAAGTAAACCCTATATTATGGAATCTATATGAATAAATGTGAAATTGGAGCACAATTATCCAACGAATTTTGGGGGTTAAAACGATCCAACTCGACCTTATAGTAATTTATACGGTGTTTACTCGTTCCCCCACGAGGACGAGATGTGACACAAGGTCTTTTTAAAGTCGGGACCCAAGCGCATGCACCAGGACAAGGGACAAAAATTGCCCACAGCCCCTGTAACTGTCGGTTGCGCTGGCTTCGGTGCGAGCACCGATCCCTCACTCTGGTGTAATGTGAAGGCGGGGCCTCGGGCAGCTGTTCCCCAGGGCTGGGCTCCTCTCAGTATAATTTTCTCAGTTGCCCCTCTGTCCTTTGACAGAGAAGCCCCTGAGCGCACTCTGCCCAAATACAGAGACGCAATTGAGAGATGATAAACCTATGTTGAAAATCCCGCCAAAGAGCAATTTGTACGCAGTATTAACTACTTCTCCCCACTTGGACGAGATTTGGCACAAGGTCTTTTTTAGGTGGGGACCCAGGCGCGTACGGCCGGGATAAGGTCAAAAATTGCCCTAAGCCCTCACAACCGTCTAATGGGAGTAGAAGTGCATAAAGTTGTTTTTTACTTGTGGATTTTCGGTAGACCTTTAGCTGTATGTCTTTATGGGTGCATATTGACATGAGGTCCAGAAATGGTAAATATGATCTGATTCTGTTTTGTGACCATACGTTCTCTTTTGTTTAATCCCTTAACAATTTCTGGTAATAATGTATCAAGGGAGTATATTAGCAGGGCATCCTCAATGTACCTGAGAAATATTGCGTCATTTTTTTTTTACCCTAAATAAGACAATAAAATTCTAAGAGACAAGAGGTTACTGAGTGTTAGAGAATATGAAAAAAAATTAATAAGGAGAGAACACTAAAACAACAGGAATTAAGAAGACAGAAGATAACGACTGACATTACATTTAAACTTTTGAAGATCATAGTTGAATGGAAAGCAAGAAGAGAGTTCCACAAGCGAGAAGTGCGAGATAAGAAAATGCAAACATAGGACTTACGGTTACATCTATCCATTTAAACCGTAATAGAATGAGACCTTGCCGTCAATCTAGTACTGCGCATAAATTCAGAAAGACTAAGTATCATAGAAGAAAGTTCATCAGAACAATTACCATGAAAGTAATTATGGAAAAAGGTATAGAGACGTAACGTTATGGCGTTGGGAAAGTGCCTGAAGCGGAGATGCCAGGTCAGGACCAATAACAAAGCAAATTTTTCTTTTTTATGTATTTTATCAAAAATCTCTAAATATATGGCAGAAGCACCGGACCAGAGATGGTAGCAATATTCTAAGCATGGACGAATGGTAAACTTATAAATATTTAAGATAGATTCATACGAGAAAAATTGTCTAGCACGACTCAGTGAACCAACTTTCCTAGCAGCTGACCTAGTAATTGATTCAATATAATCTTTCCACTTCATGTCAGCCGAAAACGATAGTCCAAGAAGGCAGAATACGTCACTTTCCTGAAGGTTGGCGTCAGCCAGGCTGATGGAAGGCAAAAAGGCTTCTCTCAGACGAGTAAAAGTGTGCAAAGGATGCTATGATTCTAAAATTTCCGGGAAGATGTTTGCAAGTACTCCATGAGCAGTTTAGCAACGGTAGGCCAAATCTCTGATTAAAAAATATTGTTTTGTCATGTGTCATTTTTTTAACTATGTACACTTGTAGTGAGATATTGCTTTTTGACTTAAAAAATGTGTATATAATAGTCTTAGGCATTTTGAGAGCTATATATTTGCATCTATATATATATATATATATATATATATATATATATATATATATATATATATATAATGGACTCTCCCGTCGTATGAGGATCTGACAGCTTATTGATTCAATTATGAAAGTTTGTGCGATAATCTTAAGTGGCATTTAAGACCCTCTAGTGATTTACAAAGGAGGCCACATATGGAGCAAGTGTGAGGATTGTGAGATGAGATCACTGTTAGATTGGCTGACCTTTTAGATCTTGCTCTCGCTTCTTGAAGATGATTCAGACAAGCAGATTGAAAATTGCTGAGTCCACTAAAAAAATGGAGATCCCCATTCTACCCGCTCCAAAGCGAAGCTCTCAATGATATTATGTGGTATATTGACTGCTGACAAGTTGCTTTTCAGCTTGTCTTTGTATCTTACCCATGGGCGTCCTACATTCCTGTAGCCCTGCTCTAACTGGCTGTACATTAGAATTATGGGTATCCTGTCATCAGACATTCTCAAGACATGACATATTCAGATATGCTTGGTTGAATAATCTTAGACATATTATGTCTATTTTTATTTTAATCCTCTCAAATACACGGATCGATTTCTTAGTGCTGTTACAAAAATGAGTAAGAAAGATGGCGTAGTTTTGGTTATTTCTTTTATTTTCCCAAGTACTTTCAATCTCATCCAAGATCATCTTCAGTGGTGAATTGCTAAGACAAAAAATTAATGTAGTTAATAGTTGTGATTTTTTTGTAAATGTGCATGAAATTAACTGTTAAGAATATGTAAGGGATAATTATATTCTTTTTATTATTAATGTTTTATAATACTCAACCTGCAATTTAAAAAAAAATCACTTCTAACTATACACACACAAACAGACACACACACAAACACACACACACACATATATATATATAGGGTTAGGTAAATGTAATAACTAGACATTAGTAACTGTATACACACGTAACCAAATATATATAGGATGCATGTTCAAATCCTGTCAAAGGACGAATATTCGTTCTATGAAAATTTCTCGGACATTCAGGCCGGTAAATGTTATTTAATACTGTTTATTATAAACAGAGCATTTACTTAAATACTTGTATCTATAAAAAGAATGTTAAACATAAAAAATGTCTTTAATAAATTGTCGGACTTTGTCCAATTCTTAATATATATATATATATATATATATATAATTACTGAAATTTGGCAAGAAGTGTAGACATAATAGTGCTCGATGTGATTAGACAGAGCTAAGAAATATATAATAATAAATATACATATACCTACATTTGTTGTTCGACTTAAATTTTGTTGGTTACCCAAATCGTCTGGCAGATGACATAGCCCAGGGGACTAACGCTGATTCATATTTCAAAATTAAAATAGCACAAAAATAATACAAAATCGATACTCGGGTTTAAGTGCAGAAAATGTAATGACGCCAGGAATACCACACGGTCAACCAATGGAAAAAATACTAAAGATGCTATCAATTGCTTCGCTAATATAAAGAAAGAAGAGAGAGTGCGCCTTTATGCACTTTGACCTCTTCACCCTTTACCCGTCGATTACTGAAGATCTAATAATGGCTGCTGGACATGAATTATGCACCAACGCCGACGAAGATATCAGAATCTTTATGCCATCCCCAAAACCCATTCTGTGTCACGATGCTTCTTCGTGGACCAAAAAAGACAACCCTAACTTCTCCATAGCGTTTGACTCCCCGGAAGTTTGTGAATTAGTCAGCATACTACTATTATGGAGGCTTAGATATAATTTCGATAGTGAGAACACTGGCCTGTTCAGAGACGACGGAGTTATCCTTCTACATAACACCAATCTACAGCAAACTGACCGGCTCAGAGAACAACTAATCAAATTCTTTGAGGATCACAGGCCTAATATCACCACTATCACTATTACCAAGGTGATCAACTTTCGATCTATCCAGAGGAGTGAACTTTATAACCATATATACATTAGCAAAGAATCTAACCGCCCACGTAGTATACTTAATAAACTGAACATATCTGTGCAACATAGACTCTCGATTAACTTCAATAATAAATACATCTTTGACAAATACAAAACCAAATATGTTGATACACTAAATAAAAGTAAGCACAATATTAAACAAGAGCACCTTCCAAACACTAGCACGAATACCAATAGTAAGCGTAGGAATAAAAGATGCAACATAATTTGGTTCAACCCACCTTTTAACAGTGATATCAGGACCAACATCGGTAGATTATTTCTTAAATTAGTACACAAACACTTTAACCAAAACCCTTTTCTCAAAACAACTTCAACAAGAAGAACATTAAAGTTAGTTACAGCTGCACTAGAAACCTTGATCAATATATAGCCCAGCATAATAGTGTAATCCTAAACAAATACTTAAGCAACATTAATAACAACGGTAGCTACGATGATCAAAAATGTAATTGCTGTAAAGGGACCATCTGTCCTACGAATGACAAATGTGTGTATAAAGGAGTTATCTATAAGGCCAGCATCAGGCATAATGACCAAATTTAATATCGTGTCAACTGCAAAGAATTGGAAAAAACGTTTTTATCATAACAAAATGACACTTAACAACAAAAAATGCGCAAATACCACAGCATTCTCAAAGTTTTACTGGGGTATCCAAACGGATGGATACACACCTGTAATAAATTGGGAATTTGTCGCTAAAATCAATCCATTTTCAGGCTGTGGGAACCGATGCAATCTGTGTTTACTAGAAAAAAAAATTCATCCTGAAAAATATTAATAATTTAGATTTACCAAATAAGCAGAATGAGCTTAAGTCTAGTTGCAAGCATAGAAAGATGTCTCTTTTAGAATATTGTAATCCTGGATAATTTAGTTTTCGTCTAAATTTAATTTTCTATTCGCATTCATTTTAGGGTATAGACCGATTAAGACACTTTAACCATTCAAACTTACCTTACCAAGCTGCGTCTCCTGTTCAAAATTTAAATTTCAAACGTGCTTCAATTCCATGCTTCCATGATTTCTGAAGACTCTTTTGAATAGCAAGGTACGGATTATACTTCGATGAAATAAATGTTCGTCAGTGAATACAGGAAACATCGAGAGGAACTTTGATTGAATCATTTAAAGTATTTCGAAGTGATGAGTTTGACAATCTCTATCGTCAACTGCTAACAGACTACAAAACAGCAGAAACGTTGTGATAACAACAACAAAGATGAGGACAATAGTTCGAGTGTAATTGAAGTAAATGACATTAAAAGACACTTGAATATAAACTGAATAATGGCAGCTTCAAAGAATCATTCGCGAAATTGATGTCAAAATTCAGGTAACATGATTGGATGTAGTAAATGAGACTATCTGATGAAGGCCGTGGGACACAAGGACTGAAACGTTGTGATAATGGCAACAAAGATAATGATAATAGTCTGAGTGTAAATAATGTAAGTAAGGTTAGTTCTTGCAAAAGAAAACACTAGTCCATCGGAAAAAAACATATCAAAGTAGAAGTTTTTCAAATTTCCTTATATATTTAACATTATGTTCGATTCTCATTCAAATTTACTCATATATATGGAAGCCTGACGATCGCAGTAGCATGAAACTCGAGTAGTCCTCAGTGTCGCTGGATAACGTATTTGCGCTGTCGTGCTCATTTAGACATAGGGCACTGTTTTTTTTTTGTTTTTTTTTACTGTTGGGCTTACAACCATATCACGTTGTAATACCGGTTCTCGTTCGATCACTGAAGTTAACAAACGTCTAAACTGGTCAGTACGTAGATGGGTGATGGCGTGAGAATACGAGGTACTGTAAGCTTCGATATAAGGGTGGAGTGTAATGGATAACACGGGAACGGAGTTCCAATTCCAGTCAGGTTCTTTATATTCACTTAGGCACAAATACAATTTGGAAGGGTATAAATCCACCTCCATGAATTCAACTATTCTTCACCTCTTCGCCCTCCATCCATGGGTTAAATATTACGACTTATAATCCAACCATATTTTCTGGTCTCAAATAACTCGAAGAAGGTGGATAAGCCGTAAAAAACAAATCCATCTTTTACTCTTTAGGTAGGTGTCTCTCTTGGATGTTCTTTCTTCTGAGTTTATGTTTCCTTTCTTTGTTTTTTTTTTTCTTTTTTGTTTTTCTTTTTATTTCTTTGATCACTTAGGTTTTTTTATATATATATATATATATATATATATATATATATATATATGATAAAAGCATTGTTTTAAGGTATGCTACATTTATGGGTAAAACGCTCAATATCAGTGATACGGTGTATGTAAATGTAAAAATGGATACTGAGATCAAAACCAAGGAATGAGAGCCTGTTTCAGGTTTGAACGTCACCTCAGGCCATTTCACACTCTCTCTCTCTCACTCTCTCTCTCTCTCTCTCTCTCTCTATATATATATATATATATATATATATATATGTGTGTGAAGAAATATGATTTTAAGGCGTGCTATATTTATGGGATAAGAGATGGAGCGTATGTAAATATAAATATAAAAGTGAACATTGAAGTCAACACTCAAAGGCGACAGGCTGTTTCATGATAGATGCAATCGTCATGCAACATATATATATATATATATATATATATATATATATGTGTGTGTGTGTGTGTGTGTGTGTGTGTAGAAATACCAGTGTTGGTTTCTGAGTCCGCGTTAAGCTCACTCGGAGTGTTGAAACCCTCACGGATCGTTCAGTTATACATCTAGGAAAAAGAAAACTGACGTAACACCTACGGCTTGATAGCATCCAATGATATTGACTGGATTTTCTTTTCCAGACTGACCTTGAATGTTGGCATGGCACAACTCAACGTCTTTTTCCACTTTTAAAATGTCACACACTGGCATTGCTTGATATCAAAATTCAGTCGAGCAATAATATCTTCGAATGGAATTGTAGCCATCGTATAGGTAACCGTTAATCTCGTGAGATGAAGGTATCGTATCATCTGTTCAAAATTTAATCCTTTGGTGATGAGAATGGAGTGATCTGTCAAAGGTGGTACCCGCCCGGACGATGGCATATGAAGGCCCCGATCACATGGTCCTACTCTCGGCCGTAGCGACAAGGAATACAGGACATTACACCTGGAACCGACTTGGTCAGTGTTTAAAAGCCAACGGACTTTGGATCGGATTTTCTGTCTCGGTTTACTCTAAGAGACAGAAAGAGAGATGAGTGAGAATATAAATTACGTTTTGCACCTGATTTTTGCATACCTGAAAGCATTCCCCCCCCCCTGGGAAAAGCGTAAAAGTAATTTAAGCGGGAAAAATGATGTCCTTTGATTTTTAAGTTTGGTTGTGTGATCGGTTGTTTAACTGATTCATTATTTTTTCATAAATCGCTTCTTTTTTCTTTTATATATATATATATATATATATATATATATATATATATATATATATATATATATATATATATATATATATATATATATATATATGTGTGTGTGTGTGTGTATATCTATATATGAATAAAGACAAAAGGAAAATTTATCTTATCCGACGCGTTTCATCCTCTGAGTGACATTATCAAGGCAAATGTAAAGATTTTATTTTGCGACAAGTATTTATATACAAGAGCAAAAATGTTATTGGTTTATCAAAATTTTCATGAATATTCATCAACTTAACGGACAAGACAGGATAGTTTAAGGAGGACATGAGGTGATACGATTCAATGTCTAATAAACGAAAGTGAGTAGGTGATGTTCATATATATATATATATATATATATATATATATACACGCATGCTGACAGGAACACACCAAAATGGAAACAGATCCAAGAGCACATAGGGGTCACTAAAACATTAAAAGATAAAATGCCGATAACTACTCGCTGGACCAACCTTAATTGTTTTATGACCCTTCGCGCAGAACTCTTCATTGACAATTCTAGAAAGAAATTTGGATTACCAACACACAAACAGAGAATGTCTCATATCGAGAATATTTCACATTGAACATGAAGAAAAAATTAATTATTTTAATAATATGTAGAAATCTCCACTTTTACCTGAAGACGGTCGCGAGACCAGAAACACGTGTCGTAAAATTATGTAAAACTAAGCATAATATTTTTCTAAATAAATCCACATTACAACCAAAAACGTTAGCGGCACCTCTTTTCTCTTCTTTTAATATACTTTTCTCTCGTTGGAACCACTACAACATATTTTTTTTATATATATATATATATATATATATATATATATGTGTGAGATTATTAGTTAAATTATTCTGGATTTGGATTGATTTATGTTTTATATATTTTGAATAACATGAGGTTATGGATTTAGCGGTGATCTTTTAAGTTTTATTTTAGTATTGTTGTTGTCATGTATCAGGAAAGGAATTATTGCAAATAATCCTTGGCGAAAATTTATATTTTGTTAAGATTCAGTAGCGGTAAGTTACATTCTTATATATAAAGAAATGAGAATGTCAGTGTGTCACACTTTTTCAACTTTACTCCTAGAAGCCGTAGCCCAACATATTATAACATTTTTGAATCAAACTCATTCCATAAGCAAATTAAAAACAGTCCAGATCGGATCCGGACCAGCAATCCTGAAATTCTGGATTCTTAAGTTTTCATTACTCAGATTTTTTTCGGCGATTTTTTACGTGATTTTTTGCGACAAAATTTTTTTGTGCGATAACAATTTTTATAACTAGGAAATAATTTTAGGAATAATTGAAATTAATTGCGAATGTCACCCATGAAATAAAAATAATTGTTTGTACGGAAAGTAAAGACCTACGTACATCAAATTATCTTCAAATTAATTAACGGCAGAAGAATTATCGTTGAACTTTTAAAAGTTAAGCTTAAATATTAATGCAATACTTAAATGCAGTTTTCAGTTCTGTAGTTGTTGCCTATCACATCTACTCTTCCCTACCTATTGTGATGAACCTCGATTAAGAGTCTTCCGCAGGAGCGAACTTAAATGGCAACCGATATGGCAGCTTTTAAGCTAAGTGTGGTATTCGCTAGGTCACAGTTGTGGTTGGGTTTATTTCTATGCATAACTAATGCATTTGATAAACTGTTGTACATACGGTCTCTTTTATGTTCATAGAAACGTTTCTTTAAAATTTCTGCAAGTTTCCCCGATGTAATGTGAAGAACAGTCTTGGCAAATTTATACAAGAAGCGTAGCTAGATGATATAAAGGGTAGATTTTACGACTCATTACAAATTTCCGCGGAATGTTCATCTTGGTGCTTCAAATCAATCAAAATATTCATAACATTAACGATAGGACTTGCAAAAAATACTAATAATTTTCCCTTATTCTAATGCTCAGATATATGGTGTTAGCAAATTCTAAGATCAATGTTTAGTTTGTTTAACGGCATATGATGGGGCATTTAATGCTGAAATTTTATTTTCTTGGGACATAGGTAATTTTTTTTTCGAAAAATATATTGATGGTAATTTTTTGTCACGCATTTTTATATTTTCTTGTTTTAACCCCAGTTTTGGTGTTCCCTATTTGCCCATAGATGGGACCCTAACATGTCATAGTACCATGAGTCAGGATGAACCTGGGAACAACAGCAATTAAGAGGTGGTTCAACGCTCCTCAAAACCTTCCCCGATCAGAGGCCTTGATGCCAAATATAATTTATCGTCATTAGGATCAATGGGAAAAAAGAACCTATTGGACTAGTTGTATTTTACGAGTTTCTATTTGAATCTTTAGTAAGCTTTTGTCTTTTCTCATCGCTACCCACTGACATTACACTATTCTCCTAGGAACCTAGTCAATTTAATCATTTTCTTAATAATTGATAGTGTTAAAAATGAATGCGAGCTTTATCGATGGAAGAAGACAGTGATATTTGTGCAAAACATTCCAGGGAAAGACCGGCTTTCAACAGTGTGTTCAGTTTCTAGTTTTCAAAACTGTACGCTCTCTTCGTATGGTGAATGTTTATTCAAGTAATTGTCATTATTAACAAAAAGTATCGACTAAAATTATGAAAATAACCAGACGGGGTTTTAATAGTGTTTTAAGGAATCTATCTATCTATCTATCTATCTATCTATCTATCTATCTATCTATCTATCTATCTATCTATCTATGCGAGTGGATAAGTATGTATGTATTTATGCATGCATATATGTATGTACGTATCTATCTATGTGAGTGGATCAGTCCCTATCTATCTATCTATCTATCTATCTATCTATCTATCTATCTATCTATCTATTTATGCGAGTGGATAAGTATGTATGTATTTATGCATGCATATATGTATGTACCTATCTATCTATGTGAGTGGATCAGTCCCTATCTATCTATCTATCTATCTATCTATCTATCTATCTATCTATCTATCTATCTATCTATGCAAGTGGAACAGTATGTATGTATGTATGTATGTCTGTGAGTGGATCAGTGCGTATCTATCTATCTATCTATGCAAGTGGAACAGTATGTATGTATGTATGTATATGGATCAGTGCGTATCTATCTATCTATCTATCTATCTATCTATCTATCTATCTATCTATCTATGTATGCGATTGGATAAGTATGCACGTGCGTATGTATGTATCTATCTATCTATCTATGCGAGTGAATCAGTAAGTATTCTCTCTCTCTCTCTATATATATATATATATGTTAGTGGATCAGTAAGTATATATATCTCTATTTAACTATCTATGTTTGTATGTGGATGAATGTATTTGTGAGTGCAATCGGTTTTCTCCTCAGAAATGACCATTTTTTTTCCTCCTTGAGAGACCTGTCCCAACTGGTATTACATTAAAATAAAGAAAAGAATTGCTCAAAAACAGGTCTTTGTTTTGCTTTGTGATTATCCCTGTCTGTGATGTCTTAAAGGCAAAAGCCCGAAAGTACGTAAGGTGTTTGAGTTGTTAACCTTTTACGATGTTTTGTGTCGTTTATGTTTAAATAACTGCGTATTCATTTGTAATGATTAATAACGGTCGTTTTGTCAGAAGACACAAATGACATGGAGTAGAAAGTACAACATTATGTGTCAAGGCCTTTGAACGAACTATGACCATACAGCAATTAACTTCTCTTTTCATTTCCAAATTTCACTATCTCTCTCTATATATATATATATATATATATATATATATATATATATATATATATAATTTTTTCTTTTTCTTCCTCTCTTTTCATCTCTCTCTCCATATATATATATATATATATATATATATAAAGAATTAACAGTGCACAAGAATAGGTCGACCAGTGTATTTCCGGAGGATAACACTTTTAAGGCAAGCAGTCTTTGTAATTAAAGGGCTCAATATTAAGAAAGAGGGCATTGATAGCAAACAAATACAATTATAAAAATTTCAATTATTAAAAAATATATCTATTAGACGTAGCAGAAGAAATTCAAATTAGATTGCAATCTACAATAAAGTTTTTAAGAGGGAAACATATTTTAAGAAATATTTGATATCTGTAAGTAAATTTAATTTACCTTTCTAAACAACTGATAACTAGATACCATTCTACGAAGGTTTAATTTTATTTGTTTGTTCCGGCAAAAAATTATTTCGGTCGAGCTCTTGGGGAGGAAAATGAGTTTGTAAACAGTTTGTGACTATTACTGCTGGTAATGCAAGACTCTTCTATAATACGAATCGAGTTCTGCCAGTCACTGGTGTATTTATCTAAAAATAGGTTTAAATTCAGCTTCAATCGTGCTGTGCGCCAATGGCTGAGGGGTAGGTTCTCCGACTGATATCAAATCTGTCGGTTTTTTATGCCGGCTTGAGAAAACAGCGAAACAATCTCTCTCTCTCTTTCCATATATATATATATATATATATATAAATCCGTGGGTAGGTAATTAAAGTAAATCCTATTAATATAAAATATTAAAAATGATCCACAAAAAAGAGCTCAATATAATTTTTATTGTAGAGCATATAAGTGAATTACAATTACTGAGATCCAAGCAATTTACCTCATACAGATGATCATTTCGTCTATGGAAAACTAGTTTTTCTCTAGGCTTATCAATGCAAATACATTTACTAAAATCAGTTTTTGCTAAAAGTATTTGCATTGATAAGTCCAGGGAAAAACTACTTTCCCATGGACGAAATGATCATCTGTATGAAGTAAATCGTTTGGATCTCATTAATTATATATATTCACCCGATAATGACGCGAAGATTCGGGAGCTAGTGAAGTAAAAAAAAGAATGAAATAACTTTAGAATTAATCGGAAACCTAATCCTAAACGAGAAACCAGGGATAAACCTCTACTCCTGTTCAAAAGAGCGGGAAAGAGTGTGAGCTCGACGTTATCTATCTACTCCTATTATTTCTCTGTCTGTCTCTTTCTCTCTCTCTCTCGCTCTCTCCTCTCTCTCTCTCACTATATATATATATATATATATATATATATATATATATATATATATATATATAACAACAATACAAAAAAGAGAATATATAAAAAATATATAAAACAAGAATATATAAATTATTATAGTAGATAAATCAGTTATCTACTATAATAAATTTTTAACTGGTAACATGTGAGAGTATATATGTTACTAAAAGTTGTGTATTAAAATCGAGTACGTTATAATTCGTTCGTCTTTCCACATAATCGATCATCAGCTATTTGAAATCAATCTCATTTTAAGCTTCTGATGGTCGGTATCATGCTTATATTCTTCTCAAATTTTTAATCTTCAAAACCAAATTTTAAATTATATGCTGTTATATAGTCAAATATTTAGCACTGATGATTTGCATTCCTTTATTTTTAATTATATGTTTATTCTATCTATCTATCTATGTATGAAGTGAAGGAAGTATGGCTTCGTTGAAGGAAGTATGGCCTCGAAGGCGTAGAGTAGTGGTGCGAGCATTTAGCATTGTTAATAGTGGAATACGACCATCTTGATTGACTAGCGCTTGGAGAGCAATCGGTCTGATATCGCAGTTGCGCACTAGAGAAGCCATAAATGTATTCAAATAGATGTTGCGCTATCTTCGAATAAGAACACCGTGAGGGCGGAGAAGAAAATACAAATAACATGGCAGAAAATATACAAAGTGGCAGCTTTTGCGGTTGGCGTACCATTTTCAGGAATCTTTCTGCTACACATGATGCCTTGGGAATACCTGACTTCTTCCCGCTATGGTACCTAGACTTTATGAATTTAAGCGCAGTACTAGATTGGTAACGAGGTCTCATCAATTTACAGTTGAATTGGCTAGATGAAATCGTAAGTTCTATGCTAACAGTTTCTTCTCTCGGACTTCTCCCGGTTTCATGCTTTCCAGGCAACTTTGATCCTCAAATATTCAAATGCAATGTAAATCATTATCTACTGTCTTCCTGATTATAAAAGTCCAACCCTTACCTCACAGTCGGTGGGGGGGTGTAAACGGTAGTGTCAGAGCTATGCCGCCCGGAACTTCGTTCCTGGTAGGGCCACCCAAGGCGGACAAGTCTGACACACACGCCGGCTAACAAGGGCTCTGGTGAAAATCCAAGGAGCGTCTGCATCGGTAACCGGCGACTTCTGGTCGTTCCTGTCTCTGCGTCTGTGGGAACCCCGCGGCGAGCAAGAACGTTATCCGAGTAGGCCTGGGTACCCTACTTCTGTAATTTATCCCAAGAATCTTCTTCTCATAACAGGAAGAAGCCGGCTCAATCCGCCCAGGGTGAATGCCGCATCAGTACAGTACAGTACAGTCTTCCTGATTACTCTTCTATTATTCTCGCTACTTCATTATGTTTTTTGTTTTCAAATTCTGTTATACCCTGTAATCCATAAGTGTCTTAGTGGCGTTACTGTCTTGCTGGGGGTGAAATGATTTAAAAAAAAAACGTAGGGGGTGCGTCAGGTGTCAACACTGTTTGGAATAGCTCATGTGTTGAGGAAATTATTGTGTTTCTAAGCTGCAGGTAGGAGCTGAGACATGATGATTATAAACCGGTCGAAACATCTAAGAGTCGAAGAAGATATCAAATCAAATAAGAATTGCTGCACTGAACCAAAAGCCAAATCATCAATAATTACAAGGTAAACAATGAAAAATGGTGCAGCCTTAATGTGTACATTATTTGATGAACATGTTGAGACTATCGACTACTTCGTGATTGGTTGTCCAATCTTGACCCTGAAGGAATAGAAAGATCGACATGACCAGATTGAGCAGTATATTCATTGGAAGATATTTTAATATTATAATGCGCAACATGCCAAAAGAAATGTCACGAACATCACCCTGAACTCGACATAGAAGGGCATGAAGTTACTATTTTTGGGGTACTTTACTATTTTGACAGCTATTAGACCAAGCTTAGACTTAAAAAATCAATATGGCATGTGATACTTGTAACCCTGGGTTCAAAAAAAAAAGTGTAGAAAGATGCATATTAAAAAATACGTGTCAGACACTTTTTACGAGAGATTTAAAAATGCGTTGTGTGGAAGTGTTTAACTATTCTAAAAGGTATTATCAATGTGGAGAGAATATAAATACCTTGCTTTATTATAGGTATGATAAAGCAAGGTATATTACTAGTAAAGTAATTACCAGTAAACTATTGTTTTGAACAGATAGAATAATAATAATAATAATAATAATTACATCTCACGTATTACTATGCAAAATGTGTGTGATCTTGAGTATTTTTTTTTGTTTTTAGAAAAATGATCCGTGGAAAATGAGATCTCTGGTTGGGACTCGGAAGGAAATGCGTATATCAACAGAAATCAAAGGAAATAATAATAATAATAATAATAATAATAATAATAATAATAATAAATAATAATAATAATAATAATAATCTATGTCTTAAAGAAATACAAAAGATTGTACTCAGAGGTACAACTCACAACTTACGAAAGGCTTTATCTTTTTTTTTTAAGCAATTCACCCCAAGTAAGTTAAGAGTGCTACTAGTACGCAAGGGGCGACAAAGAGTATAAATAAGGGAAAAGAATGGGTATGGGGGGAGTGAGGAAAGTTAAAAAAGAATGGAGAAGGATAAAAAGAAGAACGGGGATCAAGGCAACAGAAGATGTCGATTGACATTACATTTAAATTTTTGATTATAGTTATCAGGGAAGAAAGTAAGAGGAATGGATTTCCACTGTCAGGAGGTGCGAGAGAAGAAGCTGTTGGAGTAGAAGAGGTGGTTACATTTAACTGCTTCGACTGTAAAAAGGTGAGGCCGAGATGCCAACTTAGTAGCAGACTTAAATTCATGCAGTCGGGGCACGAGTGAAAATAGCTCGTCAGAGCGGATACCATGAAAAAAGAATACAAAGGGAAACCACATTACGTCGAAGAGAAAGTGACTAGAGAGAAGGCCGTTTCTCTATGCTGAGTAAATGAGAGCAGTTGTTTTTGGATGCATTAAATTTCGCAAGTCATTTCCTGTCAAACCCAGATTGGAGTTCGTTTTCGAGACCAACGACCAGGTTTACTTTGTCATCAATACCGGATGTACTCTTGAGACAGGTGTAAATTGTAGCGTCGTCTGCGTAGATGCCGACTTGAGAACTGGTGACATCAAGAAGATCATTGATGAAGATAAGAAACAGTGTAGGACGCTGGATAGAGCCTTAAGAAACACCAGCGTTCGTATGGGAGGAACTAGAAGAGAACCCGTTCAAGACAACCTTCATTTCACGGTAAGACATGAATGATTGGATTAAATCAAATAATCGTCCTCTAATACCGTATCCGTGAAGCTTACGTAGAAGACCAGCATGCCAAACCCTATCCAACGCCTTCTATATATCTAGAGTAACAGCTCGAGCTTCGCCGTTATTATCAAGAGCTTGGTAGACATATTCAGTTATGGCTTTAAGCACATTAGCGGTAGACCGGGCAAAACGGAAACCATATTGTTTGTCAGAGAGCAGATCATGGTAGGTGAGATTAACTACTTCGGCATTGATTAAAGCCTTGAAGACTTTGTCGAAGAGCGGCAAGAGACTGATGGGACGGTAGTTAGATGGGTCAGAAGGGTCTCCATAGTTCTCAAAGACAAGGACGACAGAGGAGGACTTCCAACAGGCTGGAAAGCATGAGTCGGCGAGTTTTTTTTTAATAGTTTGGAGAGCCAGGGGCACATTTCTTTAGGACTGAAGCTGGTATCCCGTCACCACCACTTGCTTTATGAGAGTCTAATTTAGAGATGATGTCTAATACCATTGACGTGGTTATATACACATCTCACTCAGTATAGCCTCAGTTATATGGGGAAAATCAGGTGTGGATACCCTGTATGAGTCGTGTGTTGAGTCGGATGAGAATCTCCGAGCAAAGCATTCAGCCCTATCAGCTGAGGATGTTAGGACTTGAGGATTTGCTGTACTTCCGCACACTCTTGTAGAGACGCCAATGATCTTTAGAACCAGACTTTCGACATGCAATACGTTTTTTCACCCTATCAGCAAACAGTAACTTTGATTCATTAAAGAGACGAATGCACTCATTACGAGCAGAGACAAAGAGACGTCTGTTGCAATCAGACATGTCGCTCTGGTACAGACGGAAGAAATGATTTCTATGAGCTATAGCGGCAGAGAAAGAAGGTGAGAACCAAGGAGATGAGCGTGATTTAACTTGGTATTTTCTTGCTGGGATGAAAGCCTCGATACCGGCTTTTACCCAGGAGGAGACCTCAGACGCACATTTTTGAACGGGATGATTAAAAACTACATTCCAAGGGACGCTACAAAGTAAATCACAGAACGATCCCCAGTTTGAGTGTTGATAACAGAAAGGTAAGTAGGAGAATCATAGCTAGAGGGGAAGTGGAAGGAGATGTTAACAGACATCATTGCGTGATCAGAGTTTCTAAGAGAGCAAAGCTGCGTAGCGCGACAATAATTATGGATGGAGGTGAATCAGAGATCGAGAAGGGAAGCGTTACTGTTCGGGTTTCTGGGGAAACATGTAGCTAAGTCAACCATTTGCATGAGGGATTGAGTGATTGAAAAATTAGGGTTTTGGATGCCAGTGAGGTCAGTCATAGACTGTTTAAGCCAGAAGGTATGGTGGGCGTTAATGTCACCGAACACGAATATGTTTGCAAACGGATGTTAAGAGATGGCTTTGACTGTATGATTAGAAATGATATCGTAGAGAAAGAACAGATAGCTTGCTGAATTGAGGAGAGATAGACGAAGACACATATATGAATGGTCTGGAGATTCCAAAGAAAGTTTACTAGCCAGCGAGAGATGATCGCGGATATAAACTCTCAGGCTATGCATATGGATTTTAGAGTCCTTTCTAAGGAGAGGAAGGAAACCAGGAATCGAGAAATCGGAGGAAGGGATTGACGAGTCAAGGTTAGTCTTGGAGAGATCTAGTATATCAGGTGAAATCAAAGAGGAACGATTCCACACTGCAGAAGTTGGTAAGAATACCACGGATGTTAGAGAAGGAAATTTTAAAGATTTAGGTGATTTTTTTAGCTGGTTCAGGTTTATATTTTTCGTTGTTTATGGTTATGTTGAGTTACGTTGGTAAAGAAAAGGCCTAAATTAATAGAAGCAGTCGGTCATATAATGTGACATGAGTAGAAAGGAACTGGCGCAGACTACAACATAATGTGGCCTCAGGGTTGCCCATCGGAGGTGTGTGCAGGGACACCCATCCATGCTCCTACCTACTAGTCGGGAAAAGTAACCAGCAAACTGCTAGCCCGGTACCATCAGTATGAAGAGACGTTGTCACAAACCGCACACATCACAAGAGATTAACGACAGCACTACTACAGAGGCCAGAGAAAAGGCAAGAATCTGGGTACCCCTTCCTAAACAGGAAACAACTCCTGTTCAAAAGAAGAGGAAAGAGTATTAACGGGGTAATAGGAAAGCCTATCTACTCCTATTAAAAAAAATAAGAACAAAAAACAAACAAAACAAACAACAAATAAAGACAACAACAACAACAATGGACACGGAAGCACAACTGGAGAGCCAAGCTGTGTTTGCAGCCACAGCGTGAATTATATATGTATACATCGCTCGTGAGCTAGATGTCTAAAAGTCACATTGGGAGAATAAGGTAAAGGGAAATGCTTGAGCGTTCATTACATCCGCCCATATGGATTGATATAGATGGATAGAAGAGAAGCATATGAGTCGGAGGGGCTATGGATAAGGAATTTGGAATGTAGATATAAAGTTTTAATTTAACATTCATTTGTTGTAGAAGAGAAAACTCCAACGGTCTGTGAACCACGATTAAAAAATAACATCCAATGTTTGTATGAACCCGAAAAATCGCCAAAGACATAATATTCAAAATTTTCAAAGAGGGAAAAAGAAGGTAAAATAAATTCAGTTCAAAAAACGAAATAAAAAGGAAATGTTAGTATCGAGGAAAAGAGAGAGTGACAGAGAGAGAAAGTAAAATAAATACGGAATTAAATTCAAAGAAATACATACAAGGATGACGGGCGACGATACTCTTTCTTGGGTGGCTACTTAGACGAAATTTTAGGTCAGGCGTGACAATCACTATGGCCCAACGATATGGGGAGAGGAATACTACTAAAATAGCTTTATGCAAAATGTGTGGGATCATATGTTGTCTCCTATTTTTTATAAAAATGCTCAATGGAAAATGCCATAATCCCATTTCTGACCTTAGGTCTCAAATCAAAAGAAATAATAATAAAATAATAATAATAATAATAATAACAATAATAATAATAATAATAATAATAATAAACTTCCAGGAATTGCTCTTATGGTTTCTGATTAAAATGTGCTACCGTAAATATTCTGTTCAGTATCTCAGATTTGCTTGTCAGCTGCCCGACCGTAAACAGCTGGGCGTGTCATCCAGTGGCTGATATACTGTGCATCTATGTTAATGAGCGGGAATAATGATGTATCATTAATGACCGGGTGTCAAATTGTGTTATTTTACGCTTGGGTGATTAGGGTGCTAAAGCGACTTGGGTGTCGCATCTATATAATTCGGAATACGCCCAGTGGGGGTGACCGTCTGAGAAAACTGGGTTACCCTACTTTTCTAACTGGGCCCTATCTTCAAGGATATACTCTACCTGACATTTCAAGTACATTTGTCTCTGATGTATGAGACCGTTATATCGTCATCAGACATGATATCATGATGCGTACACTGAGATTCATATATTTTATCCCGGCATTACTTTGTTAGCTAGCTGCATTCTCACTCACCTTATTACAGGACTATTATTTGATTTAATCCAATAATTCCTGTCAAAGCATGAAATGAATGTCGTCCTAAACGGGTTTTCCTCTGGTTCCCTTCATATGAACGCTGGTGTTCCTCGAGGTTCTATCCTGGATCCTTACACCGGTTCTGACCTTCATCAACGATCTTTCTGATATCATCAGTTCTCAAGTAGACATCTACACGGACGACACTACTATTTACACCTGTGGCTTGTAAATTTTAATGCATTCAAAACAAAACTGCCCTCATTTACCCACCATAGAGAACCCTCCTTGTCTCCAATCAGGATGGCTGATGTTCAACTTCACGAGAGCATCTCTCTGCTCCTTCTTGCTCTTACGTTTTCCACTGACCTGAAGTGGATCAAATACATCGATTTAATAGCTATATCTACCATAAAGAAAGTTGGTTCTCTGTGTGGCACCAGAAGGTTTTTCTCGTCTGAGTCCATCCGTCAACTCTAAAAATCTGCCATTCGTCCTTGAATTGAATACCGTTGCCATATATAGCCTGATACCCTCGCTGTACATCTCGAGGTTCTCGATAAGGATATGCAATGTGTTAGGTCCTGATCTGGCATCTCAACTCCAGTCACTTTCTCACAGACGTGATGGGCTTCCCTCTGTCTTTTCTAGAAATATTTTCATGGCAACTGCTCTGATGAACTATTTTCACTGGTGCCTCAACTGCATGAATTTAAGTTTGCTGCTAGGTTGGCATTTAGGTCCCACCCTTTTACTGTCGAAACAGTTAAATGTAACCGTCTCTTCTATTCCAACAGTTTCTTCTCTCGCAGTTCCCGACAATGGAACTATCTTCCTCTTATTTGTTTCCGTGATAACTATAATCTGTAAAAAATTAAATGTCAATCGACATCTTCTGATGCTTTGATCTTGATACACGTCCTCGTCTTTGTCCTTTCCCCAAACTCCCCTCTTTACTCTTAGTTTCACTCTCTGTAACCCCTTGCGTGCTAGTAGCACTCCTGCTTTACTTGGGGTGAAATCCTTAAAAACACAAAACAACCCCCCTAAATCCCCCGCCCCAAACCCCCCGATAACGTAGCCTTGAGAATATATTAGTAATTACGCAGTAAGTATTGCCTCAAGTGTGCTAGGAGAAAGAACAAGTGAAGCTAATGTGTGTTACAACTAACTTGACTGACAAGCGCTTGGAAAGCAATCGTCCTGGTTTGCGCAAAGGCAGGCTTCAACAGATCCTGAGAGACGTAGCCGTACCTTGGGGTAAGAACATCGTGATGGCTGTACCAAACATCAAATTATCACTTTTGTGATTGGCTCATCCGGGACTATTTTCAGGAATCTTTCTGCCTTTCATAACCCCGTGGGATTACCTGGCATCATTCGGGGTGTGCGCATGTCACAGTGTGGATTGAAACAGTTCACATGCTGAAGAAAGAGTAGGGCTTGAGATATAATCATCACCAACCGGATAAGACATGTAAGAGTCGGAAAGGATCTAAGATAAGAATAATAATAGTAGAGTCATAAATATCCTTCAGACGTGAGTAAAGATTTTCAAAAAACGAGAATACATTTGATACATTTTCATATTTGATTCATTTTTATTGGTGTTACATTTATTTTAAGACATTTTTTGTTTTCGCATGCTTATATATGCACAGTGACTATTGCAAAGTACAGGGATGCACACATACAATATTTTGTACATATACATACAGGCATACTTACAATTGTGCAAGCATCAGGACATGCCAAATTTTGCATTCAGATACACATACGATCACATATGTACACTCGTAAACACCTGATGAAACCCACGAAGTATTGCTTTTGTATATACATACACAGTTCCTGTTTGTTGGTGCGTCAGTGTTTCGCACCTGTCAGCTGGGTCTGTGAGGAGAAGGATGCCGGGTGTTAGGATTCTTTGATCAACGTAAGTAAAGTTTACTTACTTGCCAATATTTTTTGGGCTCACTTTTTGCTATTTATTTGTTGTATTTAATTTTTTTATTCTCTGGAATTTGTATTCTCTCTCTCTCTCTCTCTCTCTCTCTCGTTTTGTATTCGTTCTTTATTAAGGCATTAATTTTGGACACTTTTTATCCTAATAATAACTTATTTATATTTCTAAAAAAATATCCTTACTTTAAAATTTCGTTTTATTTTATTTTCCTTTTATAAAATGATATTCCATTTAAATTTTTATTCTATTATTTTTTATTTATTTTTCATATTTTTAAAATTTTATTTTAGGTTTATTTTATCTTGTCATGATTTTTTTTTGTATTTCACTTTAAACTAATCTTATTTAATGTTATTGCTTTTTTTAACTTGTTAAAAAAAATCGATCATACCATATTATGCGCACTCTCCTGTAATTAAGGTCCGCTGAGCATCGTTTCCGCATCAGCCACAGGTGGATTGAGAAGAGGTCTGTAATAGGGATTAGTTACCCGCTCTGACGGACGAGTGTGCCCAGAAATAAGTAGCCGGTCATTATATATACTGGGTGTAATAGCAAAATTATCCAAATCGTGTAACAGCATCAAATAATTGTCTATCCCACAAAATGTTTAATATCTAAAAAAACACTAAACTAATTGAGTTTCCTTTTGACACCATTTGTCGTAAGAATCACTCAAAAACGCCTTCAGTTATTTAGCTAAAAAGAGAGCAAGTTGAACTTGGTTTATGTTAGACCCACTGTCTTCCCAAATGAGCAATGGTGAGAGGAAAAATCATTCAGACCTTCAGTAATGGTGCCAACGTTCATACTCTTGCTTCCATCGTCAAACTCCATTCAAGAACTATCAAGAGAACGGCGAATAAGTTTTTAATAATATATATATATATATATATATATATATATATATATATATATATATATATATATATATATATATATATATATATATATATATATATATATATATATATATATAGAATATATATATATATATATATATATATATATATATATATATATATATATATATATGAAGAATTAATTTTTATCTATTAAGCCGACATATTTTTATCACTTTAAACGTTAGTGGATACCCATATTTGAGCAGACGTTCTGACCATTTTTTAAACAGTATTTTATTTTCATTGAAAAATGCTTCGAATCTGCGGGAGGGCGCAATTTTTAATAAGATTTCTGGAATATTCACGACACTAGACAAAAATAAAATACTAAAAACAAAACAAAACAAAAAACAAAACAAAAACTGAACGTCTGCTCAAATAAAGGTATCCACTGAGAGTAATTTTTTAAATGATACACACACACACACACGCACACACACACACACACACACACACACACACACACAGGTATGCTAGATTTATGGGATAAAGTACTCAATATCAGAGACAGAGCGTATGTAAATATAAACATGAACTTTGAAGTCAACATTCAGAGGCGACAGACTGTTTCATGCTAGACGCAATCGTCATGCCTGATGATTGCATTTAGCATGAAACAATCTGTCGCCTTTGAGCATTGACTTAAATGCTCACTTTTATATTTATGCACACACACACACACACACATATATATATTATATATAGAGAGAGAGGCAAAAAGAGAGAGATGGCGAGATAGATAGGGAGGGCGTAGTATTCTCAAGCGTTTGTACTGCATATTTACATAATTATATTCCTGATAATCCTATTTTCTATGCACTGCGATACCTGTCAACAGGAAATCTAAAACGAATTTGGTCGTGGTTAAATTGTAGAGGAATGTATATCTTGTCATAGATGCTTAGGTTTCTTTTTATTGCCACTAAGCATTCAGCCTTGAGCTTTATTCTCGTCAAATTGTATAAAGAGAACATTACCATCTAAATAGAAAAGAATAATTTTACTATCGTACGATCCCTTCATATTTTCTATAAATTCTCTTCCTTACATAAGAACACTGTAAATATTTTTCACGTCGTCACACCTGGTTGTTGAATCAAAAGTGTTACATAAAACTCTATATAGATTCGGAGCTGTAGAAAGACAGACAAAATCGGATTGTAGTGTTCGTCACTACTTCAACAGAAAAATGATGCTCGCTGTTTTTAGTTGCCAATATATGTAATGGTCACTGTCACTTGTTATTTGAGAAGACGTGGATTAAAAAAAAAAGGAAAGATGGATAATATTTAACGGGAGGTGCGTGTGGAGTAATACATAAAGACATAGTAAAGGTAATCGGCGATTCAAGTTCAAACACAGGCGGAGGCATTTTGTGTTCACCCTGCACTAAAGCACTTGAGAAAAGGATTCATCCTTCGTTTTTTTCTCACAGATTTGAATTAAGTATCAAAACCGACTGGACTCTCTGTCTTGGTTGATTAGCATTACACTAGTATCTTTCGCAAAGTTAATCATGCGCCGTTTACGTATATTAATAAGTAAAGGAGGCTGTGGAGAACCATAATCATTTAATCACTTTTTTCTCACATATTTGATTTAAATATCAAAGCCAATTGTACTCTCTATCTTGGTTGATTAGCATTACACTAGTATCTTTCGCAAAGTTAATCATGCGCCGTTTACGTATATTAATAAGTAAAGGAGGCTGTGGAGAACCATAATCATTTACGAAATGGGATAGTAAGACCACTAGACATTATCGTATCTTTCAAAAATGCGCCGTTTACACTTTAAATATATTAAAAAAACCAAATTTTAAGCCAATTGATAATTACATTTAGTATCTTTCGATACGTTTACGTATATTAATAAGTAAAAGGCTGTGGAGAACCATAATCATTTAAACTTTTTTTCTCATATTTGATTTTTTTTACAATCTTTGAAAAAATCGCAAAGTTAAAAATCTGTTTTATTTGATTTTGCTTATTAGGATTTTTGAGCGCGAATGTATATTAGGCCCCAGATGTGGAGAACCATAATCATTTAAAATCAAAGCCAATTGCACCAGAGTTACCTAGTACATTTGAGGCGTATATTCATAAGTAAAAAGGTCTACCCAACCGAAATGGGTGCAATGGAAGGGTCTAGCAAATTTTGGGAGAATTTACAAGGAATTTTTTACAATTAAAAAATAAAAATCTGTTTTTGGCTTGCTTATTGGAGTGAGCGCGAATGTAGGCCCCAGATGTAGAAATAGCGCACCAGAGTTGAATTTTAGTAAACATAAAGGGTCTAGCTTTGGGAGAATTTTTATTTTTAAATTCTTTTTTTAATTAACAGAAAAGATCTATTTTTCTTTTGTCTTTATTTTCTTGTATATCAATTTCTGGTTTGCTTGTTTTAAACTAGCAAATTTCAAGAAAAAGATTAGAATTGAAACAATGAAAAATAAAAATCCGTCTCTAAATAAATATATTCAGCCGATTAAAAAGATAATCTGAAAACGTAAATTACTTTCTACGTTTATATATTTGTTTGGGAAAAGGCAACTTTCAGAAATTCCTGTAGCACTCAGTTGTCGGCAAACATTCTTTCAAAATTTGGTGAATCTTCTTTCAAAGTGGTACTATGAAAAATCTTTGCCTATCTTTCCTCATTCATTTCATTCACATATGAATTTTTATTTGCTCTTTCGATGATCAGTAATCTTCCATAAACAAGCACTTAATTATAATAGTCCTGGGTATGACGATAAACTACACCCGGTAACAAGCTCTGTGATCGGGAGATTGAAGGTTATCAGAAGTGTGGAACCCCCTCTTAATTGTTGTTGTTCCCAGGTTCACCCTGACCCGGAGTGGTAGCACCTGTTAGAGTTCCAGCTAGGGAAAAATAGTGAAATCCTCAAACAAAAATCAAAACACTAGGAAAGTATAAAAATTTTATAGTAAAAGTACTAGCAATAATTTTTTGTAGTGAAATTACAGGAATCTATTTTTATAAAAAAAATTATCACAATCAATTGATTTTTATAGCAAATTACCACCAATACATTTTATAGTAAAATTACCAACAATACATTTTATAATGATACGACTAACAATACATTTCATAATAAAATGACGAACAATACATTTTTAGTAGAATAGTCAACATTACATTTTTATAGCAAAATGAGAATCAGTGTAACACTAAAAAACTTATAAAAATACATTTTTATAGTAAAATTACCAACAATAATTTTTATCATTTACAAACTATATATCTAAAATACATACGAGTCCCTGAAAATAGAACATTATGTACAAAATATCTGTAATTGAAGGCATAAAATTGCGTTCAAAATATTTAGATTTCGGCATTAAATAATCCACAGACGTTGATATGCCGCTAAACAAAATCAACCAACCAACATCGTTATAAAGTGTAACATCATTGAAATAAATATCAATACAAAGATATGCCTTTTGTATTATGCTGAAAACATAATTATCTAAAGATATTAGACAAAATTTTCGAGCAACTCATCCAAGGAAGAAAATAAATGAAGTCGAAAATGTCTATGTATTCCAATTGCAAATTGATATTTGCTGTACTGCGAGATTTCAAATATGTTTCATTCTCCAAACTCACATCATGAAGCCAACGAAAAGATGACACATGAATTTATCAAATGCTGCTAGATTCATTTTCAAAATTAATTTGGACATGTAGAGGAGCAGTGTCAGAAATAATTAGTGATGCAGTTGAGACAAAGCCTTTGGTATTTTGTTACTGAAATAACACAGCACCAATGCATATGGTAGCATTAGAGTTTATATCTTACACTTGAATTTTTTTTTGAAAACGATACTAATAACCAGCAATTTAAACAAGCCTTCAGTTTGCATCTCACTAACGGCTACGAAGTATTTCTTAAATTGTCTTTGAAAGCAACGAACTCTAACTTGAGACTGAATTTCTGTCTCTGCAATCAAACTGCAGTTTAACAAATATATTGGACATTTTAAGATTTTACAAGGATTAGTACATTAAATTTGTTCTCATAAAGCATTTTTGTGCAGACTAACAATTTGGCTATTTGAGGCTAGTGATATTTACATACCTGGTTAAAGTTGAAATCATAAATGCAATGTTTTAACTTAATGTCTGGAAGTGTGCATCTGTTCTTTGACCCATTTGTGTTCGTTACTTGGAGCAATAATGGGAGAGGAGATAGTAACTGGAAACGTCAAACTCAATCAGTACAGAAATTTAATGATATGGAAAGTGTTCTGATGACGGAACATGTCACACAGAAATCCGAAGAACTATTGGAATAGGAAAAGATCCAGAAAATAAGTCAGTCAGTTATGTGCCATGCGTAATACATGAGTAGGCGATCATGTATCGAAAGATACATGACTGACGAGGCAGATTTTTTCCCGCAGTAAGGTTATCATTTCTTTCTACGGTAGACCAGTTGGTATCTAACGCTATAGAAGCCGGTCTGTCCTGTTATTTACACATAGCTGGGGGGGGAGAAGAAGAGGATTCATACCTTTTCCAAGGGTATTAGCACGTAAGTAATAGATTCGACTGGAATTCGAACTCGGCTCTACGATTCCTCGATCCATTACTCCGAACTAACAAACTATTAAAAAAATAGAAGAAATTTGGTGTTTAATTACCATGTACTATCAATGTTCTTATATGGCAGTGAATGTTGGACAATTTCTTCATAAAAGGAGAGAAAAGTTCAGGCAACAGAACTGTGGTTCTATGGAAGGATGCTGAGAATACCATATTACGGAACATGAGATCAAAAAGTAAGTTTTAAAGAGAATTGGAACAACAAAAAAAATTGTAGTCAGGACAAGAAAAAGACAGTTGAAATTTTTGGGATACAAAATGAAGAAAGAAGAACAATTTGATAATCAGTGAACATATTGAAGACAAAGGTAGCAGACAGAAACAACAAGTAACCCATTGAACGAGGTTATCTAACTGGATAGCAGACCAAGGATTGGGAGGGACAGTAAGGGGACAAAGATTGCTTAGACCTACACAAGATAAGGATGTTGTGGAGAGCTACATCATCGCATACTTTCTGGAGGAAAGTTACTTAAGAATAATTATTACTTCAAAATAACTTAATTTTTTTTACAGTAAAGTTCACCCTGTACAAGGCTCGAGGACCACTCGATGTAGAGGATTAAGTTAAGAGGTAGTTTATATGGATAAAAGGGAAAGTGTCATATAGAAATAAAATGTCGCTGTCGACACTAAAGTTTGAACACAGATCACCAGAGAGCAAACACAGGCGATACCATTTTGAATAAGTAGATCACGTGATGACAAAGGAAATGTATATATGGGAATTAGCGCGGCGTCTAATTGATCACTATATCTACACTATCCTCTATTACTATACGGATCGCCATTCTTTATACTATACACTATACGATTTTTCTATACTAATCGCCTTACGGATTACTATTCGGTGGTTACTTTTCGGGCAAGTATTATCGAGCATGTACTATTAGTGCGAGTGTTATTCGAAGGCGTCTGACACCAGCATTGTTCAACGGCATTACTATAGTTGTATCTGCGATTACAACTAGCATTACGAAAGTGACAACGAGTGTTTATTGACATCACAAAAGGAAGATAATGGTTAACTCTAAACTTGAACAGGTTAAGATTGTAGTGATCCGGGAAACATCCTCTTGGGAGTCAGTTTCACAGAGCAGTAATTTGCCGGAAGAAGCTGTTTGCATGGAACTTACTTCTCGCCGATAGAATACGGAGGTAATATGGATGGTTTGTTACTATGTAAATGGCATGGTCGGTTCTAGTCTTGAAGGTCTGACCTAGTGGAACCAGGTGATGCAGTTCCTCCGAAGACTTTCCATGGTTGTAGCGATAGGACAGTGAGAGACTCACCACATCCTATCTGTATAAGAGAGGTTGGAGTGTAGAAAATAATTCTTCACTTGTAAAATCCGTAAAAAAAATAGCATTGCTGATGGTCCATTAGATGTCGGGACAACTAGGCTGGTGTTTAACGGCGACTTCTAAAATAAAGTCTGACAATAAATAATTAATCGAATCTATAGAATTGTTAGGGCGAAGTATTTAAACCATATTGTAAGAATCACACTAATCGTCTTTTAGAGTTGCAATGTTTGAAGATGGGGTTTGGTGGAGGTGCAAGCAAACAAGCTGAGGATTCAGTTTCCAGAACAGGCAACGAATGTTATCTCGCAAAATCAAGAATAACAATCACGTTAATGCTACTTTAACTAAACAACCATATAACTTCCCTCAGAAGAAGAAAAAAAAAAGCGAAAAAAAAAACCAACTTAAAAGCAAGTGCTTACAAATTCCGAATGAAGAAATGCAGATAACATGCAAGACATTTAGTCATAGCAAAAAGTAAGTATTAGAAAATAAGTATTTGTTAAAAAAACAAAGATAATTTTACATCGTCTCCTCCATATATATATATATATATATATATATATATATATATATATATGCAAGTTTCATTAAAGACGACTGAAAAGGTACTGCGATTAAGCTTTTATTCAATTTTTTGGTTCATAGAAGATATTATTGAGTGATATGAACACGACCAAAATATGCTGACAGTGTTTGGAAAATAAAGCATTCTTATAACTCTAGATACTTACATAAAACAATCCATACATTTATATAGATGTAAAAATAAAATTCATCCTTGATAAGGGCCAATAGAATAGCCGAAAGCGCTTGGATAGTTTTCTCATATTTTGTGTCTAGAAAAGAAATCACTTCTACGAATATAAGAAAAATTAAATAAAAAACTTAATCGATATACCTTGTCAGTCGTTTTTAATGAAACTTATATATATATATATATATATATATATATATATATATATATATATATAGAGAGAGAGAGAGAGAGAGAGAGAGATAGATAGATAGATAGATGTATGTATAGGAATGAGGAAATAATTATTTTAAATAAGTTTTCGTTGAACAATACTAAAATTGAGCGCAGTTTTGGAAAGGCTAGTCCTCTTTCCTGTAACTTTTATCACAGACTTTGGTATACCCGTGATGTTTCTTTAAAGGTGAAAATTGAAGTGTACAAGTCAGTCGTTCTGACATCACTACTTTATAGTCAAGAATCTTGGACTCTGTACCGATGACACATCAATCAACTTGATGGCTTCCACATGCGTTGCCTACATACGATCAGAAAACTGGGTGATCACATTAGAAACTGTGAAGTTCTAACACAGTGCAACATGACGGGTACTGAAGCCATCCCAATGAAAAATCCAACTCAGGTGGTCAGGACATCTTTCTCGTATGAGTCATAGAAGACTTCCAAAACAAATTCTTTTTGGTTAGCTTCTAACAAAGGTCAATTGGAAGGTCACACTTGCGTTACAAAGACAAACTTAAAGACAAACTGAAGCGATGTAGCGTCCCCTTTTCTTCCAGGGAAAACAAAGCGTCAGAATGAAAGAGCTAGCACTTGTTCTGCTTCTAATCTATTCAAAGGATTGAGCGAATCTGACTTGTACATCGGTATCAACTGCACGCTACTCCTCTCAATAGCCTTACTTGCCACTGTGGTTTCTTCGCACGCCATAGTGCAGGCCTTGCTGTCCACTCGCGGAAACATGTAGCAATTGATCCCCAACCACTCGAGCAATATGGCTCAACCACATGTTCCATCTGTCTAAAAGTTCCCAACCATCTGCAGGCATTGGGAGACACACGGGTATCCATAAAAAGATGTTGGGTTCATTATATTCACTTGTTTACAAGAGCGTTGGGAAATTAATCCACCATTTCTCCCCTAGTTATGGGTTAATTAGTATGACTTTTTTCACTAAACCCTTATTGTCTTTAACAAAAAATCTAAAATATTTTCTGGCTTTAAATAATCTGCAAAGGGTCGATAAGCCGTAGAAAATGAATGAATTAATGAATATGACAAAAAAAGGAATATTTGTTTAATTTTTATGTAACTTCTCTCTTCGCTCAAGGGAAGGAATGGTTGGTTGAAGATTATGCGAGAAATATTCACTATCCTTATTATTGGTTGAAGCCCTTTCGATAATTCTTTGGTCATCCTCAGGAACAAATCGTAGAGGTGTTATTTGTAGGGAGACAATGAGACGATAAACTCAAACTGATGTATTGACATTTCTGCAAAAGAACATTATCCTTAAAGAAGACACCATTTGAAAAAACAAGGCAAGTCACTGGTTATAATAGTATAAGGATATTTAGGCCTTCAACTTTGATTTAATAAAATCTGTAAAGTATTTTCAGTTATTGACAATATTGAAAACCTCGTTTTCTAAAGGATATTTTAATTAATGTAAGTTTATTTTTGTTTTATTTTTGTGCTTTGAGAATTTGGAGTACATTTCTAAATGAAAAATATTGCAGGCCAAATATTTATATAATTCTAATCCTCCTCCAGAAAAAAGCTTCCAATGAGACTGATGATGGCTAATGGGACAGTTAAAAGTAATAGGGTTCTTCCTCCCAATTCATTTATGAACTGCTTATTCACGGATTTCCGTTTAATGTAAAGGATTTGACTCTTTAAAATGTAGATTAAAAAACGTGACCGACTTTCGTTGACTGTTACCTTCAATAATGATTAGATTAAAATTTGCTGCTTGTACTATATATATATATATATATATATATATATATATATATATATATATATATATATATATATAGGTAACTATACTCGTTTCAAAAAAACCTTCGAATTCTTGATTTGCCAATAATCAAATCAATCACGAAGGAAAAAAAAAGGTTTTAAACAAAAGAAAGAGCTAGAAACATGAAAGTCTGTCGAGAAAAATCGCACAGATACAGGTTTAAAGCCCAATGAAAAAACCCCGACACGAGTAAACAACTAACTAAAAGAGCTCAATACAACCGTAGAGCAGACCTAGATAAACCTAGTGAGCCAGACAAACCTACTCAGGTTTCACCTAAGCGGATCGTCAGGGAAAGATGATCCGTTTGAGTTAAACCTGGGTAGGTTTGTCTATATATATATATATATATATATATATATATATATATATATATATATATATATATACATATATATATATATATATATATATATATACATATATATATATATATATATATATATATATATATATATATATAGAGAGAGAGAGAGAGAGAGAGAGAGAGAGAGAAAGGGGGCGGCAGAAATACTTCCCATATTTTAAAGGTTGACAAAAAGGCTATAAAAATATTCCACTGTTGTTTAAATGAAGGGTTACAGTTTTTATTTATTTCGTGTTAAAAATGACATTCTCCAAATGGTGAACCCTATTCGCTAGTTGTAAACGATTACTAAAGTTTTCAATCACCCGGATGTTCGAGAGCTCTCGAGGTCTTCCAGGTGGCTTTCTTTTGAGCGTTAAACATGTCTTCAACCCTAGCAGTATCAATTTTCTGTCTGGAACAGCATCATTCCGACATAACTTGAAATGAGCACAAAAAGCTCTCTGTGTTGCAATTACAGATACACCCGTCTTACAAAATGTTTCAACATCACGGTGTGCATCGCTGGTCTAAGCCATGATGATAACTGATAATATTTGAAAAGGAAAATGATAAATTTTATTTTTTATTTAGTATTTTCCCAGCATCCTTACACTCTTGTTTGGTGGGAATAAGGAAGTGCAAGAATTCTCCGTATTGTCCATTATTTCAAACGCATTTGGCTAGCTCTTTAGTTATTTCAAGGGGGGGGGTTCTTCAATGTTTAACTGTTTAAAATGTGTTTTGTGCTGCGTTGAATACTATTAGGAGCGCTTATTCCAAGCTTTATGCTAACATTTTCTTTTTCTCGCACTTCACGCTTGTAGAACTCTCTTTAGCTCCATCCTTTCCAGATAACTTTGACCTTCAAAAATTTAAATCCAATGTCAATCGTTACCGACTGTCCTGATTACTCTTTTGTTCTCGCTCCTTAATAATGTTTCTCTTTTTTCTTATTCTTTCATTCTCAGTAACCCCTTTTGGCTTAGAGGCTTTATTGCCTTGTATGGGGTGATATTATTAGCCCCCCCCCAATCACTTGTTTATTGTGCCACACTCGTTAGTTTCTTAAGTAGAAAAAAAGCCTTGACTGTGCTTAGCGACAAAACAAGATATTTCTTGTGATTTCACTGTAATCCTTCCAGCAAACATTTTTTGTTTGTTCCTATTTAATCTTTGTTATAACAATTCACTCGTATAGTAAGAATCAAAATCATTTGTGTTTCTAATTCTGTATGTATGCAGGCATATATGTATGCATGTATGTATGCATGTATGTATGCATGTATGTATTTAACATGATTCCTAAATGTTCAACGCATGCGCTGTAGAACGATTTCCTCGCAGTTTGGATTACAACAGGCGACAATGTTATAAGATATAATAAAAAACTTGTGACAAGCATGTCAAACAAACATTACACTTGTCAAGGACCAGTGCGTTTGCTTATATTTTAATGATGAAAAAGCTGATAGATTTTATTCTTACACCGAGTGTAGACAATGAGCTTTTAAAAGAAACATTATTAGAATGTTTCGAATTGTTGTTTAACAAGCACAAAATATAATGTGTGGGTGTTGTGGGGACGGAATCGAATAATAGAAATAGGGGAGAGTAAATAACTTTAATTTTTTTTTTAATCTTTGGGAATGTTAAAGAACAGTGCCAGAAATAATTAGTAATAGAGTTGATACGAATTTTTCACTGATATAACATGACATCAACATTTCTGATTCTATATTTTTAAAGTCATCTTCCGTCTCCTTGAATCTTCTTTTATGTTTCTCTTTCTTTAATAATGATTTTCTTAGTTACTTTCATTCTCAGTAGCCTCTTGTATCTTAGTGGCTTTATTGCCTTGCTTATGGTGAAATAATAAAACTATGTTCCTCTCAAAATATGAATGTATTATTATTCTGTTGTAAACTGTTTCGTTTTGATTTTAAATACATAACTTTTCAACGAATTTTCTTTTATTCCTTCTACTTTTATTGCTTTTCCGCATATAAAACGCGTGAAAATTATTAAGAAGTTAATATTTTGAAAAATAAGCTAAAATTTTATGATTTATTTTGAAAAATTAATGGCAGTAATCTGTGCCTTGGATTCCCTCTGTCTTTTCTATAAATATTTTCATGGCAATGATCTCTTCTCCTTGGTACCCCGACCGCATGGATTTAAGCGTATGACTTAAAATAACATGACACCAACATTTCTGATTCTATATTTTTACAGTCATCTTCTGTCTCTTTGAATCTTCTTTTATGTTTCTCTTTCTTTAATAATGATTTTTCTTAGATGCTTTCATTCTCAGTAGCCTCTTCTATCTTAGTCGCTTTATCGCCTTGCTTATGGTGAAATGATAGTAACTTTGACCTTCGAGGCAACTAGATATCATTATTTTAATGTTGAATTCGCTAGAACAATAAACTACATCCGGCAACAAGGTCTCTGATCGGGAGGTTTTGAGGCGCATGGAGCCACCACTTAATTGCCGTTGTTCCCAGATCCATCCTGACCCGGGTAGTAACAACTGTTAGGGTTCCAGCTATAGGCAAATAGTTTCCTCCCCACAAATGGGGGCCAAAACTTTATGAAAGTATAAAAATTCATTTTTATAGTAAAAATACCAGCAATACGTTTTGCTAGTAAAAAAAAAATTACCAGCAATACATATTTGTAAATGAAATTACTAATGCTCCTAAGAAAATTAAATTTCGGCGTTAAATTAAATTTCGACATTAAATGACCCATAAGGAGTTGATATGCCACTAAAAATAGAAACAAACAAAATTAGCTAGATGTAACAGTAATTTCTCGTTTTTTGAATTCTCATCTGGTTTCTTGCTTCTCCACCACCTACAATCTGAATTTAAATGTAGCATCAATCGCCATCTGTCTTCCTGAATTCTTTTATTAGTGCTCCCTAAAGTTTTGTCGTTCTATTTAACTCTCCATAACAACTTGCGTCTTGGTTGAAATGATAAAAAATGATGCAGATTAGCTCACTGGTAATGTTAAATCAGTAGAACCTGTATATTTTATGAAAAGAAATTTATTTTATATTGATTTCGGCTGTCGAAAGTCATGGGATAGTTGCTTAGAATTGTGTATGTCCCACCGCTAGTCTGGCGTAATTTAGCAGTTCGATGTGGTATCGATTATATAAGTAATCAGAAGGCGTGCGGAGCCATACTGTTTCGATAGATGTCCTCAGTTCCCTGATATTTAAAGTTTCAAATTTTTGCTTCGCGAAAACTCCTCTTCACCATAAATGCTCGATTGGGCTCATGTCGTCGGGAGAACGGGGTGATTACCTCATTCGTCAGGCATCTCCACAATTCTCCTTAAATCAATTCTAAGCACTGTACATTATTCTACTAAAATAATCCATTTTTGTTGGTGTATATAGAATCCATGAATGGATGCAAATGGTCCCGAAGCAATGCAAAACAGTCATCAATGACGTATTTAGGCCGACTAGCAGACCGAACTAACAGGACAAGTTGGGTCCATGGATGCATGGGGTCTACACCACTCCCCGAAACAACTAGAAACGTGTCTCACCGGAACACGTCTTAAGTTACCAATCCTCCAGAGTTTAATTATGTTACGTGCTAAAGGTGAAGCATTGCGTTTGGTGTCTTGGTATTAACAGGATCACCTTCGTGGATATTTCTGGTCCAATATCCCAATATGAATACTAAAAAGATAGTTGCCTTTTCATCTCGACTGGGTCAGTCTTTTGATTTTTTTCATGCCCATATTTTTATCTTTTTTCTCCTTTGGGTGACAGAACCTCTTGATTTTGTCAGAAGTCAGAATACAGCGGTCACGCTTATTTTTATGGGGTGGACGGGTCCTACTAATATCTTTTCTTTTCCAGTTTTCGTGGACATCCTCCCACCCATCATTACATTTCATTGATATATATATATATATATATATATATATATATATATATATCACTACCACAAATGGACCAGTACTCCTGTTACATATATAGATATTCTTAATAAAATTCAAAGAAGAATCTGCAATATTATTAATACTGACCTGGTATCTCGACTTCAGTCATTTTCCCCCCGCCGTAGCTTTCTTCTGCCTTTTCTATAAATAATTTCATTGTAATTGTTCGGAGGAACTTTTTGCTATGCTACCTAGACTTATTGTATTATCTCAAAACAGTTTTAAATTCACTTACTTGCTAATACCCTTTGGGAAAGGTATGAATCCTTTTCTTCTCCCTCCAGCTATGGGTGAATAGCAGGACAGATCGGGTTCTACAGTCTTGGATGACAACTGGTCTACCGCAGAAAGAAATGGCAACCTACTTCGGGAAAAAATTTGCCTCGTCAGTCATGTAACGAAAGATACATGATCGCCTAAGCGTGTGTGCATATAACTGACCGACTGACATACGCATTGAAATAACTCTCTGGTGAGGTTTTATCTTACATATCTTATTCTTGGGAGCTTGTGTCTCCGTGATAGCGCTTTTACCGATTTGGCTACAAAAACCTTCCCGATAAGAGTAGATCATATAAGCATCATGGTTCTTCTCATTATTTCAAACATTTTTGGAAATGAAGAATAAGTTCTTGGACAGAAATGAAGTAGCATCACTTTGCCTAGAGAAGCTTGGTTGACGGTACCAGCTGCCATTTCAATAATTTTATGGCGTTTGTCTAGCCCACTGTCTTTTTGCGATCCGGACAGCATAGCGGAAAACTTTGTCGATCATTGGTTAAAAACAAATATATACAAAAAAAAAAAAAAAAACAGAGTCTTGTTAAGAAAAAGTAATAGATCAAAGAATTTATTTTGGAGTAATGTTTACTTAGCTTATATAAATAGAAAATATTTTCGAAAATATTTTCTGCTCTACAAAGTCTCTTGCATGTGTTAGCAGCTGCCTTGGCTGAGACTGAGCCCAAAAACTTTTGTTTTTTGGCTTCATGCTGCACCCAAAGGCGGCAGCTATCCAGTGCCACAGTAAACATTGGCATCGCTCTTCACAGTGTTTCTTGAAATGCTATTATCCGTCACTACACGCACACGCATATACATACGCACATATTTGTATAACATAGTAACACAAAAAATACTACATAAACTGTTAAAAAAAAACGATTACAAATACAAGAAGCATTAAGAGTAAACAACAAGCAATCAAACGTCAATAAAATCTTATCAAATTTAGGAAAATATATAATAAACATATTTCGTTAAAACAACAAAAAACGATACGATGACACAAACTGCCACGTAAAGACGCAAAGAGGCGATATCTAAAAATAGCATAGAACAAAACAATATTCATTAATAATGGCCACTGAAAGCTGAAAGGACTCATACAGTCGACAATTTATATGTAATAAGAACGAAAATAATATATAAATTCTAGCGTTCACAGCATTAATTAAATAAAGACTCAATACCGAGAGTAGAGCAATAATTATTTATTATAATTTTTTCACAGAGACAATTTTGTCTATATGAAAAAGTTATAATATATATATATATATATATATATATATATATATATATATATATATATTATATTTTTTTTTGAATAAAAACATACCACTTTAAAGTTCCATGTAATAAATTATTTCACCACAGCTCTTTTAAAGGGCTCTGGATCATCAGACTTTACTTACAAAGGTTGAAATGAAAAATGAAAAGAAATTCACACATTTTTGACGGGTCGTATTAAGCATATGTAAATCAACGAATAAAATACATATTTGCTGTGAAGTTACGTTCAGCTCTCCGGACATCATCCTCCTTGGGTCTACCCATACGGATTACCTAGTTTTGCATAAACTAACTAACTAAACAACTATATATATATATATATATATATATATATATATATATATATATATATATATATATATATATATATATATATATATATATATATATATATATATATATATATATATATATATATATATATATTGGGAAATGTAGTAATCCTCTTCTTCTCGTAGTGCGCCAAGTTTCTGTATTCGGCTCTTCAAAAAATGTGGTTGGTTCTACACAAAATCTTCACCACTACAATCAACTCATATGTGCTGGTGTCTGGCTGTTGGTTCCTAGGAACTGAGCTGCTTGACCCTCATACGTCGAATACACTATATATATATATATATATATATATATATATATATATATATGAAGAAATATACTATTAAGGTGTGCTATATTTATGGGATAAAGTGCTCAATATCAGAGATAGAACGTGTGTAAATATAAAAGTGAACATTGTAGTCAACACTTAGAGGCGACAGGCCTGACGATTGCGTTATAGCATGAAACACCCTGTCGCCTCTAAATGTTGACTTCAATGTTCGTTTTTATATATATATATATATATATATATATATATATATATATATATATATATATATATAAAGTAAAGTATTTTTAAGGAAGGTATACTATATGTGCTCAATATCTGGGATAGAGTGTATGTAAATATAAAAGTGGACATTGAAGTCAGCACCCAGGGGCAACAGTCTGTTTCATGCTAAACGCAATCGTCAAGCCCGATATATACAGACTGTGATGGGTAAATCGTTGCCATTTTATATTTTCAATTTCGCGCATGCGCGTTATTTGCTTTTGATTCTGTCGACTGCACAGTATAGTAGGGTCAGTTGGGCACCGTCTGTGAAAAAAGAGCACCATGACGTAATTCACTCCGCTGGAAATTTGGGAACGCCGGAAGCTCCAATACGGACATTTCAGAGTGTTTGGCGGTTTAATCTAAAGACAGTGATTCGGAAAGAGTTGGATGAGTCTGATTGTGATTACTATGGTACGGCAGCTCAGAACAATCACTGTGATCGTTCTGATAAGAAAAGAACGCCCGAATTTGTTAGTGATGTCCTCATACTCAGCACGGTGGTCTCCATTATACATTGAGGATGTAGGGCTGCCATGGGTCAAGAGGGTGGCTGATGGTACACCCTATGTTTTTCGCAACATGACTCTGCACCATGCTCCACAAGCAGGAGAACCCAGTCATAGCTGACAGAGCATTTATGCGACCACATCACCTCTTACATCTTGCCACCTAATTCCCCAAACTGCAACCCTCTTATTTTTATGCGTGGGGCGCAGTTGAGCGAGAGATCAACAAAACTCCAAAGGCAAGGATTATGGCAGCATTCACCAATTTAAACAAGGAGACCCCCCCCCAGAAGAGTTGCAGGAGATTCCAAAGTTGTCTGGGGGCCGTGGTTGAAGAGTTAGAAATCATCATTATATTGAATAAATTTAAGAAAGGATTTCGCTTGCAAATACAATACCAATTTTAGATCAAATTTATTACAAAATAGAATAAAATGATTATAAATTAAGTATATTCTAAAATTCATAATATTTTTTTGTTCCCTGATTCTCATAATGGGGAGAAATATCTTGTCTCGCACTTCTCACTTGTGGAACACTCCTCCAGTTTTTTGTTTCCCAGACAACATTGATCTTCAGAAATTTAAATGCAACGTCAATCGTTATCTTCTGTCTTAATTCCTGTACTTTTGTTTTTCTCTCTACCAAAGAATGTCTTCTTTTTCTCACATTCTTCCACAATCAGTAACTCCTTGCGTCTTAGTGGATTTATTGCCTTGCTTGTAGTAAAATAATTTAAAAAATAAGTGTATTTAATATGCTAGATTCCAAATAATGAGACAATATTTGCAATCGGTGGATCGATGCATGCTTTCTCTTGCATGTAAACAAGAAATATAAATAAAACAAATTATATATTCTTCATTCATGGCCTTTAGGTAAACGTTCATTTACAAAGCATTGTTGCGTAGATATATGTCTAAGCGTGTGTGTTTATATTTATGTATACGTGTTGAGTATACACTGACGCATATGTATTTCGTTTATTCAAATTTATGTATATTACTAGGTGTACTTGGAATATAATTTCCCAGAACTATAAACGTATGCATGTAGAAATATATATATATATATATATATATATATATATATATATATATACATACATATATATATATATATATATATATATATATATATATATATATATATATATATACATATATATATATATATATATATATATATATATATATGTGTATGTGTGTGTGCATGTATGTGTATTGCTATAAGAGGAAAGAACAAGCCAAATTGCACCCTGATATAATTTGATATTGAGGATTATTACCAGTCAATATCATGAGATCTATTCACGACTGCCCTAGAGATTGCTACTATATATTCAGACCTAACAGAAGAAGAAAAGAACATAATTCTAAATGCAAAAATATCTGTCTACATTCATAATGGGAACCAATGGATTAAAAACTCTGAAGACCATTTTGACATCACAATGAGGTCATTAGACTCTGCGTGGTCTTGCGACCTAGTCGGTCTATTTATATTATACAACCTAACCGCGCACCGTGAATTAGACATTAAAGACATCGGGCTATACAGAGATGATGGCCTCATGGTAGTGAGGAGTTCCACAAATTTTAAAAGAGATAAAATTAGAAAGATAATATATTCAGAAACCTAAATTTAAAAACTACGGTCAAAACAAAATTGAAAAGGGTAAACTTCCTTGACATAACTTTAGACTTAACGAATAACATAACCTTAACGAACAACATAACCTTACAGAAAAACTAATACTAATCCCTTTTATGTACACCTCAGTTCAAACCATCCTCCATCCATAATTAAGCACATACCCTCATCAAAAGAGAAAAGAATTAGCATGAACTCCGCAAACGAAGAATTCACAGTAATTTTTACAACAAAGCTTTAAAAAATAGTGGCTACAAACACCCTAACATCAATTTTATAAAAAGCAATAGTACAAACCAGAAGAGAAACAGAAAAAGAAAAATCATTTGGTACCCCCCCATTCAACCAAATGGTTAGCAATAAGCTAGGACAAAAATTCCTAGCTTTAATCGAAAAGCATATTTAGCGATAACTTTAATAAAAACACCCTAAAATTAAGTCATAGCTGTACTGGAAATCTAGAAAGAATTATAAAAAAACATAATAAAATCCTGAAAAAACACGCATGCCAAAATCAAATAAACAAAGATCCTAAATTAAAATTACAGAAAAATAATGAAAAATTATGTGATTGTAGAAACCCTGAAAATTGCCCTCTGAATAATAGATGCCGCATAGAAATCTATGGTATACCAATCTCATCCATTGAGAATCCAAATATTGAAAAAAAATATATATATATATATATATATATATATATATATATATATATATATATATATATATATATGATCCACAAAAGAATGAATTTAAAATAAGGTGGAGATTACACAAAAAGCTCCTTCAATAATATTAGAAACAGAAATCAGAAAACAGAAATCCCTATCTAAATATTTTAGGCATTTAAAAGAAACAAATAAAACGCCAAAAGTAAAATGGAAAATAATAAATAGAACAAGAACTTGTAAAACCTGGGATGACCCATGCCCTTTATGCCTACATGAAAAATTACACATAATTAAGTTTCTAAAAAAAGAAAATTTATTAAATCAAACGAGATAACGGTTTTTTGCCGACACCACCAAATATTCGCCTTAAATAATTATCATTTTATGAATGGACAAATAATAATAGTAATGATTTCCAAATCTATTAACAAGTTCAATTAAAACAACAGGTTTAAAAAGACAACCCAATCATAATGTTGCTCTTTAAGAATTCATCCACAAAAAACAAAAAACAAAAAACAAAACAAAAAAAAAAACAACAAATAAATAAACACCAAAGCTACCGGAACTACAACATCAGTCAGTTAAGGTTTTAGCAGGGAATCTGATAAGATTAGATATTGTAGCATTTTGCCAGACAAAAAAACAAAAAAACAAACAAAAACAACCTTACACGACTCAAAAAAAATGGCATATAACAAACAGCCCTTATGGCGCTTTGATAATGAAAAACAAACCCTAGATCACACATCCATTTCAAAATTATAAATGAGTAAAACATTCCGTAGCATAGTTATTCCAAACATCGCTTGAGGATAAGACTGCCACCCGGTAGTTAAAGTTTAAAATTGGAATTAAACTGGAATATTGCTGACCAATTTCGAAACATAGCAATTTCTGTATAGCGATGGAATCATATTTTTTTTTTTAAATAATTATAATATATTAACTGATCAAATTCCATAAAGGGAAATTCACTCAAGACGAATTTTTATTCGTGTTATATGACAGTAAACAAACTAGAGAAAGTTTAGAAGAGAAAAATCATAGAAAAATTTGATCTGAATTCCTTTCTTTTTAAACTGTATGCTTGTAGGTTCGAAGTCAAAATGTACAGGAAATTTTGAATTTGCTAAACATTGTTCCGAAAATAACGATTTATTGAATCCACAGTCTATGTTAATACCAAATGTGTAGATTACCTCCCATTTAGTCGGTTAAGACGTCTGCGAGGTGGCACTGGTTCAGGACAATAAAAGAACGGTTTAGGAAAACCTTCCCCTTTTTTGCTCTCTCTTTTGCTCTGAAATGTAGCAACTTCAATATCAGTCTGGTTTCCGCTGGGGGAAATTTTCTTTCCCTCGGGCGGCAATCTACAGAACACACACACACACACACACACACACACACACACACACACACACACACACACACACACACACACACACAAATATACACACTTTCTAGAATGAAAGATTTAAATTTTCCTTTTCCTTTTCAGCTATCTTTGTGCACACAAATATGTTATCTTTCCTCTTATTACATTTTATATACAAATATGTAGGTAAAGTCTGGTTAGTCTTCTATTTTTGCATATTATCACCATCCAACGCGTAATAATCAATCCTCTGTTATGATCAATCCCGACTTGAATCGCTATACTCTTGTACGATGGACCCCGCATGTAGTATCTCCATCCTCTGGTACGATCAATCCCGACGAGTTTATCCCCATCCTCTGGTACTATCAGCTTCGATGTGTAGTATCTTCATCCTCTGAGACGATCAGACCCGACGTGTCGTATCTCCGGCCTCTGGTATGATCAACCGCGACGCGTTGTATTTCCATCGTCTGGTACGATCAGACCCGACGTGTCGTATTTCCAGCAACTGGTAATCAACCGCGACGCGTTGTATTTCCATCGTCTGGTACGATCAGACCCGACGTGTCGTATCTCCGGCCACTGGTGTGATCAGCCGCGACGCGTTGTATTTCCATCGTCTGGTACGATCAGACCCGACGTGTCGTATCTCCGGCCACTGGTATGATCAGCCGCGACGCGTTGTATTTCCATCGTCTGGTACGATCAGACCCGACGTGTCGTATCTCCGGCCTCTGGTATGGTCAACCGCGACGCGTTGTATTTCCATCGTCTGGTACAATCTGACCCGACGTATCGTATTTCCAGTCACTGGTATGATCAACCGCGACGCGTTGTATTTCCATCGTCTGGTACGATCAGACCCGACGTGTCGTATTTCCAGCCACTGGTATGATCAACCGCGACGCGTTGTATTTCCATCGTCTGGTACGATCAGACCCGACGTGTCGTATTTCCAACCACTGGTATGATCAATCGCGACGCGTTGTATTTCCATCGTCTGGTACGATCAGACCCGACGTGTCGAATCTCCGGTCTCTGGTTGATCAGCCGCGACGCGTTGTATTTCCATCGTCTGGTACGATCAGACCCGACGTGTCGTATCTCCGGCCTCTGTTATGATCAGCCGCGACGAGTTGTATTTCCATCGTCTGGTACGATCAGACCCGACGTGTCGTATCACCATTCTCTTGTTTGATCAACGAAATATGTATACTTTCCAAGCTAATTGCAGTTGAAATTTTAATCTGAATCAGGCGTCAAGTAAAAATGTTTTAATTTTGGTCTTTGTGAATATTTCACATTTGCCGGAGATTGAAAGAGTTGATATTCAATCCTCCATTCGGGATTAGTAAAGCACATTACCACATAATCCTTGGGAGGAGGAATGCTTTAATTTTATTCCAGTTTAATCAGTTTAGTTTTTTAAAAGCCGTCTTTAGTTTCAGTTCGTTCTCTATCTCATTCAGAAACTTAAACCAAGTCTGGCACAGGAAAATATTCATTAGGCTTGCTCAAACGTTCAGCTTTAACATAAGTGATTTTTAAGATTTTTCTTTAAATAACTGATTCTGGAGCTCAACATGAATGCCAGATTATTAATATACCGATTACGATTACCTAATACTAAACTTGTTTAAAACTCATCTAAGCTTAGTAAATAATAGTATGATGTATACAATAACACTCTTCTCTTCATTGTTTACTATCGACTATCTGTTTTTTTTTTCATCATTTGCAATGTGCAGTATAGGCTCGCCTATTGTCCGGTTCATAATCCTATCTGATTTTTCGAATAGGGATAGAGGTTCATATCTTGTCTCCTACTTAAGATTGGATTTCCGGTTCCTTCAAATCTGTACTTCTGACGTCTCCACTTGAAATCTGAAAATTTATTCAGTAATTTTTTTTCTTCTCCTAATAGGAGTAGATAGGTTTCCCTGTCATGCAGTTCACACTCCTCCCTGGTTCCTTGAACAGGAGTAGAAAGGTCATGTCTTGTTTCTTGTCTAGGATTGGGTTTCTTGTCTCTTGTAAAGTCTACTTCAACTCTATACTTCTAGTGTTTCCGTCTGAACTCTGAAATTTTATTCCCTAATTAAATCTTGACCTCTTCGAGTCTATCTTTCCTGTTACCTTGCCCTTCCTTCCAAAAAAAAAAAAAAAAGAAAGAAAAAAAAGATGGATGCTGTTGGAAAGTTGTTCAAACAAAAAAAAAAATGTAAATTTTGTGCAGAAAAATCGTGAAAGACATTTACCCTTTTACGCTAAGATTATCACTCATCAAGAGTAAGTCTGCTGCAAATTCTTCTGCGAGGACGATAAAATATATATATATATATTTTATCATTGAGTAATGTCTTTGAAATCGATAAATCCCAGTGAGTTTTCTAGCTAAAGATCGATAAGTATAAAACATTTGAATTCATATAGAATGTCAGGAATTCGAACCGAGTTTGTCACATTCATTTTCGCTCAAATGGGAAAAGTTATGAATCCATATATTCAAGAGCCATCCCCTCCCCGACTCCCCCCCTCTCATGTAGTAATTTGTCTATCACAACCCGGTAAGTCGCAAGCCGTGATCCCAAGAAGGCTACAAATTCAGATAAAATCCCAGCGGTTAAAACTATTAAGCCGAGCTTAGCAAAACTTTAACTTCTACCTGAAGACGAAATCCTTACCAACTCTGTGGAAGCTGTCAAATGTAAGCCTTTTTTTTTTCAAGAGCATATATATACATATTTTTTTCAAGAACACACACACACACACACACACACACACACACACACACACACACACACACACACACACATATATGTGTGCGTGCGTGTGTGTATGTGTATGTGTATGTATTTGAACTTCAATCCTTTATGAGTTTCTGATCCTTAGCTATGATTAATTAAGGATGAACATGTCCTTTTCGCTTACTATCGATTTCGTCACGATACATTCTTATTGCTCAAAGTAGAATACAATAGTGTTATAAAAACTCATTTCTAATATACAATGGTGCAAAGGATAATCTAACAAATGGACAATTTTGCTGTTACACGATTTGGACAATTATGCTTTTACACTCGGCACATGCCATTAAATAAGGAGGTCTTATATATGCCATTAAACAAGGAAGTCTTATATATGCCATTAAATAAGGAGGTCTTATATATGCCATTAAACAATGAGGTCTTATATATGCCATTAAATAAGGAGGTCTTATATATGCCATTAAATAAGGAGGTCTTATATATGCCATTAAACAATGAGGTCTTATATATGCCATTAAATAAGGAGGTCTTATATATGCCATTAAACAATGAGGTCTTATATATGCCATTAAATAAGGAGGTCTTATATATGCCATTAAATACGACATTTAAGAGCAATTAAGAACAGGCAAAAACATTTGTCATCAAACAAAATGAAGGGGCGACTAGTTTGTTTCTTGTCTATTGTGAAACAAATGTCTTTCCAACCTAATATAATTGTTCAAAACGAAGAGTGATCAGATAAAGTGGAGATATCGGTAGCAAATTTGGCTATGGGATTAATTTTATGCATCGGGTCAAGTTCTGTATAGGGTCAATATTCAAACTATTTCTCGACTGACAAGAGTTCAACCACGAAAATACTAGAAAATAACGATTTACTTAATAACTTTTTGCAACAGTGCATCTACATATATGTAAACTTCAAATGTAAGCTCCGCAACTTGTTTGCACTTTTTGCATTCATTCAATCTTAAATATTCTTTTTCAAAATAGCCTAATACATAGTGACTAATGATTCTGGTATTTGATATAAGTCCCGACTATTAAAAACAAATAATTGTTCCGACATAACTATTATTGTCATGAGACGAAAAAAGTGTTTTTTCTCTTTCATTCTATCTTGTTCAAAGCTCGGTGCTTACAACATAGGCCTGAAGGATGTTATCTTTACAAGTTTTATTCCGAGGACATTAATTACACGGTTTTGTCATGATTGTGGGAATTGAAACCAAAAAAAAGTTTTCCCACATTTAATATATGTCTGTTGCGTCCACTCTTTACTAATGCAAAAGGCATGGATTCATTTCTTTTTCGCTTCTGTATAGCGTAAAATGATAGGACAGAATAGTTCTCTGGCCTTGGTAGTGTTTCCAAGGCAGAAGGGCAAATAGGAATTCCATCACCCAGCTGGTGTGGATTTGACCGGAGAAGGTCTATGAGAAAAGCTACAAGATTACCCGCAGCATTCCCTTTTAATATTTCGGGAAGTAGGATTCTCTGCAACTCCCAAATGTTGGAAGTGGTCAAACGATTTGATATTAAGGAAACAGTCTGCCTTGTTCTACTAAGATGATTTGAATTATGGGAAACTCGTCTCGTTCGATCCAGGTCGTTTGAAATAAGAAAATGTCCCTTCTTTGAGGCAGGATTTGAAATTATGAAAACTTGTCCTCATTCGATCCCGACGATTGGAAATAAGCAAACCGTCTCCCTTGTTTGACCCAGGTGATTTCAAATAAGGGAACCTTATCCCCTGTTCGGCCAGGCAATTTGAGATAAGGAGACCTGGGCGTTTGTTCGATGCAGTCGATTTCAAAAAGAGTAATGGTTAACGAACTATTTTGGTTGATCATTACTACTAAGTAGTGAGATCGATCCTCATTACAGGCCCTATATTTGTGGTCTTGTACCATGTTTACAAATAAAAAAAAATTAAGGAATCACAGCATGGAATCAGGGTTAGAGACATTGCTTGACCCTTATCAGTGAGTAGTGAAATCGTGAAATCGATCCTCACAGCCTTATGCCAAAGCCAAGCTAAACTTAACAAATAACAATAAACAGGGTAACTTTGCATGGGTCAATGGTTATTGAGTAAATCTGGTTGTTTGTTACTACAGACTAGACAGATCTATTTTCATTTGATCTTTGTAACAACACTAAGCTGATCTTAGTAAATAACAACTCCAAAATATTGTTCCACGGCTAATTCTTTACTTTAATGTTTAGTATGTCTCAAAAGGATTTTCGTTTATCATGCATCATGACACTTTCCACTGACAAAAAAAAAAAAAAATTAATTGATAAAGCCTTTGTAAAGGGTGGGCTATACTTGTCAGAACAATTTTTTGTATCTCCTTTAGGCATGGACTTCCAGGAATCCCTTCAATTAGTCTACTGCAATCTTTTACAACCAGTCCTAGGGTTCTAACTTACAACAGGGATTGTTGATGTTCTTAACAGGGATTGTTGATGTTATTATTATTATTATTATTAATAATAATAATAATAATAATAATAATACTGTTCATCTGTACCTTTTGTTATGATAGCAGAATTGAGATTTTGGCAAATTATTTCAAACAAGGCCCAAAAGCCACGCAATGTAGAGGCCTACTTAATGGGCGTATGCGAAGACGGTAAGAATTGTAGGTTATGACGGTATGTAGGATAGATAATTGTTGAGCCGAGATTTGAAGTGGCTAAGATTGTAGTGGTCGGTGGAGCATCTTCTTAAGAGTCTGTTCCTCAAAGAGAAGAAGCCGTCTGAATGGAACTCACTCTCTTGCTAATAGAATCTGAAACGAATGATTCGGCCTTGTGCATGATGTCGCATGGCGTGTCTTAGCTGTGAAGCTTTGAATTAGTAGAATTAAGGAATGTAGATCGTCAGAACATTTTCCACGGAAAAAGCGATAGACTTTGGACATTGCATCTGTGGATAGCGGTCGTAGGGCGGAAAATTCATCGCCCACAAGACGAAAAATAAAACAGTTTTAAATTATTTTCATTTATCCATGCGATTTGGGGATTAGCATGAAACCAAGCTTCCCTGTTTTGATAAAGCCATTCCTATTCACATGCTCACAGTTTTCAGTGGTACACCAAATTTAGTTTAATTTGGCATTAAATCAGAGGGAGACTATGAAAATTAAATTTCCTAGCATGAGTCCTATATAATCAGTTTATTTATAAATGCTCTTACATATCTCCACAAAAAAAACAAAAAAAACGTACGTTGATATTTAGCCAGTTCCATTTAAGAAATCATCGATCTGTGGCAAATAAATGAGAATAAAAATGGCAGAAAAATGTAGCCTCTTTGCGGGCATGGGGATATTGTCTGTGTTGTCTTGAACTCAAACAACAGAATGATAAGTGGGGAAGTATTTTACACATTTGCTGTTTGGTACTGAGCAAAAGGTGATATTAGCATTTGAATCTGGAAAGGTTAAAAAGGAAAGACTGAAAATTTTCTAAAATTACTGCAATATTAAATTCGCAAAAAATCATCTAAATTTATGACAGGATATGTGTCAGTAATTATCCAGACCAACATCTTTGTCCATGGTAATTCATTCTTTAGCCCTTTGAATATTTAAAATTCAGAAATGACAATTGTTATTGTTACATAAATTATTAAAAATGACATTCTATTCTTTATTGTTTAAATTATTATGTTTAAGTCTGTGTAAATTGTTTGTGTGGAAAAGGTATTAGAATAACCGAGCACTTACATTGGGAATCAAACCACCCGCCTAAGGATTGAAAACAAATTGAGCAAATACTCAAAAATAGAAAGTGGCGTAAGACAAGGATATCTCTTATCACTGGATTTATTAATCCTTTACAGTTCTGATTGTCATTGTGTCAATGAGAAATATCTTAAATAGGCCTGGAGACATCAGGAGCAGTGTAGCCATTAGTCAGTATTTATATTTTCTGCTACATTTTGATTTTAGCGGTTCGGATTGAGGAATCGGAGAGCCGAGTTCGAATTCCAGTCGAATCCATTACATTCACCTACGTGCTAATACCTTTGGGAAAGGTATGAATCCTCTTCTCCACCCACCTTATGGGTAAATAGCAGAACTGACCGGGTTCTATAGCCTTGAATGGCAACTGGTCTACCGTAGAAAGAAATGGCAACCAACTGCGGGAAAAAATCTGCCTCGTCAGTCATATATCGAAAGATACATGATCATGTATGGCATATAACTGACTGACTGAAATAAAATGTATTTCTTGTTACATGGAATATTTTTTACACCAAAGGTGTGCCACAAAGAATTAAACATTTTGCAGTAAGCTGATCATATAAAACGGCAAATACCATATTTCACGATTCCCACTGAGAGATTTTTCTCAGAAGACCTAAATATGTTTTCCTTGTGCCAGATTTAGTTATGATATACACAAACGAAAACTAATATCGAAATTACTGATAACACTCAGGTTAGAAGATTAGACTCAAGGCCGTTGTATTTGTAATTCTCAACTACAGGTTGTCATGTAATGGTTAGCACGAAAATGAGTAAAAACAAACTGTACGATAGCCATGCAATGTAAATATCCACAATAGGTAATAAAATGTATATCTAATATATAATTAGAGCCTGAATTTGGTATCTTGCAGGATCTTCCAAGTGTTTTCATACGTACTTCGATAAATATTTTGCAAACAGGGGAATCAAAAAGTAGGTATACAATAATGAAAAACAAAACGAGAGTACAAAACGTATTGCATTTATTATCAATAATAAACATAGCAATAATAAACATATCAATAATAAGCATAGAAATAATAAACATAGCAATAATAAACATAGCAATAATAAACATAGCAATAATAAACATATCAATCTCTCAAATGTTCAAACTGTTTACACTCGTCTTTCATACACTACTATTATGTCCTCTATATAAGTTTCTGTGTTTGTATGTGTGAATCTAATGCATCTAATGTTTGTATCTGATCTATCTAATGTAGCTTTAGACTCAATCCTAAAAGTTGTCGTTGAGAGATCAGTTTTGGCTTACTTCTTCGCCCTAACTTAGACGCTTCCATGTATGATATTTACTTAACGCTGGTACTTTGATGTGCATCCTATTTTTAGTCAATGTTCTTGAGATTCGACCTTCTTCCCTCAGGTTACATTATCAATAGCAGCTTTTTTTCAAATACTTTTAGTGGTCAAACCACTTTTCTTTCTTATTATCCTTTTCATTTCTCTCGGATCTTTTTTGTGATGTTACTGAAGACAGTTTTAATTCCTGTTTTTAGACAGGGGGGGGGTTAAAAGTAGTTATACAGCAATGGAAAACAAAACGTGCGCACAAAACGTATTGTATTGATTATACAAACATAGCAATAATAAACGTATGAATAATAAACATATCAATCTCTCAAATGTTCAAACAATTTGCCACTGTCATTCATACACTCCTCTTTACCTGCAAAACATTTATTATTATTATTATTATTATTATTATTATTATTATTATTATTAAAAACTATAAATTATATTAAATGTATTGTAATAAAAATAATGAAAATAATTTGTTTAATGAATTGAATGAATTCTGGTATTAGATGAACCACTATTATAATACTGGTATAATACGCTCTGTATTCCTACTTTTGCAGCCCCCCCCCTTCATACGTATATCTATGCGAGGGCATATGCCCGCACACACGCAACTACCACACACATATATATTAATAATCTACAAGAAAATCACATACACATACATATATATCAACACTCCTAGGGCACACACACTTTGCTGAAACCACCTGACGAATGGACGGAACGATTACGATTATAATATCAATCAGCTGGGTGAGAAATTTAACAGTGGTGAAAAGTTTTCGGTTCGAGGGCAATTTCTCAGAATCTGATCAAATAGAATTTTGAGGAAGAGATTCTTAGTCTGGCCAAGAACTTTTCAGTAGCACACACACACACACACACACACACACACACACACACACACACACACACACACATATATATATATATATATAGAGAGAGAGAGGTGCAAAAGAGAGAGAGAGAGAGAGAGAGAATGCACGCTGTTTTGTTTTACTGACATTAGTGCATGTTGATATATTTACATAAATTTCAGCTTAAAGTGAGTGTACATAGTTTAGCTATCATATTTCCACCACACCCCATATTACTCTTGCAAAAAGTGGGAAATATTTTTCATATGCATTTAATTCTGCCTGGATTGTCAAGCAGACCGAACGAAATGGTGAACGATGGGAAATGTCCACTTGCCAGAGAAGAGACTGCGTCCTCCCACACAAAATAAGAACAGCTGCGTCTTCCGGCCAACATGGAGATCACGCGAAACCACAACAAACAGATATAAAAGAGAATGAAAACAAAATTACTTCAGTCATACATACATACATACATACATACATACATATATATATATATATATATATATATATATATATTGGGGGAAGATGCATGACAAAGTGGGAAAAGGTCATAGGACTGAGTTTGTTTATGTTATTACGAGTGCACATGTACACGAACGAGATGGGCTCGGAATTCTACTGTTTGGTATTTTTTCATGTCGACGTTACATAATTTTTTATATGTCACGGACAATTTTGGGGCAAAGATCAATGACAAAGTGGAAAAAATTTTTTTGTGTAACGCGTTTCGACCTTTCAGAATTCATCGTTTGTGCGCATGTACAATTAAACCAACATAAACAAACTCAGCCTGATGAAGTCCTAAAGGACGAAACGCGTCACATGAAAAAAAAAATGTTTTTCCACTTCGTCAAACATATTTTTTTTAAAATTATTTATCGTTATAGCGTTAGCCTGAAAGCCATAGGACTGTCTTACCCAATCCTTTGTGAGTGACATTGGATAGACAGAACTGTTCGAATGCCGTCGATGGCTGGACTTGTACGTAGTCACAGGACGTGGTAAACGAGGGCTGTAGCGTACTGGCTCTGTTCAATTGGTGATAATGCAAGATTATACGATCTGCTTTCTCCTAGAAAGTCTAAATAATGTCTATTCAGCATTGTGGCAGTATAAACCCCATTTTGGCGTTGTGGGAACTGACGAAATACCAATATGCCTGAATGGGTGTCTACAACAGCAAGGTCTTTATATATATATATATATATATATATATATATATATATATATATATGTGTGTGTGTGTGTGTGTGTGTATAATGAGGAAAAAACTTAAATAACCATCATAAAATCGGTTATGAATTTATTTCAACGGATACACATATAATTATATATATATATCTGTCTCATCAGATTGACTATATTTTATTAAATGCTATAAATTCAGCTAGACAATCTGATAATAAACAAGATATTTAAAAAAAATAAACAATAAAATAAAAAAATGAATTAGCGAAATTAACTTGACCTTAAAAAATTAGATGGTGGGAATTTACATTATTGAAGAGAGAGAAGTGGGAGAAGAAAAAACATGTTTGTATATTAGAGTAAGGAAAGGTAGGGGAAGATTTTATGGCTAAGTTGTCAAATATATTTCCAACAAAGACAGTGTAAAGTTTTCTAAAATTAAATGCAACTGTCGAAAAATATGATCTGTCCCTTAGACGGTCAATGTATGACTAATAATTTTGCATACCGAGCTATCATACATTCGGGAAACGATATTAAATTTTATTTTGATTCCACTGAAAATCTTTGGAAATTTCTTTTCTACCATCATCGAATGATATTAGGCAATGTAAAATATAGAAGCAGCACCGCTCTCTCTAAATACTTCTGGCAATTAAAGAATACTAGTAGTTCCCTCTTATTAACTGGGATATTATAGCAAGAGCCAAATCTTATAACGGAAAAGGGAATAAATGTAACTTATGTCTTGTTGAAGAATTGGTTATCGTAAAAAAATTAAATAACACAAACTTATTAAACAAAAGAAACGAATTGATGGTTACATGTAGGCATAAAAATAAATATCTGCAGATTAATTTTTAACAAATTACGGTTTATTATTAATATAAATTACAATTTATTTTTAATATAAATTACTGTTTGTTTTCTGTTTTTTTAAATGAGAACAAGTAATCTCCTTTAGTTAAAAAATGAATATTAGCAATTGAAAAATGAAATTTATTTATTTCATTTTTTCTTACATACATATACAAATCCCAAATATATATTTTTAAATTACAAACTGTAATCCCAGTATAATATATAACTGCGCCAACATGCGATAACCAGGTATATATTTTTTTAATTCAAATTACATAACAGTAAATCCATACTCAGCACCTGAAGATTGCGTTGTGCATGCCACTCCGTGTCGTGTAAGCAGTGAAAGATGATATGTACATTTATTAATATATATATATATATATATATATATATATATGGGCGGAAAAAGTATATATAAGAGGGGGAATTGAGCTGAACACCAATTAGTGAGAGTTTGTTGAGCGCAATCTTCAGGACATCTCATGTTTATAAATAGCCATTTCTTGATATTGAACACTTTTATCCATAAATATAGCATATCTTAAAACAGTGTATATATATATATATATATATATATATATATATATATATTAGGATATTACACCGAAAACATGTCAAAATTGCTACACAATTGCAGTCGTGTTTCTGTGCGTATCAATGCATCTCATCAGGCAATTGTAAATTACAGGCAATAAATCGTTCACTCGCCAGTAATTTACAATCGCCAGATGAGATGCATTGATACACATCGAAACACGACTGCAATTGTGTAGCGATTTTGACATGTTTTCGGTTTAATATCCTAAAATAAATAATATCGCTCTACTTTGTATTGAGCCCACTTTTAAATTAAATGTTACGAACGTTGGAATTGTACTCTATTCGTTCTCATCTTACCTGGATATATATATATATATATATATATATATATATATTTCATCTACAATATTTCGTCTACATGTATACGAAATATTAAACAAAAAAATATTTAAGGGTCATCACATATACTGCTTCCGTGGTTTATCTTGGGAAAGCTAGCCTCTCGGAGCCCAAACCTATCCAGGCTGGTTTGAATTCAGAGTTTTCCTTCTCTTAGATTTGTTGACAATCTGTCCCATTATTTACCCATAACGGGAGGGGAAGGAGAGGTGGATTCATATTTTAACAAAGGATTTATTTGCGCATAAGTAAATATAAAGAACCCGACTGGAATTCGAACTTTGCTCTCCTATTTCTCATTTCCGGAAGCTATCCATTACAACACCGTGCAGCAATTTTTATTTATAGGCTTGTGTTAATCTATAAGACGCACATGTGTACGCATGCTCATGCAAATACACCCATGCGACTACTAAAAACGTTCAACCATATCCAATTAAAAAGAATTAACTACAAGAACAACCGTCATAATCTTCTATTGAATGTAATCTTAGACGGTCTGATAACTCTACGGTACCCTCGCATATATATATATATATATATATATATATGTGTGTGTGTGTGTGTGTGTGTGTGTGTGTGTGTGCATATATAACAAGAATTCATACAAACACGATTTGTTAAAGTCAACTGACAATGTCTGTACAATTTTTATTGTATTTTCCAGTTATTGAATATGATTGGTATCAAAATTGTGTCATTAATTTAACGGCTCTTTCTGAGGAAAATAACAACTGATCATATCAGCTGGAAAAATACGAAGGGCTGCGCGAATAATACACTAAAAATGGTTGGACAACCAATATATTTCCTGTCGAAGTCGAATGCAGAATATTTTTTTACATTGCCTAAATTAGTCCTGGGTTTGACGATAAACTACATCTAGCAGCAAGCCCTATGATCGGAAGATTGGCGGTTTTGAGGAGCGTGGAACCACTTTTAATTGCTGTTGTTCCCAGGTCCACCCTGACCCGGAGTGGTAGCTCCTGTTAGGGTCCAAGCCATGAGCAAATAGTGAACCCGAAAACATAAATAAAACACTATAAAAGTATAAAAGAACATTTCTATAGTAAAAATACCACCAATACATTTTTATATAAAAAATTATTATATTAAAAAATTACCAACGATACGTATTTATAGTAAAATTACTAACAACATATTTTTAAAGTAAAAAGACCAGCAATACATTTTATAGAATTACCGACAATACATATTATAGCAAAAAAACAAAACAAAACAATAATACATTTCATCTGTATTTGAAGGCATACAATTGTGTTCAAAATATATTTAGTTGAAATCATAAAATTGTGTTCAACATATTTAGATTTCGCCATTAAGTAACTCATAAATGTTGTTATGCAGCTAAACAAAATTAACAAACAAATTATTGCCAAATTCCTGACTGAACCATCAGAAAAGAGAAAATATATTAAGGACCTCCAAGTTTGGGTAGAATCTGTATGTGTATGGATCTATATGTATGTGTATGGATCTATATGTATGTGGATGGATCTATATGTATGTATATGGATCTGACATTACCTAATCTATAAGGGAATGATTTAAGCGCGTTTCTTTATTTCATAACACACACATGTATTCCTATTATGCTTAAGCGTTGGGTCCAGGGTGATTAGATTGTTTTACTGAGGCTGTTCGTAGCTCCTGTCGAACTCTCTGCCTTTGGGCAGAGAGGAACCCGGACGAGGCTGTGCCGAAGGGCAGAGTTTCGTCCGAGGAGATAGACAGACCCGAACCCGTTTATGCTGGTTCTACGGGGATATTTTGGTCGAGCTTACGGGCCCAGATGACCCACGTTAATCTCGGCCTTGTTCCACATATATCCCTCGTGGGGGAGGGGGGCTGTTAAATATTAACGGTGATATAGTCTGAATATAGACTGGTCAACCGACACACTCTCAAGTCGTGTAACACACTTCTGTTGTATTTACTGTTCAATAGCACGATTTATCTACAACCTCTTGTTTTGTTATTTCTTAACCAATTCCTTGGTCACAACAAATAGAAAGGAACCTAAGACAAGGATTTGTCTTTACTCCGAAATCATTCAACCTATACAGTGAAGTGATTCAATTTCTTTTTTGGATCTTATCAAGTGTTTGTTCAACTTTCTCCTAATTTGGACACTTAAGACTTCATTATTTACATTGGTACAGCACCAAATTGAACGATGGTACAGTCGTGTTGCTACATTGTTTCAGAATATTCTTCCACTGATAAAATGTTCTTGTGATTGTAGTATGTAGCGTTTTTCCATTGTTCATTATGGCCATCACTCTCACAATAAAATTTAATTAACTTGTCTTTCTGTTTCTTTAAATCATACACAATGGTTGTTCCATCGTCTTATTCTTCAGTCAGATGACACATAGGAACATCGCGATTAAGTTTCTGCAAAAGCTCTAATTTTTGTATCATTGATCAGAAAACTGCCATGACGTATTATTGGTAGAGACAATAGTAACGATATAGGATATGCAGATGACTACGTGTTGATGGCAGACACAGAAAGAAAACTGCATGAACTCCTGGACAAGATAGTAAAGGAAAGCGTGAGGAAAGGACTAAGCGTCAATTGCAAGTAGACAATATTATCAGTAAGATGGACTAACTACTAAACGAGCTACGAATTCGAGGCATTAATATCAAGCAAGGGCCGAAATTTAACGATTTGGGAGGTGTTATAACAGACGATGAAAACTATGATAGAAATCCGAAGGTTTACTGGCAAGGCGAAAGATGTCCGCCAGAAAGCAAAGAAAAGAATTTAAATAAAATAAATATTATATTAGAAACAAAGAAAAGTTTAGCGAACTACTATGTAATATCAATCCTCTATCCGAGACTGAATACGGGACAATTTCTTTAAAGATGAAGATGGGAATCGAGGGAATATAAAACTATGGCTTGGTAAATTTGCAGATAAAGCCCCGGAAATCAATTGTAATGAAAATTTCCATTCTGCTGTGAAATTGCCTGATTAATTCCAAAATAATAATAAAAGTTTGCGGAAGAAAATCGTTTAGGAGTTATCGACAATATAAGTTCGGCCTTATTCACGTCTAGCCCGGCTGCAATTACTGTCTTTGTTTACATACGTTTGCCTCGAGTAATAATGCGCAGAAGCTTACTTAGTTAACGGCCTTTTTACTGATCTTATCTTCTTAGTCGTCTTGATTACTGTGCAATTTGCGAAATTTAATTTAAAGTTCATGCATTGCCCAGTAATCAAGACTAGTAAAGCTTCCGCGCATTATCACTCGAGACAAACGTATGTAAACAAAGTCAGTAATGGCGGCCAGGCTGTAACCGCAGTGCGAATAAGGCCGAACTTATATTTTCGATAATTCATAACTGTTTTTTTTTTCCACAAACTTTTATTGTTATTTTTTAAATAAGTATGCAGATTTAAACCAGATTGGAAATTTTCATTACAATTGGTTTCCGGGGCTTAAACTGCAAATTTACCAAATCATCATCATCATCATCATCATCATCATCATCATCATCATCATCATTTTCTTCTTCTTCTTCTTTGTATTACTTCATGACGTGGGTGATTATGGGTGTCCACAACTTCCTACTCTTCATAATTCTAATCGATGTTTGTCTCTTTACTATCCCACCCAGTCCATGTTCTGCCATTCAAGTACGTTGAGTAGGTTACTCGGTGTTTCTCCTCTGCTTCTCTTGCCTCCAATGTGCCCTATGAGTGTCAACTTCTCTTAACCCTTTTCCTCATTATGTGTTGAAAATGTTTCAACTGTATTTTTCTCTTTCTAAATACAACCCTTTTTTCAACAAAATAACATAACAGGTTTAGGGTTAAGACATCTTAAAGCGAACTTTTCAAAGGTAAGCAAATTTTTCAAATATCCAATATTTCATCCGCCCTGTTTATTCTTTTAGCAGATAATATCAACCATGAGTTGAAATTTAAGAACAATGACAAATAAAAGAAAATAAAAAGCGATATGCGGATAGAAGGGTTACAATTGTCCAGGAACGCTGAGCTCAAAAGGTTAGGAAAAAAAAAAAAAAAAAACAACAACAAAAAAACGATTTCGGTGTTAAATGATTGATATGCCGTAAAAGGAATCAATCGATTATCGTTTTCTGGACTGTCTCAAGTCTTCTTCGAATTTCCAATCTTCCCTCTTGTGTTTGGAGGGGGAATTCCATATACAATTTATTTTGAGCAGAACATTAACTCTTATGTTTCACAACTTCTTCAATCTCTAGACGAAGTTCTGCTATTTTTCAATGTCATCATATGGTCCGCAGGAAGGGTTCATTTTCCTTTTTCGAAATGACCAGATGCAAATTTGCAGCGGTCAGTCCGGATCAGCAAACTTCCAGAGTATGTTACTCATTTTATTTTCTAGGACATCCTCTGATCTTAGCCCTTACCATTTGTTTATATAGTTGAACCCAAATAGGTTGCTCAATTCCATATGTATTTCTGTTTCTACTCTGTCGTGTCAGGTTTTATATTTCCTTCGGGCCAGCAGGCTGCATTCACTTATGGCGCACTTTACAGTCGCGTTTTTTTTCGCAAAAAAAAAAAAAAAAATCATATTTATTATCGTTATTATTTGGAAAGTCACTTGAAACTTCCCGGAAAACAGTATAATTAACTGATGTACGAACAACAGTTAAAAAATTATTTATAGGCAACAGTTTTTGTTTTTCTTTAACTGTCAATTAAAACTTTATCCCACGCTGACAGCATTTTGGGGAATGTTTATATAGTAAGCAATTTTGTTTAAAAATGTTTTATAACATTAAAAAGTACAGTGTAAATATATATATATATATATATATATATATATATATATATATATATATATATATAGATAGATAGATAGATAGAGAGAGAGAGAGGAAAATAATACCAATTTAAAATATTTTAAGTTCTTTGTCACTGAGATCAGATGTAGACATTTTAGTAAATTATTGATAGCCTATTTTTTTGATTTACGGGATCAATAATTTCACACACTTACGTATTGCTGAATTTTAACCTGAATTTTTTACTTTGATTTATTGATTGATTTGTTTTTTACGGCTTATCAACCCTTTGCAGGTTAAATAACCTGCAAGGTGTTGACATTGCATTTAAATTTTTGAAGATCAAATTTGGCCGGAAAGCATAAAGACGGAAGAGCGTTCCACAAACGAGAAGAGTGAGAAAAGAAACTGTTAGCATAGAACTTATGGCTACATTTAGCCAGTTCAACTGTAAATTGATGAGACCTATTTGCCAATCTAGTACTGCGCTTAAATTCATAAAGTTTAGGTACCATAGCGAAGAGCTCATCCGAAAAATTACCATGAAAGTATTTATAGAAAAAGCACAGAGAAGCGAATTTACGACGGTGGAAAAGTAACTGAATGCGCCAGGTTAGGACCAATAATATTGCTGATTCTTCTTTTGATTTCATCAAGAATCTCTAAATATGTAGCAGGAGCTTCGGACCATATGTGGCAGCAATATTCTAAGCATGGACGATTGGTAGACTTATAGATACGTAAGATAGATTCTGGAGAGAAAAATTGTCTCGCACGACACAGCGAACCAAATTTCTTAGCAGCTGACCTGGCAATGGATTCAATATTGTCTTTCAACTTCATATCAATCGAGAATGTTTACCTTAGAAGGCGCAACGAATCACTCTTCTGAAGGTTAGCATCAGCCATATTGATGGAAGGCAGAAAGAAGTCTCTCAGATGATCAATAAAGAGCAATGTTGTTTTATAGGTGTTAAAATTAAGAAGCCATTCTTTGCCACAGTAAAAAAGAGACGGTTTTTTAATATTATTTTTCCTCGAACACAACACTCAAGGGCCGCTCAGGGTGGAGGGCTACTGAATGAGAATGATATATGAGCCTAAACGGAAGAAGTAAGAAATGTATGAGTATAGGAAAAAGAGATAACGGTTAACCCTCGAAGTGATCGGGGAACCATCCTCTCAGGTATCTCTCCCCCCAAATTGCCAGTTCCTGGGAAAGAACCTGTCAGAATGGAACTTCTTCCAGATCAATGGAATATGAAGAAAATCTGGATGATTACTGGTGGAATGTTGCTCGTCAGAACACATGCCATGGGAATATCGAGAGTCTAACGATGTTTCATCTATAGGAAGGGGAAATAATTAATCACCTATTAGACCGCGTAATCGATTTTGAACTCTTTCAAGGCATGACAGTGAGGATGGAACACTACCATCCCATATATGATAGTAATAGTTTGGGCACCTCGGCGTGGTGTAATGGTTAGCAAGCTTGTCTCGCTAGAACAATTATGAATGAGTAGAGAGTTCGATCCTCACTGGGTGTCCCTTACTTTCGGCCTTGTGCCACATCCAAGCTACGCTTGGAAAATCTATATATGACAGTAATAGTCTACTCTTGGTGTGAACAGACTCTTGAAAAAGATCGAGTCTAGCAGCAAGGTACATTCTGGACAGTTTCTAAGCGCAAGGTACTTTCTGGAGAGTTTCAAGGAACCAAATATTCTTCTAGCGTTTTTGGCAATGGCAGGAATGTACGATTTTAGCTTGATGTCTGCAGTGAGTTTTAGTTACAACAACATTTCCGCCAGAGAGCCTCATTAAAATACAAACGTACATCAAGACTGGAATAAAATTTAGGGTCTGCTCTTTGGTAATGTACCTTTATTAGTTTTGTTTTGGAGTTATTGGAAATTAAAAGCCAGCCCCTCCTATCTCCTATCGGAGAGATCTGTTGCCAGGCTCTGGTCATCTAGGTTTTTGTGGGCGTATCCATAAACCGTATTATCGTCTACATATATATTTACTAAGGCTCAGATAATGTTCTTAGGACCTCGGAAAGATCCTTGAAGAGACTCGTTTGCTTCAGAGGATTGGCCATTAATTACAGACCTCATAGACCAATAGGAATAATAACTGAAAAAAAAAACTTTTCCTGAGATTCATTAGTTCGAAAGATTTAATAGCAACCAACCACTAGGCCACACGTTGTCAAAGGTCTTTGAGATGTCCAAGGCGACCGATCTCGTGATGTGTTTCTTAGCAAGCGCTTCACTGATTCTATGCATAATCATAGTTATAACATCAGCAGTGGACCGCGAGAAGGGAAAACCATACTATTTGTCGCTCAGGGGTTTGTTTCTGTTGACATGATCAAAACTTTCTTGATGATAGCCTGAAAAATTTCGCTGAAGATACTAAGGGGGGCCGCTGGAGCGATATTGTGATGATGATGAGCTCTCATTTGCATTTTTGTAAACAGGGAATACAGCTGATACCTTTTGTGGGCTTGAGCAACATTTCTTTTTTTTTTACAGTAAGATTCACCGTGTACAAAGCCCTGAGGCTACTCGTGGTAGAGGGTTACGTTAAGGGGGAATTTATTGGGCTAGGAGGGGAAGATACTGAGTCTGATCCATAGGGCAGTGGTTCGCGGAAAGAAGCTGTTTACGTGGAACTTATGAAATACGGAGAGAATGTGGGCGATTTTATACTATGTAAGTGGCATGGAGGGTCCTAGTCATGAAGGTTAAACCCGGCGAAACCAAGGAATGTAGTTCGTCGAGCACTTTCCACAAGAGTAGCGGTAGAGCAGTGAGAGACTCGCCATATTCCCTTTGTGAGAGAGGGATTGGAGGGTGGAAAATAATTCTTCTTCAACAAGGACTCGGATACGCTTTTAAACTCTATCAAGACTGGAAAGCGAGAACTAGGCAGCTCCCACCCAAATATAGCAACAGTACTCCATTTTTGGCCTGATCTAGCTCTTATAAAGGTAGAGGAATTAGGCACGTACTGGGGCACTGCAGGGAGCCAATCAGCAATGGATCGTATATAAGAGCTCCACTTGATTTCGGTGTGAGTTTGAAGCCCAGTATTTTCAAGGTAGCTCCTCGAGGGCACATCTGTTCATCGTGACTAGCGGTAGAACGGGGTCATGGGTATCAGTTAAACAGCTTTGCCAAGTTTGGAGATAGCTCTGGGCTTTTTAGAATAGCCCCAAAGATTTTATCTGGGCAAGTAGACTTCGGAGAGTCAAGGATTCTGACAATTTTGGAAATGTCCCGAGCATCAACAGATATATCACAAACCTTGTGCTCTGTGAGGAGCTTGTCAGGCTGAGGATGACCGTTGTTGACCGACGTACATGTTTCTTGTGATAAGTTTATCTGATGAGGATGAGATAACCTCAAAGCCTTTTGTCTTTATTGGAAACTGTCCTTGTGTGTTTTTCAGAACTAACGGGATCCAAGTTTTTTGTTTTCAGCTTTCGATTTGACTGCCTACGCGCAGCTACATATTGCATTTTCTGGGACTCTCTTGCACTGGTTGTGGGCAGTTCTGAATAGGCTAAGAATTCTGCCATACTGTTCTCTCAAATAGAAATATTAGTATACTTCTGTTTCCGTTTTTGAACGCCTCTGCGATATTTTAGATGACTGCATCAAATTTTGGGTAAAACTTAGCAAATCTGCTACTATGTCATTCAAAATGCTTCTTCATGATTTTAGTGAACAATGTTTTAGACATAGCCCATGTTTTTGTGTGACACGAATGCTTCTAAATCAGTGGAGTATCGGTTAAAGATGATGAGCGTTCAATGTGACCAATCGCCAGAGAACACGTCAGAAAATGTTAAAAAAAAAAGAATCCATGGGCATGGTTGCTGAACAATCTAAGAACTCTCTCATATGTTTGCAATCAGTTATGGAGTTTGGCAGAAGATTATAATCCTGGAAAATGCATTACTCTTGCAGTTTTTCGTACTTTTCCAGCTTACGCTGATGCCCCCAGTCGATATTTTCGTCGAAAGGGGCAGTTAAATTAATGACATGAGTTAATTGATTGACGGGATCGCGAAAACGGAACAGTGAGCAGTAAACGTGATCTCATCTGGAAAGGCGAGAAGACGATAGTCTTTACAACCATTAAATAACGTTGATATGTACTTTTCACAAAAGCTATATATATATATATATATATATATATATATATATATATATATATATATATATATGTGTGTCATAATTTTTACATACGGACAAATACAACTTGATCACTACAAAGATACATTCTAGTTTCGATGCGGCTGCATCTCGACTGGTGAGAACCAAGAATGGCCCGTATGTAAAAATTATAATAAATAATTATTGCTCTAATATTGTTATTGAGCAGTCTTTTGAATTAATGCTCTGATCGTTAGAATATTTATTAGTTTCGTTCTCATTACATTCGGATTTATATCTATCTATCTATCTATTTATCTATCTATCTATCTATCTATCTATCTATATATATATATATATATATATATATATATATATATAGAAATAGCTTTTGTGAAAAGTACATATCAACGTTATTTAATGGTTGTAAAGACTATCGTCCTCTCGCTTTTCCAGATGAGATCACGTTTACTGCTCACTGTTCCGTTTTCGCGATCCCGTCAATCAATTAACTCATGTCATTAATTTATATTTATATATATATATATATATATATATATATATATATATATATATATATATATATATATATATATATATAGTGTTTTAAATATGACAGAACGCATTCTTTTCGACCAACACTTCTTCACACTGTAAAGGTGCATGTGGGGAGAGGGGGGCTACATAAGAAGCCACGACTAAAATAAATTTATTATTAAAAAAACCCCACAACCCCCAAAACCCCCAATAAATCGATGTAAATAATCTATAGTTTGCCCAACCTGTAAAACAGTTTTCTTAAATATCAATTTAAATGTCAGTGTGAGACTGATTATGTGGGGAGAACCAACTTGAGGTTGGAAACCCGGATTAGACAGCATGTTTTCTGCTCATATAAGACAGGGTGGAGTCAGCGGCAGTATTCGATTCACTCAGTCGGTTCGTGAGTCAGCGATTGAACTACATTTGATGAACCCAGTTTGTCCATTTGGTGAACCCAGTTTGTCCATTTGGAATATTCTGACGATGCGTTTAAGGTACTGCACAAAGGTCGGACGGCTTAACATTTATGTATTTTAGCTGTTCATCATATCATCGACGAGTAATTTGCTTTTTAAGCCCCGCGCTAAGTATCTAATAAACATTTCCCCAAAAGTTATATTTAGATGTAAATTTACATACTTAATTCGAAAATAACAAAGAAATTTTGATAAAATCTACCGTTTTAGAGTTATCGACAATAAAAGTTAGAACTCATTTGCGTTGCGGCAGCCATTACTGGCGTTGTTTGCATATATTTGGTGCAGAATAGTCTTGATTATTGCGCACGCATTGAGTCCTCAGTTGCGCGGTAATTGAGTCAAGTAAGAACTGTAAAAAGGCCGCTAACAAGTTAATCTTCCGCGCAAATCTAATCAGCAGCGAATGTATGCAAACAACGCCAGGAATGGCTGCCGTGCCGTAACGCGAATGAACTTTTATTGTCGATAACTTCTAAACGGTAGATTTTATCCAAATTTCTTTTCATTTTTTTTCGAATTAAGCATGTACATTTACATCTAAATGTAACGGGTCTTAAAAAGCGAATTACGCTTATCGACGGATGGTGAAGGCAGAAGAAGAACTTTCATCGTTCTGTGTGTCTCACGGGTGCGTCGTGAGTAAAGGTTTTCTGTTTTATACTCACTAGGAGCTTATTTACATCGATTTATTGATTTTTTTAGCAATGACTTTCTTTTAGTCGTAGCTCCTTATTTATCTGCCATGCACTTTTTTTTTAGTTTCAATCAATAAAATTTACAATGTTACATTTCATAAAATTAAGGGGGTAACAGATGTAAAAAAATATTTTACTATGCCTTTCTAAAAAAGATATCTAAAATAAGTTCTGAAATTTTCATTAAAATCCAACAGTTATTTGATTTTTTTCAAGAATTTCCAAAATAATGTGTTTTTAACGACATAATGACGCTAAAAACGGGAAATTTGCTAATCTTTGGCCGACCTGCTGTCGCAAAAAAAAACAAACAAGATTTTCGAACAAAATTTCGAACATGCTAGAAAGAATTAAAAAATTAATAAAATAATAAAAATATACTTTGTTCTTTCCTCTTAATAATAACATAAATATTTTGACGATAAAACTTTGTTTTCATCAAGTTTGTGTCCTTTTTCACCATTAGCGAAAAAATTTTGATATTTATACAAATTTCATTAAAAAGCGATTGACAAGATAATGCGATTAGGCTTTTTTTTTCAGTTTTCTTAAAGTTCGTATAAGTGTTTTCTTTTCTGGACATAAATTGCCTAAAAACTGTCCAATTGTTATATATATATAATATATTTGGACAGTTTTTAGGCAGTATATATATCCGAGCGCTTTCGACTATTCTGTTAGTCATTATCAAGGATTTTTTTTCAACTGAATATGTAGATTTTAATCAAATAATTGATTTTAAATTATAAACGAAAAATATTTGCCTATAGACTTAAGTAAAACGAGCAATATTTGTTATAGAATCAGTTTCATTGATTGATTGATTTGTTTTTACGGCTTATCGACCTATCATGGTTATTGAAAGCGGAAAATATTTTTGATTGTATTAATAATAATTTTTTGTAAGTGAATATTGCATGAACGAATTTTTTTTGTGTATAACAAGGATTTTTCTAGATATAAGGTCTATTATTTGACCCACGTCTCTGGAGAGGAGATGGATTCATACCTTTCCCCAAGGATAAAATGAATGTAATGAAATTACTTGGAATTCAAACTTGTTTCTCTTTTTTCTCACTGCGAGCCGTTATACATACATACATACATACATACACACATACATGCACACACGCGCGCGCACACACACACATATATATTACTTAATTTTAATATAAATTATTAAAATATGACTTATTTAAAAAAAAAACAACTTATTTAAATATACCTTCTTTTTTTTTTTTTTTTTTTTAAGCGTTTCACCCCAAGCAAGGCGAGAAGCCACTAGGACGCAAGGGGTTACAGAAAATTTGAAGTGAGATCAGATAGGAGCGATAGAGGAAAGGATGAGGAGAAGGATAGTAGATAGATCAAGGCGACTGGAGATGTCGATTGACATTTCATTTGAATAGCTGGAGATTATAGCTCTCAGGGAAACTGGAGTAGGGAAGAGAATTCCACAGGCGAGAGGTGCGAGACATGAAGCTATTGGAGTAGAAGAGACGGCTACATATAGGAGTTTCGACAGTGAAAGGGTGAGAGCGGGATGCTAGCCTGGTATATTTTTAAATATAACTTCTTTTTGGAATAGTACTTTTAAGTATGATTTTGTATTTTTAAGCATAACTTTATTTAAGTTTTTTTTACTCCTTTTTATTCCTCTCTTAGTTTCAAATTAACATTTCATTCTTCATATAACCCCAATTTAATGTCATAAGGTTAATATCCGGGTTTATTTGTATAAGACCTCTTTCCTTTAAGACTAATAGCTTCCATCCTCCCCTGCCTACTCCCTCGTGCCTTTCGCCTGACAGAAACATTGAAATGGATAAATTTTGTATTAGTTTTTGCACAGTTTTTTTTTTTTTTTTTAACTTTCACAGTTAAATTTTTAATTCCGACACGAACTTAGTCAATAGCGGAGTTGAATAAGACTGACGAATTTCGTCGGTTTAAATAAGCTAATCCCCATATGAGGTGATTTGGGATCTTATTGTGTACTAATTATTTGCTCTGTAATAATAAACACATTGATCTCTTTTCGTGGACCCATTTTTAATATCTTATATTACTAGGATCCACTTCGATTATATACCAATGGATTTATTACTTTTACTATACATTCATACATACATACATACATACATACATACATACATATATATATATATATATATATATATATATATATATGACTTTTTTAAACTCTGTCTGAGTTTTCCCTAAAATTGTTATCAACATTTGTATATGATTCCCCACAACATATATATATATATATATATATATATATATATATATATATATATATATATATATTGAGCAGGTCTGCGGTGAAGGGCGTTGCCTGTGATGAGATGTTTTCGGATTCAACAGAATGTGGAAAAGAAAAGCGCTCATATTTTAAGTTTTTCAATCGAAGGACTTGATTATTCTTTTGTTATCCTATTGGAAATATGTTAGAAGATAGGCGTTGCCAATTATCTAGGACAGTGTTCATTGCTTTGTTAAGCAGACCTTCAATCACAGTTGGATGACTTAACAGAATAAAGCTTCATTCATAACGGGACTGATGAAATTTGGTCTTTTTATGTAGGACACATGAAAGAAAAAAAAACCTCAACGTTAGAAAATGGAATAGATTTCCAGCCTTTGTATGTTGAACTCGATGGATTGATTCATGCAATCTTTCTGGGAGACTGGCTAACACTACCGGACAGACTTTTGAGCTCGACTTCCAATGAAATTATCGGTGCTTTTTGATGCGTAATTTTCTCGAATGCAACTCATCATTCCATGTCACCTACGCTGTTTTGAATTTCGATCTGTGATCAAAAAAGCAATTCGCATCTGTGATTTCTCGGTCTGGGTTGACGGGCGAAGAGAGGAAGAGGAAGTAAAGAGCTAACCGCTGGGATTTACCCTCAGAATTTTCTTTCTACTTTGACGTCACGAGGTATATTTTATAAGTGTCTATTTACATCTTTGACGTCACGAGGTATATTTTAGAAGTGTTTATTTACATCTTTGACGTCACGAGGTATATTTTAGAAGTGTCTATTTACGTCTTTGACGTCACGAGGTATATTTAAGAAGTGTCTATTTACGTCTTTGACGTCACGAGGTATATTTTAGAAGTGTCTATTTACGTCTTTGACGTCATGAGGTATATTTTAGAAGTGTCTATTTAAGCCTTTGACGTCACGAGGTATATTTTAGAAGTGTCTATTTACGTCTTTGACGTCATGAGGTATATTTTGGAAGTGTCTATTTACGTCTTTGACGTCACGAGGTATATTTTAGAAGTGTCTATTTACGACTTTGACGTCATGAAGTATATTTTAGAAGTGTCTATTTACGTCTTTGACGTCACGAGGTATATTTTAGAAGTGTCTATTTACCATAATACAATGCTATTGGTAGAAGGCGCTTGGGGAAAGGAGGGAGAGGATGGTCATCAGTAACTATCCCCCGCTCCTAACTAGTTAAATTCACAAGCCACCCATTCTAACAATTGACCTAAGCGCCATAAGAACTCATCCTTCACCATTCAGTTCGAACATGCACCAAAATACAGCGTTGTCACGGGGACCTAATAATACACCAATGATATATATATATATATATATATATATATATATATATATATATATATCAGACAGCTCATGGTATTAACAGTGGATTATAATTGTTTAAGTTTTCATGCGATAGTAAATTAGTTTGTTAATATTTAAAACTATTAAAATGAACAGGTCTAATGGTATTCATTTTTACCCATGAGATGTCTGATATATATATATATATATATATATATATATATAATTTTTTTACAAAAATATATAAAAGGAGGAGGGACCTATTAAATCAAATAAAAAAATTCACCTAAACAATTTAAGAGAAAATAAAAAGCTCTTAATAAGTTACCGCCCACCCCATAAAAATGGCACGTTGTAATATGCCGTCAGACAGAATCAAGATGCTGACAGTGGAAGAGAAAAAAGTATGGGATTGGGAAAATCTAAAACCCTGGCCCAATCAAGATAAAAAAAGGAAAGGTTAAAAAAAACGGGATGTAGCCAATCTTGAAAAGGACCATAACAAAAAAGTTGGTCCGATTAAAGCGAACCAGGCTCGCAAAACCTACCCACCTTTCGCTGAAATCTGCTCCAACCAATAGATTTCTATCAGTTCTGATCTTCACCTTAGGCTGATGCCTAAAGAATCCGATTAGATCCTAATGAGAATAGTGTTCATTTTGTAAGATACCTTCCCTTCACAACACTCACACCATTATTCTTGCCATGGCAATCAGCGTGAGAAACGCCGATCTTTTCATCCCAGACCCCCGGGGGGGGGAGGGGTTAGGGCGAGACATTCTCGCACATGTGCGTGAGATCAGTTGATCCAAGATATTCGGGATCGATACGAGCTGTCAAATCTCCAACTTGGTCCCAAAACGGACTCACTAGCGGACAGTGGAGGAAGGCGTGCCCAGCCGCCTCCTCTGACCCATAAATCACACCGTTGACAATCAGGGATGTCTGCCAAGCCTGTCTTGAAACCCGCGTCATTGCGAGGCAGCGCATTCTGAGCCAGTCGCGAAAACTCAAGTAAGCGAAAACTATTATAATCCGCCACTGGCGTCCAGGACCAGAACGAGCGCAATTCATCCGTCGACAAGGCTAGCCGGTCACAGAGCGGGTCTCTACTCCATTAATGCCCGATACAATGTCACCCTAGGCCGAGAAAGGTCATTGGACCGAAGAGAATGATACGTAAGGTCCGAGTACACTTGTTGAGTAAAACCTTCTGGCGTCGAGGCATACGACGGTACTCAGCCCCAGGGTTGGAAAGAAGACATATTGAGTCTAGGAAAGGCAACCCTAACACTTCTTACCCACAAAGGATCCTCTGTCAACAGGCGGCGTAGGAATAGCAGCCTGGAGGCGTGTCGATGACTCATCAAGTGCGGCATCCCCCTCCACATAATATGGGAATTGGGTACAGATCTCTCTAAGATCTATTGGCTTATCCCCCACCTCCACCACACAACAAGAGGAAGAGCAGGCCCTCGAACGCCTTCAGACGACCCTGACGGTCGTCTGAAGGCGTTCGAGGGCCTGAGGAAGTATCGACAACCTATTTTAGAAATGATGATGTTGCTCTGCTGTTGCCAGACATTCTTATGACATTATTATAATGATGTTACAATTAAGATGACATCATTACAATTATAACATTAATGTGATTGACTGTCGTTCCCGGCCTTATCTCAGCATTCTCTTTTACGGCCATTATCAAGATTACCAATCACTCTTGTTTTTATCCACGGTTTTTATCTTGATTGAATCAACCTTATAGGATTTTTTTAGGTTCCTTGTGAATTTGTGGTATTGTGGTATATGCAGTATTGAATGGTGTGGGATGAGTTTTTATGATGAATGAGCAAATTGTAATGAAATGAATGGGTCAGTTAGGTCTAGGATAGAACGTGTCGAGCAGCCTCTCCTCATTTTTCCTTTGATCTTGTGCTAAAATTGTTTTAATTAAAAAATATATATATATATATATATATATATAGATAGATAGATAGATAGATAGAGATAGAGAAATAGATAGATAGAGAGATAGACAGAAGGAGAGAGAGAGAGAGAGGGAGAGAAAGAGAGAGAGTGGGAGATAGATAGATAGATAGATAGATAGATAGATACCTCCAAATATTTTCTAAAAAAGAGCACTATCATAATGTAAAACGTCCCAAAATTGATAAACAAACTTTAATCGTCAAAATGCTGAATTATTATTAAGAGGGAAGGCTAAAGTATTTTTAATTATTTTATTACATTTTTGAAGTCTCTCTAGCATGTTTGAAATTTTGTTAAAGATCTTTTTCTTGTTTTCAGTTTGCTTTTGTCAAACAGAAACACCACTTATCGAATATCTGGTCTGAATCGTAAAATAAAAGAATTAATAAAACTTTGACATTATATCATTAGATAAGCTTTTAATTGCTTTTATAAATAGAACTATTTCCTTAAGAATTTTTTTCGATGAATAATGAATTTTTACAAGAATTGTTTTAAGGTTTTGCAAATTTTAACTAGAAAAATTTATTAACCTTTAAATCATTTAAAATTCTGTAAGAATTTCAGCCATTTAGATGATATTATTAAGCGAAAACTAAATTTACTAATCATAAATGGTAAAACTTAATACAAATCATCAAACACCAAATCAACACCAATTACGTTTTTGTGCATAATCAGCTACTTTTACGAAAAAACCCTCCTTCCATCGACTTAAATTAATTTTTTGAAATAGAGCAAAGTATATTGATTCATAGAAATATTAAATTTAATCCATTAGCTTGAGGTTAAAACTAAAATAAAAGCTTCAAGAAAGATTTTTCATTTTTAAAAATTAATTTTAAATCTTATATGTCCAGTTTTTTTGTTGAGGTCCCTGCTTATATATACTAGTTGGTATCACCTCTTAGGGTCCTAGCTCTGGGCAAATAGTGAGCACCCCCCAAAGCAAACGAAAACAAAAACACTATGAAAGTATATAAGTACCAGCAATACATTTTTATATAAAAACAGACCGACAATACATAAACTGTAATACATTTTATCTGTAGTTGAAGGCATACAATTTCATTCAAAATATATTTAGTTGAAGCCACAAAACTTTTCAAATGATTTAAAATTAAGCATTAAATGACCCATTGATGTTGAGATGCCGCTAAACAAAATCAACCAACCGACCTATTTATATATTTCCCCATTTCCAAAATGATTTGTCCCTCCACGCCACTAGTGAGTGAACTTGATTCTGCTTATCGGCAGAATACAGCGGTCGCTTTTCTTTTTTTGTGGGTTGGACGTGCTCTACGAACACAGTTTTTATTTTTGTTTGAATGCTTTCTTTCTTTTAGTTTTATTACTGAGTTCACTCCTTCCACCTTCATTAAATGTGTAAATTTATCTAGATTTTTGAAAAATATTTTAAAAGAAGTAAAAAAAATGTGTACATATGAAGGGATTTTTAAAATCCTTGTTGTTTTATTCAGATTCTTGCGAAGATGTAATATTGCAGTATATGTTGGATTGAACAGAGAAGGATGGGTGGTTCTTGTGGTGATTGAGGAAAATGAAATGAAAGTGAATGGATCGTGTGAAAGATTAGCTAGTTGTAGGATAGTTAGTGTTGACCAGCCTTTCTCCACTTCCCCTTCGGTCTTTGTGTCACAAATTAATGTAACCACAACAATTAAACAAATACAATTATAACGTCATATAAATGTTTTATTCCATACTGGTATTTACCAACCTCTCCACAAAAGTAAGGTGTGCTACAAGGTCGCTATTTAAGCAGGGTTGTCCAAACGCGCATACATGGGTTCAGGTCAATTGATTACCCAATCATCTCGATCTCAAACACACTCGGGTCAGTGTACCACAAACCGTTCCTCTTTAATGCAATGAGAGATGTACTGAAGGGTTAGAATCTCAGTTGTCAGGTATACCTCATAGCTTAATGAGGTGGAGATCTGATCTTACCTTTTCATCCCAGCCCGAAGGTCGGAAATCCGTAAAAAGTAGATTTACTTCCATGATATTGGAAATTGTAGCTTTTTTTTAATGGACAAGGACATGTTTTCAAATTTGTAGGAAAAGCGTTTCAAGTCGTCACGCTATTTTTTGTTTACTTTTTTTGACTATTAGTTCAGTATAGTCAATTTCTTCCTCTATTATTTATCTTTCAAATATTTTACTGTTTCAAAATTCAACAATAATAAAAAAAAGGTTCTCATATATTTGATGACGGTTTTAAACTTTTATTCTTTTCTTAATTATTGATTTATATTATTGTCATTTAAAGTAACAATACTAAGTAGTATATTTGATAATATAGGTATGCTTATGGGTGTATCGTAGGAGGTGCACCTCATGGATCAACTGCTTTAACAGTGGGCGGTGGAACTTCTGAGAGGAGGGGCTGGGTAAACTCAGCATCCCCGGTGCAAAAGAAACCATTGCAGTATTCTGCTTTGAATGTTACCATGAACAACAGTTGCAACAGAAATAGAGAGAGTGGTGACCACAGCGTCGTAAATTAAGTAACTGAGTAAATTAATGTTAAATGAATGATATTGGGATATTTTGGGCCTCTATTCAATATATGCGTGGAATCCCGACGTTAAAAAAGGCATTGTGCCAATCTCGGAATCAATGCGTGATCTTTAAAATATCCATAATTTTAATGTTATAATTTGACGATATTTTTTGTAGTAAACACTATTGAAGCATTATGTTGAAGGAAGGGTTTTTTTCATCCATGCTCATCGAAAAATGGATGAACGTTGCCCTTATTGAACTTTCTTTTCAGTATTTCGTACACGGTTGAACATGATGCATTCTAACATTTGAGCGAATCTTTGGTAAGTTGACACGTATTCGGTAAGTATGGATTTGGTAAGTATGGATTTGGTAAGTATGGATTTATTTTATGGATTACTAATTTCGTAAGTATGGATTTAGTAAATTGACACGGATTTGGTAAATTAACAGAAATTACGTTGATAAGGATTTGGTAAGTATGTATATGGTAAGAATGGATTTACTTTATAGATTACTAATTTGGTAAGTATGGATTTGGTAAGTTGACACGGATTTTGTTAGTATGGATTTACTTTATGGATTACTAATTTGGTAAGTGTGGATTTGATAAGTATGGATTTGGTAAAGTGACACGGATTTGGTAAATTGACAGATTAACTTGACACAGATTTGGTAAGTATGGATTTGGTAAGTTGACGGATTAAGTTGACACCGATTTGGTAAGTATGGATTTGGTGAGTATGGATTTACTTTATGGATTACTAGTTTGGTAAGTAGGAATTTGGTAAAATGATATGGATTTAGTAAGTTGACACGGATTAAGTTGACTGATTTGGTAACTATGGATTTGGTGAGTATGGATTTACTTTATGGATTACTAATTTGATAAGTAAGGATTTGGTAAGCATGGATCTAGTAAATTGACACGGATTTGGTAAATTGACACGGATTAAGTTGAGACGGATTTTCACCACTAGACGAATTATGAGTTTAAATTCCCACATTTTTTAGCATATTTTATATATATATATAAATACTGCCACATTGCACGCTGAGGAACTTAAATCAAACTCAGAATAAATGCAAAGCTGTCATCCCAATAGATAAGAGATATTTAAGTTGAATAATAAAAACAAAGTTGTAATAGACATAACATTTGCCGCTATTTCGAGAAAAAAGTGGGGGAAGTTTGGGTTTGCTTTCTAAAATGTTGCGTAGACAAATTTTGGTGCTTACGCTCAAAAGTTCATTACCAAAGGGGTTTTTCTCCTTAACTCAAACTAATCACAAAGTACTTTTTTATTCCAAGTAAGGTTTATCATAAAGGGATTGTTCATTCAAAGTAAGATTCATCTAGCAAAGATTATCATAGCAGTCATAATGAGAAAAATAAAGTGATGGAAAGGAATTTGGTCGATTGATTGATTGATTGATCTATCTATCTATCTATCTATCTATCTATCTATCTATCTATCTATCTCATTCTGTTTATCTCATTCTGTCTATCTGTCTGTCTGTCTGTCTGTCTGTCTATCTATCTATCTATCTATCTATCTATGTTTATCTATTTATCTATCTATCTATCTATCTATCTATCTATCTATCTATCTAAGTGTATGTCTGAGTGTGTGTATGTGCGTTTATATCTATCTATCTATCTATCTATCTATCTATCTATCTATCTATCTATCTCAATCTGTTTATCTATCTATCTCATTCTGTTTATCTATCTATCTATCTATCTATCTATCTATCTATCTATCTATCTATCTATCTATGTAAGTGTATGTCTGAGTGTGTGTATGTGCGTGTATATGCATCTGTTTCTGTTCGTGTATGTGTACGTGACTTCAGAGAGAGATAGAGATAGAGATAGATAGATAGATAGATAGATAGAGAGAGAGATAGAGAGAGAGAGAGAAAGATAGATAGATAGATAGATAGAGAGAGAGAGAGAGAGAGAGAGAGAGAGAGAGAGTTATAGCCGGAAAAGCCATCGATTTTTTTGTTGATGCCATGTCCTTTCAGGACGTACACGATCATGGCTTTCCATTATTCATTTTCCTTTATTATCATTGAATTGCTATAACTTTTGGGAGGAAAGAGGGCGAAGTGCCGTTGCTATAAGGGTTTTTGAATCCAGTATATGCCCTCCTCCTAGACTGACTGCTACTAAAGGCTTGAGAACGAGCCTTTTCCTTAGATGAAGAAAGGAGGTGAGATGGATTCATGCCTTTCTCATCGGTGAGTGAATGTAAAAGAGTGCGTCAGAATTCCGGTTGTCACGAATACTAGATTTCGTTTTAAAAATAGGCAAACACTTGAAAGATTTGCCTTTACTAAATTCTCTAATAAATATTTAACCGACAATGACGAAACAAATTGCGAGGAGACCTTCGCGGTTAACTGCATATTTTGTGATTATACAATAGAACTGAAAACGATGAGAATAAATAAAGAAGAATGCAAACGCGCCTATTAAATCTTTAACCCCTTCTCCGGCGTAGACATTTATATACGACACGGACGAAAAACTATGTCTAAAACATAACGTTCAAAAAACCAGCTACAGACGTGTTTATACGTCGAACTTGATTCTTTTTATGTCCTTCTGGGCTTGAACCGAGTCCATTTGTCAACTCACACGTCTACCCTAGGTGTTAACCACTACGCGGGTACTTCAAGGTACCTTACTTTCTTAATTACTATATTAAAAAACAAAAATTTTTTTTCTGAAAATGAACGTGTTTCCCAAAATAATTGTCGGAAGTGTTAATATCTTCTGTTCACTTTAGCTATTACATTTGTGTTTATGTAAAATCTAAAATACTCACGTTTCCTATATATCAAATAAATATTAACAGCATTTTAGTTAAATTGTATCGGGATTTGACTGATATCGAAAAATTGTTAGAGAAACTTTTTAATGAATACAGAATAGTATTATAATCAGACAGTATGGCAATTTACTAAGTGTAGATTAGATGTGGCACACAGCCGAAAGTATGGAGCACCCAATGAGGATCGAACTCAATACTCAAACGTAATTGATCTAGCGAGACAAACTTACTAACTGGTACACCACATCGGAGTGAGGAAAAGAGAATGACCAGAAGGCACCGGTGGGATTCGAACTGTCGACCTACAGCTTACAAAAATGGCGCTTTAACTAGCTACAGAGCCAAAGGCCAAAAGAAGTTTATTAATCGAAACTTAGTTACAACACAAGTAAGGAGCACCTAGTGAGGATCAAACTCACTACTCAGTCGTATTACACCAAGTCGAAGTGCCCCAACCTGGCATTTTGACTTCAGTCACTTTCCCACTGCTGTGACATGGCGTTTCTATATATATTTTCATGGCAGTTATTCTAATGAGCTCTCCTTCTTCGTACGTCAACCACATGAATTTAAGCATACTACTTGATGTGCAATTAGGTCTCATCATTTTACTGCTGAAATAGCTTAGATGTAACCCAGTTCTATTCTAATAATTTCTTTTCTTGCCTGTAGAACTCTTCCAGTTTCTTGCTTCCCTGCCATTTACAATCTTCAAAAATTTAAATGCAATGTCAATTGCCATCTTCTGCATTTCCTGAAACCTGTTCTCTTAATGTCCTTTCTCTTGACTAAAGTCTTCTCACTCTCTTTCAATTCCAACCCCCCCTTTGTGTCCTAGTGGCATTATAACCTTGCTCGGGGTGAAATTATATAAAAAAGATAGGCTTTATATATAGCTGCCTGGCTTTTAGATGTTCTTTTCTTTGAATTCATCTTGTTCCACACGAGGGCAAATTTGACGCAAGCTTGGCTTTCCAAGCACCACCCGTCCACGTAAACACGAGGTTAGAAATAAAAGATTGCCCAGTTTTCCTTGAGCTTCCAACATGCGACGTCTCAGATATCAGAGATTGACCATGACTCCCCCATTTTCACTGCAGTGAAAGTACTGCTGTCTAAAGTGATTCTCTCTCTCTTTAGTTGGAAATCATGTCGAAAGAGAAAACGAAAACAAAAAAAATATCACACACGCACACATAGACACTCGGCTGATTTGAAAGAAATGATCGCCTGCCACGTGAATCGTTTCACACACCGGCACGCTTATTGCGTCTTGATCCGTTAACGGATTGCTAAAAATCTGTAAAAGTCCGCGTTTAATACTTGGCGAACAAAGATGAACGGGAAACGTGCTTCTCCTTTGCACAATAATATTTCACGAAAACTCCCCACTTCTTTTTTCTTCTCATACAAACCAAATATCTAAAAAATTACTCCCCCCACCACCGCCCTAACTGAAAGAATATGCTTTTCACACAGGAATGCTACAACGATGTAATTTAATCCCGGAAAAATAATTGCAGCCGTTGATAGGAAAAGAGAAAAGTTTTTTTTAAAAAAAGTCTAATTAAATATTTTTATTTTTATTTTTTTCTGTTTTAGTTTTCGTCAGTGGCTGGGGTTTATTTATTGAGTGAATCAGTGTCTCAGCCGTAGGAACAGCGAATGGGCCAGTGAAGTGTATCCGATTTAAGGAGACAAGTACATACACTACATTTCATCCATTGTGGAGTGCAAATTAGAAAAGAGAGAGAGAGAGAGAGAGAGAGAGAGAGAGAGAGACAGAGAGAAAGAAAGAAAGAAAGAAAGAAAGATAGAGAAAAGAAAGAGAGTCTTACTCAATAATTCAATCATCTTTTTAACAATCTCTTTTATCATTATGGCGCCTCATTTTTAACCTCTCCGTAAAGCAGACTTTCGGCCATATCGCGTTGAAACACCGGTTCTCGCACGATAACCAAATTTAAGCAGTACATAGATAAGTGACCGCTTGGTGAATACCAGCTGCTGTAAACTTGGATGTGCGGGTGGTGTAATGGTTAAAGGCTCGCAATTGAAAATCAGAGAACCGAGTTCCAATTCCAATCAGATCCGTTATTTTCACTTACGCGCAAATACCTTTGGGAAAAATATGAATCCATCTATTCTCCTCCCAGCTATGGGCTAATTAGTAAAACTTACATCGCTAAATTATTATTATTATTATTATATATATTTTCTGGCATTAAATAACCTGCAATGGATTGATAAGCTGTAGAAAACGAATTTATCAATCAATTATGAAAAAAATCGGAGGTGATAGCAACAAATAGATGAGGTCACTAGTCTGTAAATATAAATAATATAATCCTCATCCATGTGTATTTTTAAATTTACTCAATACTGAAGAGTACCAGCACACGACCTGACTGTTATAGGAGAGTGGCGGAGGGGTTTAAAAATTTCTAGATGCATATGGCCCTGTACGACGTTCCATTTACAAGCACAATTTCGAGCGAGAGTTGCAACTTATGATACCAGAGGTTAGGTTGTATCTGTTCATTAAACCTCAGGTGGTTTGTCACTACTATCTTTCCAATGCGTTTATTTTATCGGATGTCTGTACTTCGCAGCCGTCCAGTGTCTAATCAATGCAGGAGTGTTCATGAAACCTCTGAGTGTTGACTTCAATGTTCACTATTATATTTACATACGCTCTATCTCTGATATTGAGCACTCTATCCTATAAATACAGCACGCATTAAAACTATATTTCTTATATATATATATATATATATATATATATATATATATATATAGTTTATGCAAAACTAGGTAATCCGTATGGGTAGACCCAAGGAGAATGATATCCAGAGAGCTCAATGTAAATTCAGAGCAGATATGTTTAAATAAAAACAGAAGTGGTCTGTTTGTATTCAAACAATATATATATATATATATATATATATATATATATATATATGTGTGTGTGTGTGTGTGTATCTACCAATTAATATGCCCATATATGGAGATAATTTTTCACCAGACGACACAGTCAAACAAGGTTTGTTGTTTTAATTACTTTAGAAGGTTGGTGTGAGTAAATCCTGGTCATTATTTTGAATCCTTGTCTTTTAATATTAAAAAAAAGAAAGCACAACAACAAAAACAATTCAATATGGCGAATACTACAATTGGGGGTACGTAGAAACATTTGCAAATTTAGCAGACAACATATCAGACTGAGGGGATGCCAACACGTAAAGCATGAAACCAGATATGGTCGATTTTGATGGACAGACAGCTGTCATAGAGCAGACTGTAAACACACACACACACACACACACACACACACACACACACACACACACACATATAGTGTGTTTGCGTGCACACAGAGATTAGAAGCGAGTATGATTGTATATCTGTTTTAAGAAATACATGTATTTGCATTATTATATTTTAAACCGTATTGTACGTACTTATGTACAGACACAGTGATTAATGTATGCATGCCTATATATATTATACATACATACATATACATATATATATATATATATATATATATATATATATATATATATATATGTATGTATATATATATTATTGGGTATTAGGGCAGTAGTTCTTCTATTATACAAGTTTCATTAGACAACAGACGAGGTGCAGCGTTTAAGCTTTTATTCAATTTTTCGTTTGTTCGTATAAATCATTGTTAACTACCTGATGAGACGTTTTATTAAACGGCGAAACAAAATGTATAATTTTGTAGTCATTACTTACATGTTCTAATGTAACAGTGTATAATAAATATTTATTGGTCTATTCTTGTATTGAGGTTTGTTTTAAATTAATGTTTTGAACGTTGCAATTTTATTCTTCGTTCCTTTACATTTTGTATATATATATATATATATATATATATATATATATATATATATATATATATATATATATATATATAAACCTTGGTCACTGTATTGAGCACTTTATTTAGTTATTTTTGCGTACTCGCATCGGGGGTTTTTCTTTGGGCTTTGGACTTGCATGCTAAACGATTATTTTCGGCTAACGTACATGTTCTTGATTCTTTCTTTTTTATATATCTTTTTCCTCTTTGGTATTGGTTTGATTACTTGCAAATCAAGACATCGAAGGTTTTCCGAACGAGTATAGTTTCTTATACTTATATGATTTCTATTAATAATAATAATAATAATAATATATATATATATATATATATATATATATAATCCGACATTACCGTCACTTTTTGTTCCTGTTCTGTCATCTCTTTATACTTATATGATTTCTATTAATAATAATAATATTAACCATAATAATAATAATAAAAAAATAATAATCTGTCATCTCTTTACACAAATTCGTAAGTTAGGCTACTCGCTGTTTCACCTTGCGTCTCTTGTATTCAGAATGTCCTGTGAGTCTAAGATATCAAATGGCCGCTTTTCTCATTCTTTTTAAATTTGTCTTGTACCTTCCGGCCATTGGCGATCATGACTATCCACAGTTTCCTGTTTTTTGTTTCTCTAAGGAAATTTTGATCCTTAACTCTCCCTTTTTGTCCTTCTTCTGATCTTTATTCTCATAAACTGATCTCTCTTACTCCCTGCTTCTCTAGGCTTCAGTACTACTGCTAAATAATAGTTTAGCTGACTAATATCTTTAAGAGAGGTGTATTTTGCTCTGGCTTCCTCAGTCTGACCTTTGTGTTCAAGATACAGGACAAAACAAAGGAAGTCGATTTTGATTGGCTGAACGAGCGTGGGAATGATAGAGATATAGAAAGGTTTTTTCAATAAGTCAAATCTTACACGTGGAACAATGTAGACATGTTCTCTGTCGTGTCAAGGTCTTCTCCCCAGTGGGATGAGAGAACGACCCCACTGGATATTTAAAAATGACGTGTTTAATAAACTAGTAAGATTAAAATTCCCTTTGTTGATGTCTTTCATCCCCGGACCTAAAAACATTCCGCCGCGAGAAGACGAGAGAGAAGACAATTCTATTATGGAATCGACACCGTCAACCAAGACATCCCCAGAACGGGGGTGGGGAGTATACAAGACTACCCTGTGTTAAATTCTCTAGGCACTCTTTCCTCGTTATGTGCCCCATCTAGTTTCTTTCTAATCGTCTGTATCAGATTCTTTGTAGATCCAATTTTCCTTGAAACATTAATGTAACTCCCATCTTTTATGACCGTTGTATTCGCAGTCCTTTATTCATCTCTGAAGAGATTGTCCAGCATTCACTGTTAAATATTAAATATTAAAGTTAAATATGACGCAGCATTTTAACACACTAGTCTTGTTTTTCAACACTTTTTTTTACTTCAGGGTGCACATGTAGATTAGCTATAAGTCTCGGGTTCACTTTAAATTTTAATAAGGAAAAATTACTCTTGAAATTTGATAATAGGAAAATAAAGAAAATGACATTTAATGGTTGTCATTTTTGGCTTAGCATTCCCAAAGAGGATTAGCAGTACAGTTTTTAGTTAAAGGGAGTTATGAAGAATCCAATACCTTGCCCGATAATGACTGATTTACATTCCTTGAGGAAGGCAAAAGAGAAAGGATTATCCACTCATTTTTAAAGATTAAGGAATTTTATCATCCAGTTTAAAATATCAAATAAAGACCTGACTTAGACATGGAAGTCATGACCTTGGTATCTTAAGCTTTTTAAAAATAAAGAGTTTTTAAATATAAAAAGAATTACTCTTCTGTTAACTTGGAGCGCACCTGGTTACATTTCAGTGCGTATTAGTGCGTCTGGGCGCACTAGTGCGTCTGGGCGCACCGCTGCTCTAATCAATAGAAAAAAACATACGACAGATGACATCCCGCTAAGGTATTGAGATGGCGAAGTCATTCTTTTTTGCCTGACTAAATTAATCCTTTATATATAAGAGTTGCAGTACAGCATTGGGCAACCTTAAGTAATTTTCGTTTACTTTTAATGCGACCTAGATGCATTGGCTCTTTTCTGCTATCAATTTTCCGTCTGCTTAGCTTTTCATGTTCATATAGAACAGCGTGATTTCAGGCCCGCCAATCTGCGCGTAGAGCTTGTCATTCATTGCGGTTACGCGCGCTTATGAGATATTTTTAAGTAAAAGCGTATCGATGTCTTCTTTCTTTTTTCTTCCTCTAGTTCTTTCTTTGTGCAACTGTGGGTCACAATGCATCCTGATACCTGAAATGAAACTTCGTAAGACGGCTAATAAAAAAATGTCATAACTAAATGCGTCAATACTCCCAGCAGTTGAACGTCTGGTAATTAATGAGCTTCAGTTAAGATTCTGAAAGGAATTAAGTTAGTCTTGCAGAACTGCAGAAATTCCTAATAAAGGCAATAAAGGAAAGCGTGAAGAAAGGACGAACGATCAAATGTAAGAAAACAGAATGCATGGTTGTCAGCAAGAGGCTCATCATTATAAAATGGAGATGAGAAAATTAAACACGCACGAAAATATAAATGTCGGGGAAATGTTTTAACAGAAGACAAAAGAATGTGTTACACAAATCCGAAGGCGAATTGGAATAGCAAAAGATGCCTCCTAAAAGCTAAGCAAAGTGTTAAGAAACAGAAAAGAATATAAAAAACGAAGAAAAAGTGATCAGTCGTTATATAATATCAGTCTTTGTATATAGCAGTGAATGCTAGAGAATTTCCTTACACACGAAGAGAAGAACTGAGAAACAGAGATATGGTTCTACAGTAGGATGATAAGAATGCCAGGGATGGATAGGGTGAGAAACGAGAACGTTTTAAGGACACATAAAAGACGTTTATACTCATAATTTGTTATGGAGTGGTTTCACAGTGGAGGCTTGTATTTGTACTAAGTCGGTCCGAAAATAGGTTCGACGTACAAAACGTTAGGAACTTGATATAATAGGTAATGACGCAGAGAAATCTAGTTGTGGTCGCTGATACTTTAGTATCCGATTCACGGTCGTCCGGCATCGACTATATTTAGTCAGTCCCCCCCCCCACGAGGGCATCATGTGGCACAAGGCCGGTTTAAGGTGGGATCTCCGAGCCCGTGGGCCCGGCCAAAAATATGCCATTGAACCCATATAAACGGGTTCAGGGTCGGTTTACCTCCCCGAAAGAGACTCCGCCCTTCGGCGTAGCCTCGTTCGGGTTCCTCCCCGCCCGAAGGCGGAGAGTTCAACCGATCAGGCGGTCGCCCGACTTCAGGCTGAACTCCCTGCTTCCTCTTGACTGACTGCCCACTGAGCGACTTCTACTTTATAGGTGGGAGAGTCTGTTAACAATAGAATAGGTGTGTTCCACTATAACATAATTAGAAAGAAATAATTGAAATTTCATTAAAACATAATGAAGAAATGTTTAATTCGTTTTTTACTGATTATCAACCCATTGCAGGTTATTTAAAGCCAGAAAATATTTTTAGATTGTAAGAATTCTCTTTGAGATAATAATGATTTAGTGATACAAGTATTACTAATTAACCCATAGCTTGGGGGATAAGAGATGGATGCATACGTTTCCAAAGGGTAATTTGCGCGTAAGTGAATCTAACGAACCCAACTTGAATTGGATCTCGGTTCGTCGATTAATAATTCCGAGACGTTATCCATGACATCACGTACACGTTGAAGCTTACATCACCTGGTATTCCCAAGCGGTCACTCATCTAGGTACTGGTCAGGCTCGAGATTCCTTAACTTCGATGATCATATGAGAACTGATGTTTCAATATGATATGGCCGTAAAGAAGGCTTGGAAAAGTTGACGCTCTCAGGGCGTATTGAATGGAAGAGTTGATAGAGAGAAACAGTGAGTAAACCTACCTAACGTGCTTGTGTAAAATGAATGACAAAACAGGGAATGGGAAGGCTTTCAAAAGCTGAGCAGGATGGGTAAACTGTCGTCATTTTATAGTTTTAATTTCGCGCGTGCGCGTTGTTTATTTTTGATCTTGTCGACTACACAGTATAAGAGAATCGATTAGGCACCTTGTTAAGAAGGATAGGAAGTTGTGGAGAGTCATGATCAACCGCTTTTTGAAGGGACACAGTAAATAGAAGAAGATGGATATTTGATTATCAATGCTTTAATCTTAATTTCTATTGTTTTTCATCTCAACTATTCAGATCTTCAATCCTCGACCGACTATAGCCTGTCGCATATAACTTTACGCTGAAACTTTTTCTTATTTAGTTTTCAAAAACCTGTCTGATTCTCATTAATTACCAAGCGTTCGACTAACGGACTTATTCCATGCATTTACTTGATACATGTTTTTTTTTTAGTCGTCTTATGAATCTCCAAGCAGGCATTAGGGCGTGTTATGAGCAACAGTCGGGCAAACGAAGAAAAAGAAAATAAGTGGGACAAATCGGTAGCCTTTTACTTAGAAATATCTTCTAAGAACATAAAATATTTTTTTTATCGCAATAGATGTCAACCTTTATATGGAGGTCGGTGAGCCACGGTTTTATTTTTTTTTCCTTAATAGGAGCAGATAGGTTAGCCTAATTCTGTCATTTTGTTATCTCTCCTAAACCCTGATCTGCGATCAATTTACTCGTCTTCTTTCCTCATTATGTGCCCTAGAAATTTCAACTTTCTGATGCATTGGCGGCCACAATCTTAACAACATAAGATACGCAGACGTCACAGTACTGATACCAGACATGGAAAAGAAATTACAAAATTTTCTACAGAAGGTAGCGTCGGAGAGTGAGAAGAAAGGACTAATCATAAACTACAAGAAGACAGAATGCATGGTCATCAGTAAAAGGATGAGCCCGAAATGTAATTTGCAGGTCAGAAACACTAGAATCAGGCAGACGCAGAATTTTAAATATCTGGGAACTGTCTTGATAAAGGACGTGCAGCATTGAGATCCGTAGACCAAGTCCAAGGACACATTCCAAAAGCTGAGCAGGATTTCTTTGGTAATAAAGAAAAGAATACTGAGCTGTTACGTGACATCTATTTTTCTTTACGGCAGCGAATGCTGGACGATATCCTCAAAGAAGAAGAGACTCGAGGCGACGGAGATGTGGTTCTACAGAAGGATGCTAAGGATACCATGGGCCGAGGATGTGAGCAACAGTGAGGTCTTAGAGAGGTTACAATCAAGGAGAAGGCTTATACTTAACATCAGAAAGTGGCAGCTGAAGTTTCTGTGACACATAATGAGGAAGGAGGGTCTGGAGAATCTGATACTCACGAGTCAAATAGATGAAAAGAGAAACAAGGAAAAGCAGCACGTGACATACCTGACGAACTTGAGCAGGTGGATGACAGAACGTGGTCTGGAGGAGGAAGCAGAGGGAAGGAGCTTGCTGAGAGCTGCAAGGGATAGATGGAGGTGGAGAGCCATGATTGCTAACGTCCTGAAAGAACATGGCACATAAAAAGAAAAAAAGATGTAATGAACAGGTTCACCTATAGTCTGGTTCGCACACCTCTCCGCTCTTTTGAACAAGAGTAGAGGTTTATCCCTTGTTTCCCGTTTAGGATTGGGTTTCCGGTCCCTTCTAAAACCTTCTCGTTTTTTACACCCATTAACCTCCTTGCGTCTTAGTAGCATTATCGCCTTGCTTGGGGTGAATTGATTTGCAAAAACAAGGAGAAAACCGATAGCAAAAACAAAAGGCCAGCGCAGTCTAGGTGGAATTAAAAGGTAAACAAAAAAATACTTAGCTGATCTAAGATTGCCACAAGGGCGTATTGCAACTCTTATTTATAAAGTACTTTGTCTCACGAGAATAATATTAAGTCATAAAGAAATAGTCAGCCCATCTTAATTTAATATACAGGGTGTTCCAAAAGTAAAATTACCATTGATAACCTTGTAAATTTTATATTTATTTACCAAATGGAATCATGTTTCTTTGTGAGACGATATTATTAAGAACATTTATGTGCTCAAATTATGGAAGATGATGTCATGCAAATTTTCCCTGGTTGCTATTTCACAAGTGTACGTTTTCTGCCAATTTTTGCGTGACTTTTGGAACACCCTGTACAGGGTGCGATGGGTAAATTGTCGTCATTATATAGTTTTAATTTCGCGCATGCGCGTTGTTTGTTTTTGATCTTGTCGACTACACAGTATAAGAGAATCAATTGGGCACCTTCTATGAGAAAGAGAGCACCATGACGTAATTCACTCCGCCAGAAATTTGGAAACGGCCTGCTGTACTGCTTGGCATTCGCACCTGAAGCTCGAATACAAACAGTCCAGTGTGTCTGAGGACAGTGCAGAGAATTTGGAAAGAGTTGAATGATACATCCAGTGAAGATCATAGTGTTTGGAGTGATCACTAGTCATGGCAACGTTATGCTTCCATTCATCTTTCAAAAGGACCTCAGACTCAACACGGAAGACAACATCAAGTGCCTTGATGAGGTAGTGCTAACCTGCGTCAAGTGGGTGACTGCTGGAGGATCTATGTCTGAAAATAGGACTCCGTTACGGCACACAAGCAGGAGAACCCAGTCATGGCTGTCAGACAGTTTCTGTGACCACATCACCCCTTACATCTGGCTATCTAAATCCCTAGATTGCAACCCGCTTAATTTTTATGAGTGGTGCAGTTGAGTGAGATACCAACAAAACTCCTTGTAGCATCAAAGGAAAGGATTATGGCTGCAGTAACCAATTTAAACAAGGAGATCGTCCCGAAGAGACGCAGGAGATTCGTCGTCTGGAGGCCGTAGTTGAAGGCAATGGCGATTATATTCAATAAATTTACTCTTTCGTAATTCGTGATATTTTTGTGTAGTTTTGGTAAATGTATCTGTTAAAATGAGATGTCAGTGTTATTTTCATTTTTGCGTAATTTAGACGACAATTTATCCATCGCGCACTCAAATTGGCATCGTTTTGTAGCCTAATAACATATCCAATTCTCACACAAATGATCTTACATTTTAACAACGTGTAAAAACTAACCAATGGCCGTAAACCCGTAACGAAGTAAGAAGGCTTGGAAAAGTTAACCCTCACAAGGCATATAACAGATGGAAACAGTGAGTAACCGACTTAACGAACTTGTGTAAAACTGATCGCAGAACAGGAAGTGGGAAGGGTTGTACAAAGAGATTGCTAAGAGATACAAAGGATAGGAAGTTGTGGAGAGTCATGACCACTCGCGTTCTGAAGGGACACGTTAAACAGAAGAAGGATATTTGAATATCATTGCTTTAATCTTAATTTCTATTGTTCTCCAATACGGAGTTATCAATGGGGACTTATCTTAATATGATTCTACCAAGAAGATGGATCGGGCGTGCCAGTGATAATGACAATGTGCTTTTGAAATGGCCACCACGTTCATCTGACTTGATACCTTGTGATTTTTTAAAATATGGGGCTATGTGAAAGGACAGGTCTATATCCCGACTCTTCCTACAAGCCTAGGGAATCACTGAGGCACTGGAGAATGTTACACAAGACATGCTACAGCGTCTTTGGTAGGAGCTGGACTACGGATTCGACGTGTGTTGTGTCATAGGTGATGTACATATTGAATATTCGTGAAGCTTTGCGAAATCAGTTATAAAATCTATATCCCTTTGAATATCTTGTTCAAATTTTGATATTGTTCAACATGAAGTTTATTTAATTTCGTTAGCCTGGGACATGTAGTTACGCAGATATTCACATTTTAAATGATGTCGATTTTGGGGGGCTACACTGTATATTTGCATATAATTTTATTATTGATAATGTTTACATATATTTGCTTTCATCTTGATTTCAGTTACCTTTCATCTCAACTACTCAGATTTTAATTCTTTGGCCATTAATAAATAGTGCCAATCAGACATAGCTTTTCACTGAGACTTTTTCTTCTATTCTGGAAGACTATCTTAGAATTACAGCTGTTCGATTGATTTACCTACGCAAATCAGCGGCTGGAGTCGATCAACCGTTTAGCTCAATTTATTTTCTCTGTATACCCGTCGCCACCAGCTTTAATTATGTCCTATTCGTAATATTATCTTGTGATGAAAAGTAACGGAAATTAAAATGAATCAAATACTAGTAAAAGATTATTAATAGTTCATAATGTTTCTTTAACTAATAATAAAATTAAAGACAATATTACTAATAATGGATGGCTGGCCACTCGTATCCGAGGAAGCTCGTCTACTAGGGCGGCCAGCTAATCCCTGTTGCAGACGTCTACTCAGGGACATTTGTGTTTGTTCAACACCCACATAGTCCATCTGTGGTTTATACTGCAACTATGATGAACGGACGTAGTTACAGTTTTTGAAGCATTATCTATGTGATGAACAGTCTGGACAAGGCCAGCACGCTCAAACTCTCGGTCACGATGACTTCCAACTTCGTGCTAACACAACCATCAGCGGCTCCCAAACGGTTATGTCTACCGAATTTCACTCACAAGGCTTGGGTCAACCCGTGGTATGGTTTCCAGGCACTTTCCAAATATGCCGCATACTGAGATCGCCTCCTCCTGACTTATAACATCAAAAAGTTAGCTTTCTGAAAAATCGATCATGGTGAGATTCGAACTCGGGTCTCATGCTCAGAAAGTCACGTGCCCGTTTTACTAATAATACTACGGGAATATATAAGCTAACAGCGTGACCATTCGTGACAAATGAGAAATACACGTATTATGTGATTCACACCAAGAAGTCTGCATCAAATTTAATGTCAATCAGGAACATTTGATATAAGAGGAGTTGACCTGTGGTAACCTCGGAATTGACCGCCCAATGTAAGCTTTGTATTCGGTGTCATATTTGAATGTCAAAAAAAAAAAAAAAAATCCCAAAAAACTAGTTGTCTCAGACGGTTGGCTAAGAAGGTACACTTATAGCAACCGAGTGCAGAATTGGGCCTCGAAGGATGTCGGCGTGTTCACCTACATAAAGAAGAAATCAACCCAGCTGAACTTAGTATATACACACAATACACCTGGAAATTATATGAGTACTATCAGCATGACCCGGCGTTGCGCGGGCTTGATTCAAAAATTATACGACTCATACAACAATCGCTATCACTTGACTTAAAATATTTTTTGCCCTTCCTTGACTTTAAAGGAGTGACCTTTGCCGTGCTGATGTTGCTACATGTCTTACTTCTTGCGTATCTCACACTGTGAATTTTTTCTAAGCTCTATACTAAACATTAAATCTGTTACGAAAAAAGAACTAAACAAAATGAACATAAAACGATCAGCTTTAAAAAAGGACACGTAACTGGAAAAACCGAATGAAAAAAGATTGTTAACAACAAATACTTTTTCACACCCAACCCAGTTCTTCGGAATCAGAATCAACGTTGAGCTTAAGCAAGCGAATGAGCCAATTGGAGTAAAGTGCCATGCAGATTTAAATTTTTCCCACTTGTGACGAATGCAGCTATCGATTTTTTTTTGCATGCTAGCATGCTAGTTAACATTCGTGTCAGTCAGCTGTTGGCTTTCACGCTGGCTAGTAGAATCTTCCTGCCTATTCGTGGCAGCCAGCTATAAGCTCTCACTCTGGCCAGTAGAAAATGGCTTCAAACTACATGAAAACTGTCGTAGAAGCATGAAAAAATGGATTATTTCCACTATCGATGGGAGTTGGGAAATGCAAAGTCTGTCTTGGCCTTCCCGCTAACTTGGAGCATGTGCATGTAAATTTTGGTGAAAATCCGTCGAAAATTGCGGCCGTGCATTCGTCACACACACACACACACACACACACACACACACACACACACACACACACACACACACACACACGCACACATCCTGCCTTTTATAGACACAGATCCGACTAATGAGGGAGGAGGCACAGTTCATCACATTCTTGCGGGATCGACCGTTTATAAGAAAAAGGCATGCCTTCCACGACCGAGTCAGAATGTGAATAAACCATTATTTTACTAACATAATATGACACAAGTCTATATTAGTTAAACTTAATCTTCAGCGGTTAACTTGCTAGAAGATGAATTCAGACTAAATATGTGCTGTGAAAAAGATGACGGTTGTATTTTAAAAGAGACTTTTGGATTAAAATCAGTATCTATTGGGCAGGAAGAAAAGTTCGTAGCGTTTTTAAGTGAATTTCAAAGACGATATTTAAATATTCAGAATATAGATTTATTCAACACATATATTCTTTGTTGTTCTACTACAATTCACTATCTTTGAGGCGGCTTTCTGATTCTGTCCCTCCAAAACATGACATCTTTCTGGATGATGAACTGGTGGTCAGAGTCGTTTTTACAGGCTTCCAAAGAAATGAAGTTCTTCCCATTAAGAGAATTTTGTATGGATCAGTAGTAATTCTAATGCGCAAGTTGACGTGAGTGTGGCAGGTGCAGTAGGGTATGCCGACCAAGCTATACCAATGTCTGTCCGATCTGCAGTGACGTGATGTCTGGCGTAGTCCTGATGGAAAATGGCATCTTTCTGATTGGCCAATTCCGGGCGCTTTTCGTCGATTCCTGCTTTTAATCGGTCCAATTGGGAACAGTACTTGTCTGAATTCAACGTTTGAATATATGGAAAATGTTCGACATATTATTCTTCCAATCCTAATAGATACCCAGCATCACTTTCTCTGTATGCAGACCAGATTTTACAGTGTTTAACGGGTCCTTATTTCGTTTCTTCAAAGACCTGTTTCGCTCCACATTGTTGTAAACAATCCATTTTCCATCGCCTGCGGACATCTTTTTTAAAAGATGAGTAATATTGTGTTTGAGCACAGAAACGATGATGGAAATGTGGTCCATTACATTTTTCTCGTTAAATTTTGATGTACCGAAACATCGTAGCGATTCGCGTATGCAAATGTTTCTAAATGATTTACACAGAACATTTTAAATATTTAAAGTATTTCTGCGATATCCCGTGTCATTTGACCTGGGTTATTTTTAATTAGCGTTTCTATTTCTTCATCATCAACGGCTGCAGGCCTGACGAAACGTTGTCGGTCATCCCAATCAAGATTTCCACTTCGGAAACTAGCGAACTACTTATAGAAAGTACTCTTGGCTATGGCACCATCTCAATAAATGGCACATATCTTTGCTGCTTGTACAGTATTTTTCTTCTTTCCAGAAATAAAAGCGCGTCCGATAACGCAAATAAAGGGTGTTCCAATAACTTGGACCGATTTTAATGTGAATTAATTTTAAGCGTCTAATGATTTTTTTCTTTTTCTTTCAGATTTGGCGGACATTTGGGTGATATTATTTTTCACACATAATTGCAATGAATTAAATAACATGATCCAATAGTGAAATAAATAAATTGACACCAATAACACTGATTTATTTACTGCTTATTTTGATCCGTCTTAATGAAACACCCTTATATATAAGCCGTCTTAATGAAACAACCAGTATATCTCATTTTCCACCATTTTAACTCGTAAGGGGAAAACATTTAAAATTTACAATCCATACTCGAATCGTATAGAAAAGCGGCTTGAAACATCAGTTTTCAGAATATGTCTATATGTCATAAATTTTAGCCACGTGTGAAATGAAATCACATGTTTAAACGCCACCTATTGAAAAAACGCAACGAACTTTTGTTCAAATCCAATAAATAGGCGAAAGGGATCACTTAGTACAGTCTGTCTGTGTGGTTTAATGTAACACAAAACCAGTTTCATTAGACTCATTCTTTGATTATTTACTCCGCATCATTTTAATATTTCTCTTTTTTTCAATGGCAGCTGTTAATTTCCATCATTTTAACGTTCTTGCATTCACCCGTCTCTTCATTCTTTTATACAAGATTATTCATGAACATGTCTGTAAAACGCTTCACTTCGCTTCTCATCCATAATGATGATAAATTGTTAACCTTACAATCAATTTGCTTCTTGTGTCGCTTACATTGTTCAGTCTCTGTCGCACATCACATACAATGCGCCATCTGTCATCAGTACACCATAATTAGCGTTCATCTACATTAATTTACGACACTTCTGTTGACGTTTTATCTTAAATGTCCTTATGGGATGCAACATTTAGCTCAAACGTTATTTTGTCATAATGTAAATGATTTCTCGTATTTTACATATACCGGGTTCGATGAGTAAATTGTCGCCATTTTATAGTTTTAATTTCGCGCATGCGCGTTGTTTGTTTTTAATTTTGTCGACTGCACAGTAGAGTAGAGTAGAGTCAGTTGGGCACCGTCTGTGAGAAAAACAGCACCATGACGCAAATCACTTCGACAAATATTTGGAAACGGCATGCTGTACTGCTTGGCATTCGCGCCGGAAGCTCCAGCAAAAAAATTTCAGTGTTTGGTTGTCAATCTGAGTACAGTGCAGAGAATTTGGAAAGAATTGGATGATATATCTAGTCAATATAATGGTGTTTGAAGTGATCACTAGTAATGGCGACGTTATGCTGCCATTCATCTCAGGGCCTCAGACTCAACACGAAGGCCTGTCAAGTAGATGACTACTGGAAGACCTTATGTCCGGAAACAGGACTCTGTAACATGCCACACAAGCAGGAGAACCCAGTCATGGCTGTCAGACAATTTATGCGACCACATCACCTCTTACATCTGGTCAACTAACTCCATGGACTGAAACCCATTGATTATTATGTGTGGGACGTAATTGAGCGAGATACCAACAAAATTCCTTGTAACACTAAACATGAACTGAAGGTAAGGATTATGGCAGCATTCACCAACTTAAACAAGGAGGCTGTTCAGAAGAGTTGCAGGAGATTCCGGAGTCGTCTGTTGACCGTAGTTGAAGCTAATGGCGATCTTATTGAATAAATTTACTCTTTCGTATTTCCAGTTATTTTTCTGTAATTTTGGTAGATATATCTGTTAAAATAAGATGCCAGTGTTATTTTGATTTTTACATAATTTAGACGACAGTTTATCCATCGCACGCTTATTCTAGTAGAAGCTTTTGAATGTGCATTTACTTGATATATGGGCAAAGGATGGTTTGTTCTGAAAAGGAACACAATCTTGTTTTTATCAGTTCTTGAGAATTTCGTAATATTCTATTTTGGATCAAACAAGATTTCTGAAAGAGAAAGATAAGTTGCGTCTTTAGATTCATTTCAAAATAAATCTATACTTAGTAATGTTTCCCCCCTCTTCTTAATCAGAATTCTAACATAGCAAAATGGAATAACACTTTTACAGAAGGAAAATACATCGAAAAAATGTCTTTAGCTTTCTCTTATTGGAAAATCTATATTGCTGTTTTGAGTGTAGTTTCTTCAATATTTTGTTCTGTCACCATTAAAAAAACATTTTCATTGGTATACAGTCACCAGTCAATCAACACTATATAATAATTACCGTTGTACATTTATTTATTTATATCTTTCGTGTCACGCTCTATGTAATTCCATTAACAAGTTGCAAGGTCATTCTTTTTTATGTTGGTGTCTATTTACCAATCACAGTGTTGGTTCATAGATAAGGACAAAAAAATAAAAACAACTCCAAAATAAACATTGAGAATAAAGACAACCAAGGCAATTTTCAAAACAAAACCTTTACAAGAGATGCAGTAAAAAGGAATTAATTGAATAAACAGTTAATCAGTAGCTTCTGGTTAAGTTGTGACTTCTGAGATCTGAAACGTATGAATTGAATCCATTTTCCCATTTTGGCATTTTGATATCAAAAGTAAACACAACCAAGGAAATCTTTTAAAAACAATTATTACAAGACACGTAGTCATAAAGAAACTAATTGTGTAAACACTTGGGTGTCTTCTACATTTTGAACATTCGTTATGTAATATAATGAAATACATGTAATTGTTATGTTTATTATGTTATAAATGTAATATAACAAAGAATGCTTTTTGAGGAACTTAGTAGTAAGGGTTACGGGTTTGTTTCAAGGCCCTTGTTTTTTTGCATCCTAATATTAAAACATTCTAACAATTGCCGTCAAAGATGGCGGCACGGGTAGGCTAGTTTACTAAGTATTCACTTTTGATACAGTTTTGGGTCCATTTTTAGAACCGACTTAGTTCCTCATGGAATACATTCTATGATATTTTGGAAGCAGTCTTTCGAAATTTGGGTACATGTTGTAATTTTCTAAATCGCTTGGTTACATATTTCGGATACGAAACTTCCTTCCCACCACATTTTATGCGACTGAAATCCAAAGACTATGAAGTCCATTTTAACACAGAAAACACATTTCTGTGTTTCTTTAACCAATCTGCCAATATTTTTTATTTTCTGGGCATGATTACCAAAGGGTAGGCGTTCTGTAGTCAAAAATCGAGGCACATGCTCAGCTACAACTATTTATGTTGTTAGTTAATGTTGTTTAGCGGTATATAACTCTATGGATCATTTAATGTCAAAATCTACATATTTTGAACACAATTTATGACTTCGACTAAATATATTTTGAACGCAATTGTATGCCTTCAAGTACAGATAAAATATATTGTTGGTCATTTTATTATAAATATTGTTGCTTGATTGATTTTGTTTGGCGGCATATCAAACTCTATGGGTTATTTAATACTAAAATCAAAATATTTTGTACGTAATTTTGTGTTTTCAACTCTAGATAATTTTAAATCATTTTATTGTTTCAGCGTAAAGATATGTTTATTTTTAGATATCTAGTTTGTTGATCATAAAATGTATTTTTGGTAATTTTATTATAAAAACGTATTTTTATATTTTTTAGAGTTGTATTGTCATTTTTTTTTATAAAAATGGATTGTTGCTCATTTTAGTATAAAAATGTACAATGGTTTTTGTTTTGGAGTTCTCTATTTGCCCATAGCTGGGACACTGACAGGTGCTACCACCTATTTAGGTAGGTTGCGGCAATTAAATGAAATTTTCAAATGTACGAAAGGTATCAATGTATGTCAAGAAAATATTCGCTATACGATAACTCCACCACCGTTACTCCACCTGGGCTATCGATGCAAGTTAGGATGGGTCTATACTTTCATTTTGTTTACGTCAAATTATGACCTTACTATCCGAAATCAGAAATCGTGACTCATCACATCAGGCAACGTTTATTGTCCACTTTTTGTGGTCCTTAGATACAGTTTCTTGTTCTTATCTGACAGGAGTGGCACCCGACGTGGTCTTCTGCTGCTGTAGCCCATCTGCTTCAAGGTTTAACGTGTTGTTCAAAAAAAAAAAAATGCCTTTTCTGTATACCTCTGTTATAAACAGTGGTTAACTGAGTTGCTGTTGCTTTACTGTCAACTTGAATCAGTCTGGCCATTTTCGCCGGACTTTTTTCATCAAGGGATTTCCGCCCACAAACTTCACTCACTGTATTTTTCCATTTTTGGAACATTTTTGTCGACCCCAGAGAAAAATTCTAATAGATTGTGCTGCGTTCAAAGGTCACTTAAATGACCTTTCAGCCTCCCATGAGATGGAATTCAGTTGGTCGCTATGACTATGTTTAAAGGCTTAATATCCATTAATCGTTAATTTGCCTTTTTTCTTGATTTTTTCAATGATTTCCACCCTGTAGAAGGGCCGAGAGTCACTCAAGGTAGAAAGTTACAGAGTAAGTGGGGAAGATACCGGTTAATTCTAGAGTTGAACAGAATGATCGGGGAAGCATCCTCTTTCCACAAAGCAATGTGTTCGTGGGAAGAAGCTGTTCGAGTGGAACTTAAATCTCACAAATGGAATACGAAGGAAATGTCAGTGGTTCGCCACAATCGGCGTAACATGGCGGATTTTAGCCGTCAAGGATAAAACTGGTGAAACTAAAGAATGTAGTTCATTTGAACACTTTCCATAGAAAGAGCGATAGAGCAGTGAAAGGCTTGCCACATTTCGTCTGTAGGTGAGGAGTTGTAGGGTGGAAAATAATTTGTCACCCACAAGAACACTGAAATAATTTTTGACATTATCGAAACTGAAAAGTGGAGAGTGGTAAGTTCCTGACCATATATGGTAACAATACTGTTTTTTTTTTGTTTTTTTTTTTTTTTTTTGCCCGATGTGGCACTTGTAAAGGTAGAGGATAGAAAAAGGAATCAGATACTTACTGGAAAGGTACAGGGTGGCTGATTAGAAATTTGGATAAAAAATAATTTGTTCAGATGCATTAAGTGATCATTGAGCATATAGTCATGTAGCTGATCGTATTTTGCTTATACTCGAGTCCACAGGCTATTTATATTTATAATTCTCAAAATGTGTGTGTGTATGTATATGCGTGTGTCTGATCGCATCTTGTTTATGCGTTTCTACAGTTTTCATCCGGTTTCGATTAAATTTTTTTGGCTTGATAGCTAATTCTTCAGTGCCGGTTTTGAGTCCAAATTTGCTGGAAAAAAAATTACAACCTTGAAGGTGAAAAATCGAAAAAACTAATTTTTTACACTTTGCTCAAAAATCAAAGACAAACTTTAATGTCTGTAAAAAAAACAGCGTACAATCAATTTAGAGAGTTGAAATCTAACGCAAAAGATTATTAGAATTATAAAAAAAATATAAATATATATAAATAAAAATGATCGTATATTATCATTATGACGGTCCATAGAAAAGGTTCCTTCCTTGCAAGACTGAGAACGCAAAAACGCCCCTTTTCAGGGCCACCATCTATCTCAGTTGTTACCCCCCCCCCATTTGTGGGATGTGCCTCAGTTGTACCCAATTGTTACTAATATTGATTTTCGGATGGTTTGACTTTAAACTTAAATTGCTCTAATTGAACGTCAAAAATTTCCAGTAATGAAACACCCGGTTGAAGACGGGTTATACTGCCAGTTTTATGTTATGACATTTCTTGACAAAGGAATTTTAAGGCTTGTTTCATTCAAGAGTCGTAAATATCGACCCGCATGTGGTAGGCAATTATTTTCTTATTTCTGTGAATTAATATCCGTTATTACACGCTCACACTTAAGAGGATGATGATTTTTATTTCCTTCTCCCATACATGAATTAAAAAAAAAATTCTTCAATATCTTAAAATACTGTTTGGTTAAATCTTTCGAATTTCCTCGTAATATTTTTATGTCATTGTAGTTTGGAACATGTTACAAAAGGAAGTACACCATGTCTAAGCAGAAGTTAAAAAAAAAGTTAAATGTATTTTTCATGTCTTTTCGTATTTATTTGTTCTAAAGATTTATTTAGAACTTGTAAAAAAAGGAAAGGAAAAAATGTATCTTGAAGCGATTGTTTCAGCATTTGGAGACTTTACTACAGGGTTCCTCAGAAAAAAAAAACAGGAAATTTGGTACAGTTTATTTAATTGTTGAAATTTTTGTTACAGCTTTTTGAAACAAAAGCGAAAGATAGAAATTTAGTATCTTAAAACAGAACAAAAACACAAATGTTATATATTGTGTTCAAACTAAAGAACTATGGCTAACTTTCTTGGCTTTCAGTTAAAAATATACATATGCAAGTTACTTTTTTAGTTCATACATATAGTAAAATATATAGTTAATTTTTTTTATATGTTAGTTAATTTTTTTTATCATATAGTAAATCTAAAATTTCTTGTCTTTTGTGGGACACCCTGTAGTAGTTGAAATGTGTTTACATAAGTCAGGATACTGTCTTTGTTTTCTTATCCTCGGATGTTACTTAATACATGCATTTGTCTCTAAAACCAAGTAAAATATACCATAAGGATTTATACTAATGTAAAACTTATACATTGTATTAGTTTTTGCATAAGGTCGAGGATTAGAACCTATTAGCTCGATACAACATGCTTTATTGTCACACCTTTAAGGGATGCTGGACTTTTAAAATCTGCTCGGCCATCTCTCTAAAAGATGGAGACGTCAATAGAGAACATCTGCTTATTAGCATATTCCATCTGTCTAGATAACAGAATGGATAAAGTCTGTAACGTGCGAAACACACATCACCCTGAAAAGACAAATATTAAGCAAGCATGGTGTCTTAGCATGGTTCCAAAGTGGTAACATCGTAAAGCCGGAACGCCTTCCACGTAGCTTACGGCCACATCACGTTGAAACACCGGTTCACGTACGATCACTGAAGTTAAGCAACGTCGAGCCGCGTCAGTATTTAGATGGATTACAACTTGAAAATATCAGCTGCTGTAAGATGTGTGGGTGGTGTAATGGATAATGGCTCGGAATTGTTAATCGGAGTGCCAAGTTCGAACTTCAGTTGGGTTCGTTGTATTCATTTAGGCGCAAATACTCTTTAGAAAGGCATGAATACACCGCTTCTACCCCATCACCTAGCTATAGTTTATTTAGGAAGATTTATATGACTAAAACCATTATTATCTAAATAAATAAAATTGCGTTCAAAATAGTTAGATTTTGGCATTTATAATAACTCATAGAAGTTGATATGCCTTTAAACGAAAGAAAATAAACCATCTTCGTGCCTTACTATCTGCAGTTGCCATCTGTCTGTTATGGGCTTCACCGCTGGCTACTGGTGAATAAGTAGCAGACTTGGACGTCACTTAGTCTTCGTCTGCAAAGTCAAACCATGTTATGTGAATTTGCATGAAGAAACAAATTGAGAATTTGGAAAATATAAAGCACTAGCAGCATGGCCCGGCGTTGCCCGTTCTTGATTCAAAAATCGTATGACTCATACAGCAATCGCTATCACTTGACTTAAAATACTTTTACCCTTTCTTGCCTTTAAAGGAGTGCCCTTTGCCGTGCTGATGTTGCTACATGCCTTACTTCTTGCCTATCTCACACTGCGAATTTTTTCTAAGCTCTATACTAAACATTAAATCTGTTACGAAAAAAGAACTAAACAAAATGAACACAAAACAATCAGCTTTAAAAAAGGACTCGTAACTGGAAAAACCGAATGAAAAAAGAATGTTAACAACAAATACTTTTCACACCCAACCCAGTTCTGCGGAATCAGAATCAACGTTGAGTTTAAGCAAGCGAATGAGCCAATTGGAGTAAAGTGCCATGCAGATTTAAATTTTTCCCACTTGTGACGAATGCAGCTATCGATTTTTTTTGCATGTTAGTTAACAATCGTGTCAGTCAGCTGTTGGCTCTCACGCTGGCTAACTTATAGCATGTGCATGTAAATCTTGGTGCAAATCTGTCAAAAATTGCGGCTGTGCATTTGTTACACACACACACACACACACACACACACACACACACACACACACACACACACACACACACACACACATCCTGCCTTTTATAGATAGAGATTTCTATATTTCATCAAGCCGTTTACAACTCTAAATGCATACACGTATAAAAAAAAAACAGATGGACAAATAAAGATGATAGCACGTGAACATTACACATTTTACAAGCAGAAGAATATATTGACATCTGAGTTTTAGGAAGACTTTGTCCTACCAAACTTTCAATAGGTGATGATGTGTTTGCTTTCAAAAATAATAAGCATTTCAAATATTGTCTTTTATCTCTAAGTTGGCTAGAAGCATCAGCAGCAATTATTTCACGTCAGTCATCAAGTAGGCTGTAGAGAGAGAGAGAGAGAGAGAGGAGAGAGAGAGAGAGAAAATAGCACGTTTATTTGGTTAGCATAAAGACAACTGTTCAACCAAATAAAAACAAATATGGCCGAATAGTTGGACGAATTAGAAATTGTTGAGGAAGGATACGGTCGGATGAAAGGCAAGATGGTAATGACAATATTAACTGTTTCCTTTTGATGAAATGTTCGGCATTCATCGACCGAGCAGCCAGTGCCACTGTCGTTTGAAATTTCTAAAATCTTTATGCTAAAACTATTTTTTCAGGAAATTAGGTTCCTCAAGTGTACTGTTATCGTTCTTTCCAGTATTGACGGGAGCTTCTTTCTCAATGTTTTTTTTCGAAGTTGTGTGTAATGTCATCAGATTATGTAATTATTTTCTTTTTGTGATACATGTGCTATCCATTTTGGTTGTTGCTACTGTTGAAGGTCCTCAAGTGATACGGTTTCTATTATATGGTATAGTTCTTTGTGATTATGTAGCGCCAGTCCACGGGATTCTCGCTAAGATCTACAGGCTTCATTCCTTCGGTGCCATTTTCAATTATTGATTTGAGAAAGCGGTTGTATGCAGTGGCCTAAGAAATGATTTTAGCCAGGAGAAATCAGCTAGATCCAATTTCAAAATTTAATTACATAATCCCTACTCAACATAAATAAACAGTATTTGGAACTAGTATGTAGTAGGTCCTCCATTTGCTAGTTTCAGTGATTGTATTCGATTTTTCATGGATTTGATCAATTTATCAACACTCTTCTAAGCCATATTTTGCCACTTCTTTAGCAATGTTTCTTTAAGGGTTGCCACTGACGTGATTTTTTGTTGCACGCTCTCGAATCCTTCAGTTAAGGTGCTTCCAAAACTTGCTGTATTGGATTCATGTCAGGATTTTGGGCTACCCAGTTCAGTGACTTCATTCCTTGCGATTCCTTCCAGGCCTTTGCTACTTTGTTTGTATGACATGGCGATCCATCTTCTTGAAAAAGGTAGACATTCTTGTCAATATGATTGGTTTCAAATAATGGGAGTAGCCCTTTCTCTAATATTTGACAGTATTTTGGACCATTTAACCGCTCGTCAACAAGAATCAGCTCAGATTTCCCTCCAAACCAGACAGCGCCTCACACCATTACTCCAATCCTTCCATGTTTCACGATCGCTTGCAGACATTCAGTGTTCCAAGTCTCATTCTGATTTCTCCAAACATAAACCAATCTCGAATTCGAATATTGACAGAATTTATATTCATCTGACCAAATTACAGACTGCCAAAATTCATGATCTTTGCTCTCAAATTCTCTAGCTCAGTCCATACGCCTTTTCCTGTTAACTTCTGAAATCAATGATTTCTTTCTTGCAACTCTTCTTTGGTAGCCTAGCTCTTTCAGTGTCTTTCTCACCGCATATGGTGACATTTCCATGCTGTTGGCGACATCTTTGACGCTCTGACGACGGTTTCTGATGATTTCCCTCTTCAGTGCCTTTTTCGTTTGCTTAGACACGATACTTGGTTTTCCTGAACGTTGTTCCACACGACAATGGCCTTCTTCGTTAAATTTCTTGACAATATTATTAACCCTTTGATGATTAACCTGGAAAAACCTAGTAATTTCTCTATTTGACTTGCCATACTGATGCCATTCTATTATTTGCCCTCGTTGAAATTCACCAGTTTTCTTACTTTGAAATTTCATTACAAAATATAAGTCAACTATCGTTCATAGATTATAGTAGCTTGATACTAACATGGTATTGTCTGAAATAAAAGAAGAGACGATATTACACAAGCCAAAATTGCTGTAATTAAGGGTGGCTAAAGACTTATCATAGATCACTGTATAGCTGACAGTTTAGATATTTCTGAACAAGTTTGGCGCCATGACATTCATATGAAAGTCTCAATCTAACGAAGCTATTGATACACATGACTCGAGTTTTTAGGTTAATGTTTTTGCTTTGTAACAACTTGTAGCTTTGAGCGAAGCTACACCTAGTACAGCCTATTCTTTTTTAATATTCTTAGATTAATAAAAGCTAAGCATGCATATAGACGAAATTCACAGGTCGCTGCAAAGAAGTAAAGAGAGAAAAAGATGAACTTTTCATGTCATATTAGATTCTTTTTAAAAAGTAGACGGAGACATTAACGACCGGTTTTAAGAAACAACATTCGGTATCTTGGTTTTGGGATGAGCCGAATATCGACTACGAGCGTCGCAGACAAATACCTTAGCATCATCTAACAAACATTTGAAAGTGAATGAAAAATGTTACAATTGTGTGGGTGTCCAGATAGATAGATAGATAGATAGATAGATAGATAGATAGATAGATACGAACAGACTGGAATAGATAGATAGATAGATAGATAGATAGATAGATAGATAGATACGAACACACTGAAATAGATAGAAACGGACATAGATTGAAAACATCGGAGTGAAATAAATAAATATATAGAAACGATCATCTTTGTACCTACATGAAAAGTTATAGATTTATTAAGTTTCTAAAAAATAAAGATTTATTAAATCAAAGAAAAAATTACTGTTTTTTGTAGACATTGCATTATGTTTACTTTAAAATTTCATAATTATATATCTATTATTTGATCACAAATAAAAATGTAAAAGAATTTAAAAAAAATCTTATTTGAAGACCCTTTAACAAAACCCCAATATATTTTATTAAAAATAAATAAAATAAAATGCCGATGTATTGTAGTGTATCTTATGTATGCCCCTATAAGGAAGCCAGTGTCGACAGGCTGAAATTACAAACCCACACCTAACCCTTAACCTATATTTACACTTTGCATTCTTAAATTAGACTTGTATCCTGATTCGTCTAAAATGTTGTAATGTTTTCAAATGGTGTAATCCCTTTCCCCCGCCAACTTAAACTATATAAGACTATTTAGCTTAAAAAAAGTAAATAATTTTTTTCGAAAGTTATTCAACATCGCTTGGGAATGGAATAATTAATTTTAATCTTAATTTAAAGTTTAGTTTTTAGTTACGAAACATGGTAATTTCTGTGTCGCGATGAATACATGTTTTTAAATAATAATAATAATAATAATAATAATAATATATTTAAGCGCAGTGCTAGATTGGCGTTAAGATCTCACCAATTTACAGTTGAAGCTGCTAGCCGTAAGTTCTATGCTAACAGCTTCTTTTCTCGCACTTTTCGCTTGTGGAACTCTCGTCCGGCTCCATGATTTCAAGCCAACTTTAATCTCCAAAAGTTTAAATGCAGTATCAATAGCTATCTACTGTCCTCCTGATTACTCTTGCTCATTATTAATGTTTTGTTCTTAATTCTTCCACATCCTGTAATCCATTGTATCTTAGTAGCTTTAATGCCTTGCATGGGGATTATATATATATATATATATATATATATATATATATATATATATATATATATATATATATATAAAGGGTGTTTCATTAAGACGGGTCAAAGTCAGTAGTAAATTAATCAGTGTTATTGTTGAAATTTTATTTTTCTATTGGATCATGTTATTTAAGTCATGACAATTATGTGCGAAAAAAAATATCGCCCAAATGTTCTCTAAGGCTTCGGCGGGACACCGCCACTCGATCGTCAAATTTTTTGATGACGTCTCTGCAGAGTTGCTCCTCGATCTCACCAATATGCCTTATCACATACTTCAGCCGTTGAATTGTTATTGGCTTGTTAGCATAGACCTTACTTTTGAGATTAACCCAAAGGAAGAAATCTAAAGGCGTCAAGTCGCACTTTTTCGCTGTTTCGAGAGATGATGCGATCTAGGAACTTTTCATTGCATTTCTGCTTGAACGTCTATTTTCGTAATAGGTTTCTATGACTTTAACACATTGTTTGATTGTTAATCTTTCCATGGTTGAAAATACCAAAGACTTAAGTTATTAACTTTGAAAGAAAAAGAAAAAAGTCATTGGACGCTTAGACTTAATTCACATTTAAAATCGGTCCAAGTTATTGGAACACCCTTTAGATAGATAGATAGATAGATAGATAGATAGATAGATAGATTAACTGATATAGATACGTACAGACTGAGATAGATAGATAGATAGATAGATAGATAGATAGATAGATAGATAGATATAAAAAGGTTCGTTTAAGTCCATAATGCCAGTTGTACAAAGTAAATATGAAATGCTAAATATATTTTGTTTTTTATAAAGAGGCCGAAGATATACTTTTCGGATCACGCTGGAACCTCTAATTTCTCTAGTTATTCGTCCATCAATCAATCCGTACGTTGTCTGTTCATTCCTACATCGATTCATTACAATCTCTTATCGAACTGTCCAATTCGAATTTCTGTTAAATATCAATCTCTGACTGTTTTCTGTGATGGAATGGATTGACACTTTTAGCCAGCCTGATCGAGATTTCTAAAATATGTTACAACAGGCAAAAGTCATATTTGTAATCGTATCTATTAAAAGTGAACGGTTTCGTGGTCGATAAATTATTTTCCACCTTACGACCCTTTTCCTACATACGGAACGTTGCCAGCCTCTTGCCAATCTATCAAGGCAAATCATCAGACGAGATACATTTATCTGAGTTCTACCTATTCAGACTCCCAGAGCTAAGAAGCACTATGACCCACTATGACACTACACAGGATCGAATCATCCTCATTTCATTTGTATTCCATTAATAAGGAAGAAGTTTCATCCAGCTTGTTCCTGTTACTTTGTGGAGCAGACTCCTAATAAGATGCTTCCCCGATCACTATAATCTTAAGCTATTCAAGTTTCGGGTTGACCGTTATCTGTCCTACATATCTTCATGATATGCACTTCTTACCTTTTCCTTTTGCGGGTGGTGTAATGGATATCCGCTCAGAATGAGAAATCAGAGAGCAGAGTTCGAATTCTACTCGAGTTCCTTATATTCACTTATGCGTAAATACCCTTTTAAAAGCTACGAAACCATTCACAGCTATGGGTAAAATATTATGACGTATATCTGAAAACGACATTGTTATCTAAAAAAAACTATTTATGGCAATTTATATTCGCCAAAAAATGAATTTTTTTTAAAATTCAAAATAAGTTTCAATCTAAATAACACACAACGTGTTGGGAAACCGTAAAAAAAAACAATCTCAATTAATCTTTTTCTTTACGTCCTTACAACAACTTCATTCAGTAACCCTCTACCTTGAGTTTCTCTTGGGTCCAGTATTGGATTAACAATAATCTGAAAATAAATTAAAATACTTAACTATGTAGTAAAATCTCAGTGGAATTATGTTATAAAAACAAAGCAATATGAGAACCAAATTAGTTTTGGCAATAACGAGAGGGAAGGGAAAAATAATTACTCGCCCCCGATACCTGTAACAGGTACGATCTTAGTATAAAATGGATGCAGATCTTTTACCGATGTCACTTTTTTTCACTTCTCTCCCCATCTTGCTGTTTCAGAAAGAAAATAATTTGTTCCTTGATAAATTGCTTTTCATTTAGTTTCGCATTTCTTTGTTTTTCTTACATTTCGGTTTTATGCCCGTGAGTATCAACTCTTTCCAAAGACGATGGTGTTTTCTTTTAATTCTTTTTATCATGCATAATGATGATGAATTGTCTCCCTTGCTATCAATCGCCATCTTGTGACATTTAAACTATTCATTCTTCACTACTCACCATACACGTTATCGCATTTGTGTATTGTTTCATGGGCAAATCATACTTAGTAAACATCTATCATTTGACTGGGATCAACTCTGTTTAGTCTTTGAACAGGGCATGTCACAAAATTGAAGCAGACGTATTTAATCCCTTCAGATTCCAACTCCGGTGCAATACCATCCCATTGAGCTATAGGTGTGGGTCGTGGGTCCGCCCTGATACCTTTGTGGCACTGCCCGGAGATTAGTTGGTTGGTTGGTTGATTTTACGACATATCAACTCTTGTTGAGTTATTTAATGCCAAATTTTGCATGGGGCACAAAGTGAAGGACTGAAAGAAAAGCCTTCTTTGTCGTTACCCACACGTGCGTGTACGGAGCCCATTTATTAAAGCTATGTTTGCTCGCCAGTGGTGTGACACGGCAGAAATGAAACGAGCCTAGTCTCTGGAGATTCCAACATGGTGCCTTCACATCGCGATAAAAGGGAAGGTTTGTTGTAGGTTAATCTGGCGTTTTCGCAGCCACGAGGACAAAGGCTTTGTAAGCGCCTGCGACTCCACATTAAACCGACAGTGTGTTGTATTTGCAATCGTGCAAATTGGTTTTATCTTTGTTTTTCGTCATTGGCCGTGAGTCATTATTCATACATATATATTTAAAAAGGATAGGAGGGAATTTGGCAAAGGAAAATGCAGCCAGGGTAAATAGTCATGCAAAACACTATTTGAAACAATTGACCAGTTTTCATTCCTCTCGACTAAGACATCAAACGACGAATTAAAATACTGTGTATCATGATCTGTCTATATTTCTGAGATGAGGTATTATGTAAGCTATTTACATTATTCGGACTATTGTCCTCATCTTTGTTGCCATATTTATTACAACGTTTCGGCCGTTGTACGCCCCAGCCTTCTTCAGGTGGTTGAAATATCGAAGTGAACCCTCACTGGGGTAGACTGTTCTAGTTCCACGTGCCATGCTTAATGGGTGTCAGTTATCTCCTGGTAATTCCCCTCCAAATTCTCCACTGCCTTAACCGGGTATTGAACTCACACTCTTTGGGTCCTGTCACTGGATCTAACCAACGCCTTTATCCACTGTGCCATGTGATCAACTTAACACAGAAGACATATTTACATGAAAGGTCGATGAGCATTTCATATTCTGGGATTGCAGTGCTGGATGTAATAGAACGCGTATGCAAATTTTAAACTCGGCCCTTCCTAATTATTAGCACAAATTGGGGCAATTTGGGGCAATTCCCTCCTCTAATACTAGATGACAATACATATTTACTCAGCTTCGCAGTCGCACTTAAAGTGAAAAATAACGGAATGTGTTCGAAAAAAAAGATGGTCATCTTTATGAACTGATTTTAACATTGGCTGAGAAGAGAAGATTTTACGTGAATTGGATGCAAAATAACAATTTCTAAATCCGGAAGCGAATTTCGATAGCGAAAGATGCCTTGCAAAAGTTAAGTGATGTATAGGGAAAAAGGAAAACCTTATTTTCATTAGAAACAAAGAGTATTGAACTCTTACGTAATATCAGTCCTTCTATAAAGCGGTGTATGCTGAACAATCTCCCCAAAGATGAAGAAGAGACTTAGAGCAACAGAAATGTGTTTCTACAGAAGGATGCTGAGAATACCATGGACCGCACTTGTGAGCACAGACGAAGTTTTAGAGAAAATTGAATAAAAAAGGACACTTATACTTAACATCAGAAAATTCTAGGACACATAATGAGGAAGGTTGGCTTGGAAAATCTGATACTCACAGAGCAGATTGAAAGCAAGTAGCATAGAGGAAGTGAGCCTGAGAAAATCGGTGGCTGAACAGAGTTTGGGAAAGATAACAAAAAGACTAAATTTATTAAGAGCTATAAGGGACAGGGAATTGTGGAGAGTCATAATGGCCAACGTCCTGAAGGGACACGGCACAAAAAAGAAGAAGAAGAAGAAGAAGAAGAAGAAGAAGAAGAAGAAGAAGAAGGCTTTCACATCTCATCCAGAGACGTTTTATCTTACACCTTATTTTACAGTAGTTATTCCTATCTGTGGTTTCAGTTACCCCCTTTGTCATCCCTTGAAATAGATTTTACTTATCCTGAAAAGCTACAGTAGAAATATTAATAACCCAAATTTTTTAATCGATTTCACTCTAAGCAAGGTAATAAATTAATTAAGACACAAAGGATTAAAAATGTAGGAACAGAAGCATTGCTAATGAGCTGGAAGAGAAAAGAGTAATCAGGAGGACAGTAGATAGCGAATGACATTTAAAATTATAGAAATTAAAGTTGATTTGAAAGCATGGACCCGGAAGGGAGTTCCACAAGCGAGAAGTGCGAGAAAAGAAACTGTTAACATAGAACTTACGGCTACATCTAGCCAGCTCAACTGTGAATTGATGAGATCTCGACGCCAGTCTAGTGCTGAGGTTAAATTTTTAAAAAAGTACCACGGCGAAGAGCTCAGCCAAACAATTACCATGAATGCATTTATAGAAAAGACACAGGGAGGGAAACTGACCGAATCCGAGCAGCCATAATATTGCTGATTCTTCTTTGGATTTTATCAAGGAGCTCAAGTTAAATTGTATGAACACCGGACCATATATAGCAGCAATATTCTAAGCATGGACAAATGGTAGACTTATAGATATGTATGATATGCCAATTGGTAATAATAATGCCGAGAAAAGCCGTTTCCATACAGGAAACATTCGACATTCATTGATAGAAAATAGCGTTACTGTGGGTTGAGTTTGACATCAGGATGAAAATAGCGGTGTCCATCTCAGATGAATCAATAAAAGCTTTTGAATCCTTTACTTACTTAGGAAGCTAAATAAATTCTATTGAAAAGGATGCGAAAATGCGCAAAGCTAAAGCCTGGACCGCCTTGAATAAAATGGATGTAATCTGGAAATCTGATCTACCAGGCAACCTCAAACGGAGATTCTTTCGAGCCACTGTAGAGGCGGTGTTAATGTATGGTGCCACTGCTTGAACATTAACTAAAACCCTACAGTCTAAGCTTGATGGAACCTATACTCGGATATTAAAAGTTATACTTGACATCTGTTGGAGACAATACCCAACTAAATCACAGATTTATGGACATATTCCTGATATTTTTACAATTTTACGCGAACGCAGAATACACTTTGAGGAACAGAAAACAAAACCTTGCTACTGATCTAGTGCTCTGGACACAACTAGCTATGGCGCAAAACGGGTTGGTCGCCTAGCAACTACCTACATTGACCAACTATGTTATGATACAAAATGCAACCCTGATGACTTTCTGACCTGGATGTAGGACTGTGATGTTATACGTGTTAGGCTACTGAAAGTCCGAGCTAACTCAACCCAATAAAAACAGTCGGTTGAAATTAATAAAATTCTTCTCTGAAAGCAATTTTTCAGAAAGAAATGGTTTCTCAATTTTACTGTTATCGCACTTTCTAGCATTCATGGGGGTTTCCTGGCAAATCTTTCGCTTAAGATAGTGTGGAAATTCAGTATCTTGATTGTATCAGTATTGTTCTTTTTAGTTACACGTGCTATCCGTTTTAGTTGTTGCAGCTGTTGGAAGTCTTCAAGTGATGTTGTTTTGTTATTTGCTAAAGTTCTTTGTGATTCTATAGAATCTCTGTATAAGATCTGATGAAGTGTTGTCTTCTTAAGGCCTAGAAATCGTAAAGTACTTTTATTAAGTGAAAAGTTAAAAGTTATAAAATAATCGTATACTGAGGTTGGTAAGATCTACAGTAATAATGAATGCTCGTTCTGTGTATGAACTAAAAATTTCCTCAATAATACATGCTCAAGAATGGCTAATAGATTAGCCGAAAGCGATAGGACCCAAAGATCACGCGGACAGTCCTTACACACCCTATGCCTAACGAAGAAATCTCTTGTACGCTTGCAAGAAAGAAAATAGTTCATATATATAAATTCCTGTAGAACAATGATAGACCCCACCTAAAAGTTTCATGTGTTTTTACGCAATCGTCAGGTAGGTCAAATCACTTTTATGTCATTATAATATTTTCTTTTATATTTTATTATTAATTATTGTTATTAATCTCTTACTTTACCTATAAATTTTTTCATAAATTTTATTATTATGAGAAAAACATTCAATGTCTCGCAAACCAAACATGTTACATTCCATCACCGTCGATCAGATCCCGAACTACCGCCAGTCACGATAAATGGATGTCACCTCGAGGAGGCTACGTGCCTTGAGAGAATATTAGGTCTAAGACTCACACCTGACTGGAATTCCTATATACGCTCTATCGGTAAAAATGCAGGTAAAATTATCGGCTCCCTGTACCGCTCCAGTAAGTACCTAACTCCTCATGCTATCCTCTACCTTTATAAGATCCAGATCAGGCCCCAAAATGGGGTACTGTTGCCATATTTGGGTAGGACCTGCCCAGACCTCGCTTTCCAGTCTTGATAGAGTTGAAAAGCGTATCCGAGTCCTTGTTGGAGAAGAATTATTTTCCACCCTCCAACCTCTGTCTCTCACAGGCGGGATGTGGTGAGTCTCTCACTGCTCTATCGCTACTCTTGTGGAAAGTGCTCAGACGAACCATATTCCTCGTTTCCTCTAGGTCTAACCTTCACGACCAGGACCCACTTACATGCCACTTACATTGTAGCAAACCACCCACATTTCCCCCGTATTCCATAGTAAGTTCCATTCAAACAGCTTCTTCCGGCAAACCACTACAACTCAGGATTTTTCCCTGATTACTACAATCTTAACCCATTCAAGTCTAGATTTAACCGTTATCTTCCCCTCCTATCAGTATAAACTACCCCTTAACGTAAACCTCTATTCGAGTGGCCTTGTTCAGTTCCATCCGCGGTTACAGCCATCCGCCAGAGTATCTGGAACATTCTAGCCGCGGATAAAAGGATAACACTTCCCATCGTGAACTTACGCATAGTTTTACTGTGATTATGTGAATAGTTAGAATACTTTCTGAAAGAGGATTTGCCGAATTTTACGTGAATGCTAAGTGAACCTATTCAACAAGCAGTCATTTGATACTTAGGCGATTGTTTGTATTGTACACTTGTTTTTGATTAAGTCATGAATGGAAGACATTTTTGTAGTTATGAGTTCTTAAGCATTTAGTAAAAATGTCGGCAGTGCGGCAATGAACAGGAATCTAATTTTAACAGATGTTGAAAGAAGCCATATAGAATGATTGGCGCGTTGATTTAAAACGCAGTAGTTTTAGATCAACACACACAAAAATGTGTCCAGTTCAGTAAATAGATATATAAACATCACGTGCTGCATTAGACCAATCAATACAAGTTTATTTTTAATTTTTAATTTAATTTAGAACGAACGAGAGCTTTGGAGTAATGTGTAATCCTTCTCTTAATAAAGATAATTTTTGGCGCGATTATATTCATTCAAGGCCAGGTTTTTTTTTCAGATTTAGAAGGCAGTGATAAATTACCGATTTACAAATAGGTTTGATATTATTATTAATAATTTTTTTTTATCATTGACACGACATGCATAACGGAAGACATAAATTCCACCTCGTTTCCACCGTCTCTTTCGAAATAATTTCTTTAACTATGTATTCAATAATTTAAGTTTGTTTTTCCGGAATGCTTTCGCATCCAAGCTGTTCGAATTTCCTAAAAATGTGTACATCATTGAGAATTTATATATATATATATATATATATATATATATATATATACAAATTAACGAAGATTAATATTTCAGCGTTCAAAACATTAATTTAAAACGGAACTCAATACAAAAGTAGAGCCCTATATATTTATTTATTATGCAGTGTTACATTAGAACATGCACATATTCACTACAAAACTGTACATCTTGTTTCAACGTTAAAAAATCTTTTTTAACGTTTCATCACATCATGATTCACCACCTGATGAAACGTTAAAAATGTATTTTTTTAAAGTTGGAACAAGATGCACAGTTTTGTAGTGGGTATATGCATGTTCTAATGTAACATTGCATAATATATATATATATATATATATATATATATATGTGTGTGTGTGTGTGTGTGTGTGTGTGTGTTTCTAAAGAATTCTTGGGTTTATTTTTCATTCAATATTATTATTACGTCAAATTTTATTACAGTGGATACTCGTAGCTGGGATAGACGCCCCATTTTTAATTTAGAGAGAGAAAGAGGGTGACTGAAAGTGAGAGAGTGGGAGAGACAGTTATACTATGAAATACCTTGACGAACGGATACCAGAACTCTAAAAACCTTTATTTGTTTTGCTCTATTCCTTAATATTGAGCACTTTTTCTTACAAAGGCTGCTTGCCTTAAAAGCATTATCTCTCAACAAACACACTAGTTGATCGAATTTTTTTGTCGATACTCTATTTTTCATATATATATATATATATATATATATATATATATATATATATATATATATATATATATATATGTGTGTGTGCTAAGGCAAAAGTATTAATGTCTTAGCAATTCACCCCTGAAGATGTTCTTGGATGAGATTGAAAATACTTGAGAAAATAAAAGAAAACTACGGCGCCTTCCTTAATGAGTTTAATAACAACATTAAGAAATTAATCCCTGAATTTGATAGGATTCAAATAAAATTAAAGCGACATAACATGTCTAGATTATTCAACCAAACATGCTTGAATTAAGATATGATGCCTATGCAAGACTCTTCGGTAAAGCGAATCGAGTCCTCTCAGTTACTGTGTGTTTATCTAAAAATAAATACGCTAAAATTCACCTGCCGTGCGCCGATTGCTTAGTAGTAGAATTTCCGACTAATACCAATTTTGCGGGTTTTCGATCCTAGCTACAGGCAACCGGACGTCTCGCCACGCTGAACAGCTGCGAAAAAATATATTTTTATATATATATATGCATGTGTGAGGCCCTGCTGTTTCTTTTACTTTCAATGCACGCTTTTGATTTTTTTCCACTGGTGTTTGGTTTTTAATACCTAAGTAATAGTGATTTTTCAGCATTTCCAGTTTGGTCATTTGGTCATAGGGTCATCCCCACCACCACCTCGGCCAGTTTGGTTGGTGTGTGTATACTATGTACACCTCAGCTACCCTCGTGGCAACATCTTGAACTTGCTGAGTGGGTATAAAATACACATTTTTGCAAAAACAAAAAACAAAACAAAAACTGTTATCAACTACCTGACGATTGTGTTAAAACATATAAAACTTTCAGTTGGGGTCTGTCATTGTTCAACAGGAATTTATATATATAATTTTTTTTTTCTTGCTAGCGTACAAGAGATTTCATCGGCATAGGGTGTGTAAAGACTGTCCACGTGATTTTGGGGTCTTAGCGCATTCGGCTAATCTATTAGCCATTATTGAGCATGTGCTATTGAGGATTTTTTTGAGTGCAGACACAGAAAGGAAACTACAAGGTCCCGTATTGAACTCGAATTGACAGGCTCCTGATGAAAGCTGGAAGGCACGACAGTCGAAATGTCGTGATAATAACAACAGAATGAGGACAATAGTCCACATGCGAGTAGTGTAAAGAGCGATAATTTCTCATTCTATAAATTAAGACCGAAAGAATATTAAATCAAATTTAAATGTGGATATTAAATTAAAGTATTGTCAGCGATGGTTATAATCTGCCAAAATATTACGTTTGTTATAAACAGTCAGTTATATGCCATGCATGATACACGCTTAAGCGATCATGTATCTTTCGATACATGACTGACGAGGAAGATTTTTCCCGCAGTAGGTTGCCTTTTCTTTTTGCGGTAGACCACTTGCCATCCAAGGCTATAGAACCTGTCCTGCTATTTACCCAAAGATTATTTAATTTATTTAAGAGGATTCTTAACGTATTAGCACGTAAGTGAATGTAATGGATCCGACTGGAATTCGAACTCGGCACTCCGATTCCTCAATCCGAGCCGCTATCCATTACTCCACCATTACTGCTATAATATAGATGTTTTTATTAAAATTCTTTTTTTCCAAATATACGATATTATTTTCTGAGGAACTTATATATAATGTGTCAAGAATTGACAAATGGCCCTCAGTCTGTGTTTTGATGTGTGGGAATGAAGAGAGAAATAAAAAGAAAACATTCTTAACGTTAAATAAACAAATGGAGAGATCGACATGTTGTCGGATAAGGAGTTGAATTCACTTCTTTTATGCACCGTGTCCCTTCAAGGCGTCAGAGATCATGTCTCTCCTCAACTTCCTATCATTCCTAGTTATAAGTAATGTTTATCTCCTTTCTATCCCTTCCAGTCTCTGTTCTGCCATCCATTTGATAAGAACTCGTTTGGTGGGTTACTCGTTCTCTCTCTCTCTCTTTCTCTCCTTCTCGCTTTCATTGTGAGTGTTAAATTCTCCTAGCCTCCTTTTCTTTATTATGTGCCCCCAAAAAAAAAAAACTTAACTCTTTTTCATTCTAAGTATAATCGTTCTTTTTGTTTCGATTTTTCCTAAACAGCCTCGTTGCTCACATGCTCTGTCTTAGTATTTCCAGCATCCTTCTACGTCTTTGTTGATTCAAGTTTTATCTTCATCTGTGAGGAAATTGTTCAACATTCCTTGCCAAATCGGAGGAATAATTTTTACATAGTCGTTCAGCAATCTTTTTCTGTGTTTCTAGCGAAATCTTACCGTTTCTTAATATTTTGTTTAGTTTTTAGAAAAATTTTACCATTCCTTAATATTTTGTTTTGCTTTTGGAAAAATCTTACCAATCCTTCATGTTTTGTTTTGTTTTTGGAAACATTTTTCGATATTTCAGTCCGCTTTCGGATTTCTGTGTCATGTTTTCCATTATATGTTAAAACATCGTTCCTATTTGTCTGTACTTAGTTGATTTTGACATCTTCAATTCGTAGCTCGCATCTTGGGCTGTTCCCTTTCCTGGTGAAAGTACAGCCTGTCATCTTAAAATTAATGAACAGTCCTTTATTCCCGCTTTCCTTTACTATCTTGTCTAGGGGTCCTTGTAATTTTTATTTCTGTGCCTGCCATCAACACGGTGCGATCTACGTACATTATATTATTATGATTGTACCCGATAATAATAAATCATGGTAGGAGTTTTAATTCTCTCAGGATTGTGAAGGTTAAATAAATCCGGTGAGAAGACGCCCTCTTGTCTTACGCTTCTTACTGTTTCTGTGTATTCAATCAATTCATTTTCTATCAAGACGAAGGCGGCTTGCTCCTAGTTTTCCTAGCAATTCAATAGATCTTTGATGAATGCCCAATTTATTTAACTAACGATTCTGAAAAGATGTTTTTAATGAGGGTGGAAATAAAACCAATTTCCTGTTTCTTTTTGATGCTTTGAACTTATAGAAATAAAAATTCTTTATTTCTTTGTTTTATGATTTAATTAAGAATTAAATTGCCCCAGCAATGTACCAGGAAACATTACTTAAAAATCTATCTATCTATCTATCTATCTATCTATCTATCTATCTATCTATCTATCTATCTATCTATCTATCAAATGTAACAATGAATGTTATTGGCTAATTCGAGATATCTGTTCTTTTTTCTTCTTCTTTTCAATTTCAACATTTGGCTATTTATTGATGTATATTTGAACAAATACTATGTAGTAAAAAAAAATCAAAAGTTTGCCTGGAATGATATGTTTACCTTCACCCACACGCCGAGGGACAGTCCAAAGCGTGGTGGTTAGCAGCGGTTTTAGAAGTATGTAAAGAAACCACAGCCAGGGTGGCAAGTTTCTGTGCTATGGTCTTTCCGTCTGTATGTAATTACATTAGCTTTTATTCAGGTTAGTTTAATTAAACCTTATTTAACTTTGGCTGTTTTGTCCGGTGAGAGCTGCTTTTTTCACTTGATCCAGTTCCAATAGAAGACAGAAGAAAAAGAACTTTTGCTGCTCACTCTCTTCATAGACACCTCTCATCGCGCGCACATACGAAGTCTTTTATCTCTACTGGCAAACATCTATATAGCGTCTTCTCCCAGTTGGTTTAAGTTTCTCTACTACAATTATGCGTACATAAGGTTTGAACTACGCTATGACATGACTCAACCAGGTAGTGCTTCTCATCATTAGATAATCAAAACAGACATCATTATTGTGTTAACACATCAGATGCCACTATGATCATCTGATGACTAGAACAGCTTATAATATAAATGTTTATAGTATAACATACTAATAATTATTGTGTTAACACATCAGATGCCACTATGATCATCTGATGACTAGAACAGCTTATAATATAAATGTTTATAGTATAACATACTAATAATTATTGTGTTAACACATCAGATGCCACTATGATCATCTGATGACTAGAACAGCTTATAATATAACTGTTTATAGTATAACATTATTAATTAGTTAAAAGTTAAAATCAAACGTTTCATGTATTTCTTCAGTAATGTAAATTTTACTCTCACGAAATAAAATTAATTTTCTGATTCATCGAAAAATATGTCAAAATAAAAGATTTCCTAATTGCCATCTATCTATCTATCTATCTATCTATCTATCTATCTATCTATCTATCTATCTATCTATCTATCTATCTATCGATCTATCACAGTCTGTTCATTATCTATCTATCTATCTATCTATCTATCTATCTATCTATCTATCTATCACAGTCTGTTCATTATTATCTATCTATCTATCATATCTATCTATATCACAGTCTGTTCTATCTATCTATATCTATCTATCTATCATCATCTATCTATGTATCTATCTATCTATCTATCTATCTATCTATCTATCTATCTATCTATCTATCTATATATCTATCTATCTGTGTTCCAGAACTTGATATACGTCGATAAAAATAATTATATCTATCCGTGTGTATTAAACATTCACTGCATGCATATTTACGCGTGTAAGTCGATACAAATGAGGATGACAAGGCAATAGTGCAAAGAGAGAGAAGGAGAGAGGGAGAGAGGGAGGGAGAGAGAGAGTGTGTGTGTGTATGATAGAGAGAGAGAGGGAGGGAGAGAGAGTGTGTGTGTGTATGAGAGAGAGAGAGAGGGAGGGAGAGAGAGAGTGTGTGTGTGTGTATGAGAGAGAGAGAGAGAGAGAGAGAGAGAGAGAGAGAGAAGTGTGCGGTGGGGAAGAGAAGATAGGATAGGGAGTTAAATAGATTGAATACTATGAGTAGGTGCCAGTAATACAGCGACGTATATTTCGGATTTACAAGTCATAGAAAATGAATTTTGTTCTTGTCTAGTATTTCTAATGAAGTATATGTTACGTCCGTATTTCTCAGTTTATGTCATGCGCCATAGGACACAATTTGGCGGCCAAACTCTGGATTTAAGAATTGCTAAGTTTCATACTTTCTTTTCGTTTAATTAACTCCTACTAAGCTAAAATGCCGAAACTATTTAATTCATTAGCGCATGGAATTCATTTTTTTTTTTAGAAAGTGGAGGTTATTTAACATTTTAAATCCGTCAGCCCTAATTAAACTACTATTAACCAGCAAAGTAGATTAGGTAGAAAGAGCTAAGATTTTAAAAAGTGATAGGTTAAATACTAAGATTTTACGGAATGATAGGTTTATTATTATTATTATTATTATTATTATTATTATCATTATTATTATTATTATTTCCTTGAATTTCTTTTGTATACCATACCTTTTGTATATCTTTTATATATCTTTCAGGGTCCCAACCAGAGACTTAAGGTCAGAAATGGCCTCATGACATTTTCCACTGATAATTTTTTGTTGTAAAAACATACACAAAAACAAATATCCCACACATTTTATAGAGATAAAGCTCTTCGTAATGTGTTAGCTGTACTTGTGAGTACATTTTTTTTTAATATTTCGTTAAGGCATGGCTACCAGGAATTCCTTCAATCGGAACTTTTTTCAATCAATCCGAAGGCTCCAAATGAAATTATTGATGTCCTCATGTGTCACATTTTTGAGATTTCCAGTTCAAGATCCTTGTATTTTGATAGTTTTTTGAAGATCTTCGAAGATACATTACAATCTGCATGGACTACCATATCACTAAGAAAGTACGTTCTCTTCTTGCGGTCTTTTATAATTACTACTACTACTACTACTACTACTACAACATAAGCAAAAAGAAAAAATTCGCATTTATATTATTCGAGCGGTTTAAATTATTTAAATATACAATTTTGACAATTTACAACAGACTGGTACTTCGGTTTGAACCATAGACGTTGTGGTTAATAGACTGACATTCTAGGCACAGAACGACTATTCGAGTAAACTCGAAATTCAGTGAAGCCGCTTGCGTTCCAAAATGTTTGTGGTTGCATCTGCCTTCCGCCCGATTTGCCGATAGTTTTAACGATGCAAATAGACGCCGATCAAAGTCTTCTTTGTACATGTCGGAGATATCGGTGAGTTTTGCATGTCTGCATATGGTTCTATTCCGGATTTTGCCAAGAAATATAATTAAATCTATTGGCCGCAGACTTATCTTCGTCTTTTCTGATGCCCGGTCGGGGATGGTTGGCTCGGGAGGACTTGAAAACTGGTGGGGAGGTGGAACGAGAAGTTTTCGGTGTAACTGATTTTGTCTGTCTGATTGGGCGGCGCCAGAAGAGTAGACACAATAGAGGAATAGAATGTTCCTTCGCTTCGACACTGAGTTACGAAGAATGGTGATGGTGGTGGTGGGTGGAGAACACAGAGTAGATTGACGTGGTGATTGTGGTGGAAGAAAAGTCGTTGAATTTGGCCAGAATGAGAGAAGTGGCGGTGGGGGCAAGAAAGGGGAAAAGAAGGAATGTGAAGTGACGTTGGAGGCGAAGCATGAATAAAAAGAAAGAAGAAAAAAAAAAAGAAAGAAAAGAAATAAAGAAGAAGAAGAAGAAGAAGAAGAAGATATCGGTATCACCCCATGCAAGGCAGTAAAGCCACTAAAAAGCAAAGGGATACATGCTGTGGAAGAATTGGGGACAGAAAATGAATGAGCAGAGAGAGAAAAGAGTAATCAGGAGGACAGTAGATAGTGACTGACATTGCATTTAATTTTTTGCAGATTACAGTTGGCTGGAAAGCATGGAGTCGGAAAAGAATAACGAGAAAAGAAACTTTTAGCGTAGAACTTACTGCTACATTGGGCTACCTCAACAGAGAAGAAGAAGATGAAGAAGAAGAAGAAGAGGAGGAGAAGGAGGAGGAGGAAGGGGAGGAAGGGGAGGAGAGGAGAGGAGGAACGATTACTAGAAGAAAGGAAAACATAGAAAAGAATGAGGAGGAAGAGGAAGAAAATACAATGGGAAAAGAAAGAATTAAAAGAGAAGAAGAAATTATTGTAAAAGAGATAGAGAGAGAAAAGAAGATAGAGAAATAAAAAAAAATCAATATATTTTCTTTTTATGTGAAAAGATATGTAACTGGGAAACACTAGGTGGTATCACTTACTGTGCCAGTGAATTTTGAGGAAGAGCTGGATTTTAAAATGTTGATGCAGAATCTATATATCCCAGTGGGAAAATGCCAATGTGTAATCCTATGATTTTCTTACATCTTGAAGTAATTCTTAACCTTTTCTTCTGCAGTCCTTCCTTTTCAGATATTTTTTATAAACTGGTGCATCCTACATATCCATGTTAAAATTGCACTGGTAAATGGAGCACAGTTATTGCAACAAAATTAATGTTACGTTTTGTTTACATTATAACATGATGACATCGAGATCTCATCAATTTACATCTGAACTGGCGAGATGTAACCGTAAATTCTATGCTAACAGTTTCTTTTCTCGTACTTGTGGAACTTCCTCCCGGCTCCATGCTTTCCAGACAACTTTAATCTGCAAAAATTTAAATGCAATGTCAATCGCTATCTACTTTCCTCCTGATTACTCTTTCCTCTTCTCGTTCATTATTAATGTTTCTGTTCCCTAACGCAGGTGTTCCCCAAGGTTCTATCGTTGGCCCTGCTCTGTTCCTTATCTTCATTAACGATCTTCCTGATGTCATAGGTTACCAAGTAGGCATCTACGCGGTCGATAAAAAGAATACCCGCTCGGCCCGGTGGCTAGGATCAAAGTGTAGTATCTGCGCTTTGTGAGCTGCCGGGTCGAGTGTCTGTCGAACTCTCTGCTTGCAGAGAGGAACCCGGACGAAGCTCCGCCGAAGGGTGGGGTTTCGTTGGGGGAGGTTGACGGAACTGGACCGCCTCGGCGGGTTTGGATGGTTATTTATTTTTGGCTGGGCCTACGGGCTCAGAGATACCCACATTAAAAAAGGCCTTGTGCCACATTCGTTCCCCGTGGGTGGATTGATAAATACCATCTACGCGGTCGACCCTACTATTTACTCCTGCCTCAAAAACAAATCTAGTGTCGCCGACAAAACTAACCTGGCCGTTTGTCTCGAAAAGGACTTCCAATCGGTTGTGGACTGGGGCAGGAATTGACTGATTAACTTTAATACCTCAAAAAACATAACTGATCTCTATTGCTCACCAGAGAGAACCATCCCTGCCTCCTATTAGAATGTCTGACGCTCAACTCCACGAGAGAACCTCTTTATGACTGCTCGGTATCACATTGTCTGCTGACCTGAGATGGAACGAATACATTGAGTCAATAGCTTCGTCCTCCGCTAGGAAAGTCGGCTCCCTGTGCCACGCCAGGAAATTTTTCTCGTCGGAGTCAATCCTTCAAATCTACAAATCAACCATTCGCCCTTGCATGGAGTATTGCTGCCATATATGGTCTGGAGCCCTTTCTGTTTGTCTCAATGTCCTTGATAAGATCCAGAGACGGATATGCCATGTAATTGGCCCTGATCTGGCATCTCGTCTGCAGTCGCGCTCTCCCGGACGTGCCGCCGCCATACTCTGTCTTTTTTTTACCAATAATTTCACGGTAACTGCTCCGATGAGCTGCTTTCGCTGGTTCCTAGACTTCATGAATTTAAGCGTTCAACTAGGCTGGCATCTCGCTTTCAACCTTTCATTGTTAAATTTAGCCGTCTCTTCTACTCCAAAAGCTTCATGTCTCGCACTTCTCGCCTGTGAAACTCCCTCTCCTTTTCCTGTTTCCCTGATAGCTATAATCTCCAACTATTCAAATGTAATGTCAATCAACGTCTCCAGATGTCCTGATCTATCCTCTAAACTTCTCTTCATCCTTTCTTCTATCGCTCTTCTTTTGCTCTCGATCCAAATCTCTGTAACACCTTGCGTGCTAGGGGCTTCCCGCCTAGCTTGAGGTTGAATTCTTAAAAAAAAAAAAATTCTTCCTCCACCTGTAACACTTTGTATTTTAGTGATTGTATTGCCTTGCATGGCACCAACAATAAGCTGTGGCAGAAACATACAACCGCTGGTTTCCGGTTTAGATAATGGAAGCTACCGAACTTTGGGTGACAGGATTTTAGTCCATGCACCTATTGCAATAGTAAATAATATCTAAAAATTGAAATAAAATAAACAAACACCTATATAAAATTTCGAGGGTTGTTCCAATCAGGGTTTAATCATCTTGCTAAAAGAAAATCGCCTCTATAATTCGCATGAACACTTACTGTCCCCTTTGAGAGTTCATATCATCTCCAGGTTGAAATTAACTCATTCATTTAGAGCCTTCAAGATCTTTTAATATATGTGATAGCCGATTGATATATTACCATGAAAACAACAATTAACATTTATGTACCGTGTAGGACGTGGGGATCATGGCTCTCCACAACTTCTTGTCTTTTGTTGTCCTAAGTAACCTTTGACTGTTAACCAACCGTCTTTGTCCTTGTCCCCTCTCTCTCTCTCTCTCTCTCTCTATATATATATATATATATATATATATATATATATATATATATATATATATATATATATATATATATATATATATATATATATATATATATATATATATATATATATATATATATATATATATATATATATATTCATGGCATTGGAGCACCTCGACGTGGTGTAATGGTTAGAAAGCTTATCTTGCCAGATCAGTTACGACTGAGTAGTGAGTTCGATCCTCACTGGGTGCGTCACACTTTCAGCCTTGTGCCACATCTAAGCCGGCCTTAGAAGATCACCATATATTCATGGCAGTTGTTCTGATAAGCTCGAATTGATTCCTCGAATTCGTGAATGTAAGCGTAGTACTAGATTGGCAGCTAGGTCTCATCATTTTATTTTTGTCATTGTTAAGTTCTGATAGTCTTTTCTCTCGCACTTCTCGCCTGTAAAACTCTTTTCAAGCTTATTGTTTTTCTGTGAACTAAGATCTTCAACAATTTAATTTTAACGTCACTCATCTATCTTCTTGAATCCAGTTATTTATTGTCCTTTTTACTCAATAATGTTTCCTTCACTCTCAGTAATCCCTTGCATGTTATTGGCTTTATTGGTTTGCTTCTGGTGAAATTATTTAAAAATGCAGCAAAAATGACAGCGTTTAATAGTATTTGTTGTTACGCGAGTTTTTGTTTTTAATTCAGAGTGAATCAGAATGTAAGATTTAAAAATAGAAAAAAAACTTCTAAAATCGATGCAAAAGATACTTTGTACTTTCTTTTTATGTGCCATGTCCTTTCAGGGTGTGGGCAATCATAGCTCTTCACCCCCCTCTATCCTTTACCGCTTTCAACAGGTTCCTTCCCAAGACCACATTCTGTCATCCACTTGCTCAAGCTCGCCAGGAATATCAGGAGTTGCTTTCCCTTGTCTCCCTCTATTCGACCCGTGAGTATCCGATTCTCAAGGCCCTCTTTCCTCATTATGTGTCTCAGATACTTTATCTGCCTCTTCCTGATGTTAAGCATGATCCTCCTCCTTGTCTACATCCTATCCAAGACGTCATCGTTGCTCACACACTCGGGCCACGAAATCCTCAGCTAGAACTACATCATCGTCGCCTCGAGTCTCTTCTTCATCCTTGAGGAAATTGTCCAGCATTCGTTGCCGTAAAGAATGACAGATGTCACATAACAGCTCAGTATTCGTGTCTTTGTTACCAAAAGAAATGCTAATGTCTCGCAATACTCTGCCCAGCTTTTGGAATGCGCCTTTGGCCATCCCAATACGTCTACAGATCTCGCCTATCGCACTTACCGTCCTCTGTCAAAAAGCTTCCCAGATATTTAAACTTCCACGTCTGCTTGATTCTAGTGTTCTAGACCTGCAACTCGTATTTCGGGCTCATCCTCTTACTGATGACCATGCGTTCCGTCTTCTTGTAGTTTAGGCTTAGTCCTTTCTTCTCACTCTCCGTCGCTACCTTCTGTAGGCAATTTAGTAGTTTCTTTTCCGTGTCTACTATCAGTACTGTGTCATCTACGTATCTTATTACTACAAGTTGATAAAGTTGACAAAAATAAAAGCATACTCATTTAACCCAAATTATTTAGTTTTGGTGGGTATCCCCACCTTATTCAGTAAGCATCACAGACGGTGGCTAGTAGGAAAATGTATTGAGGCTTACAGAGACAGAAAGAGTGAGCGCTTTTAGATAGTGCTCCGATTGTTCTCAGAAGAGCAACCTACAACCGTCCTGGGTACGACGATAAACTGCATCCGCGTTCTGGGTATGATAATAAACTACATCCGTGATATTCAATATTCGCGAAGAAAAAACTCAGCTATTCAGCAACAGCAAAGGTCTTTGCACTTCCAATAAAACAAGTGTGGATTAAAGCAAAGCTTCAAATATAAATGCATGAATATATACTTACATAACAATACAATCATAAATACGAGACAAATAAATTCGTACCCATGAACAGTTTAAGATAAATAGATAAGTAGATAGATATAAAAACTGAGATAGATAGAAAAGAAGAAAGTAAAGTATTTGTAATATATATATGATCAACCTGTCATTTCGTCGATAATTACACAGACACGCACTGATATCACGCAAATAGGTATTGATTTTCCAAGCGTAGCTTAGCTGTGGCACAAGGCCGAAGAGTATGGGGGCACCCAGTGAGGATCGAACTCACTATCCAGTCGTAATTGTTCTAGCGAGACAAGCTTGCTAACCATTACACCGTCTCGAGATGACCTACCACACAAATAGATATATGTCCTTAAAAACACACCTTATACATGATTGCTGTCGGGTTGGCTGATAACTATAACAATCGTTGATATTCTAAATCGGTTGTTAAGGTTTTGAATTCAGTGTTGTCCATCTCAAGAGACAGATCGTAAACCACGTCTTTGTTGCTATTTAACCCGTATTTGACGGGAGGGAAAAAAAGAGATAGATTCATACCTTTCCCAAGAGTACTTGCGCGTAAATGAATGCAACGAACTTGACTGGAATTCGAACTCGGCTTTCTAATTTCACATTCCGTGACGCTATCCATTACACCACCTGCACATACAGATAGAGATAGATAGATAGAGAGAAAGAGAGAGAGAGAGAGAGAGAGATTTTAATTGACCACACCGACAGATAATTACACATACTTCCACGATATATTACTTCAACCGCGTTATTATAGTGAATACTCGTATTTGAAACAAACGCCCCATTTTTATTTTAACAGTGAATATTAAGTCACTCGGTTTTTAAAGTCGAGAAATCTAAATGAAGAAAACGTGCTCTTCGACAGAGATCGAACCTACGTCCCCCATTGTAGGAGAAACCATCGGCTTACTACGATGAGACTCACAAATCAGCAAGGATCTATTTTCCCTTTTGAAGGAAAGCCCACTTTCTCATTGAAATATTTTTCTAGAAAGCCAATATCTGCTCAGTTTCGTCTCTATATTGTCTCTTATATTCGGACTATTATCACAACGTTTCGACCGTTGTGTCTTCCGGTTTTCCTCAGGCGTATATCGATATGATTCGGAACGGCTTGAGTTCTCTAGGTCACTGGCGTATTTATGATAAAATGAATGCGCAGATAATTCGACTTTCTGTCGGGCATCGATATCCTATCTCCGACCGATACCAAATCGGTCGGGTTTCGATCCCGGCTTGAAGCGATCAGATGTCTAGACACACTGATGAACAGTCTGTCTGTGGAAGACGATATATATATATATATATATATATATATATATATATATATATATATATATATATTCACGGTATAATGCGACAGAAGATATATACTCACGGTATAATGCGACAGAAGATCTAATTTTGAAGCTAATTCTAAGGGGATGGCATTATACACGAGATTTAAAATTCGCGTATGTACTGCCCTGGTTACGCCGTTGACCAAACTATATATGCATTTACTGCAGTCAAATTAGCTTCAAAATTAGGCCATCAAAAGTCTCATGATAGATAGGTAGAGTGAGTGAGGGTGTGATGGATAGGTAGAGAGAGAAAGAGAGCGAGAAAGAGAGTGTGAGTGAGAGAAATTCATAGATAACAATCGTTTATGATCTAACATAATACATAAACCAATAGATTACTGGAGTATAACGTGTTCAAGGCCTGTAGAAAAAGTGATCAGTATTAAAAACAAAGCAACATTAGTGAATAAGCAAAAGTTCCAATGATTTATCTTATCACTTGAAATTTTGTCGGAGACACAGAAACCACTCCTCTGGATATAATAAATGTATTGGAATAATCAGTGAATAATATCACATTAATTATTTATTATTTATTTAATTATACACTTAATTATATATTATTAAATTCATTCTAAAATTAATTATATATTATCTTTTATTTAATAATAAATAATAAATGGATTCAACAAATATATCTTGTCATGACATTCAGAAACTACAAGTCTAACATTGAGAGATAAATAAATAAAAATGCATTTTTGATTATTCAAAATGCCGCTGGTTCAACAGAGATTGGCAACATACGAGAAAAGGATGTTTTACAAATACCCAAATGAAATGTTAGACTTGTTAATATTAACTCGGTCAGCCCAGTCTATGATAATACCACAGAATGTGTCTTCTAGGGAGGATCGAACTCATTACCAATAGTATTAGAAACCAGTCCGTTATCAATCGCTTTACCAGAGTATTGAGCTAAACCAGTGGTTCTTAACCAGGGGTGCGAGAATACTGAATCATTAGGGTTGGTTTATTAAGGAAACTCTAGTGTAGTGTTTGGTGATCTGACATAAACGTTTACACTGTCGAAATTTTACCAATTGTTACCATCATAATAGTGTAAATGTATACTTTGTGAAAAGCGAGCGGAAATTGCTGTTAAAACTGCGGTAAAATTGGAAACACTGCATTGTGAAGATTATTTTGATAAAGAACGGAACTACGATTCAAATATTGTTGAGATATGTTTGCTCAATGTGATTGTTGAATTGTGTTTGTGCTTACATATAATTATTTATGCGCGGGGGATGATGCAAATATTTATACAAAGATATACAGGGTGTCCCACCACAAAAAAAAATTGACATCATTTCGAAGGCCAATAATTTTGACAATTCTTGTTGAAATAATCTCAGTTTTTCATAGAATGTATAGAAAGAGACCAAGATTTTATATTTGATGTTTTAATTTTGTTATCTCAATGAGAATTGGCCAGAGAGATGGAAAGGCGTGGTGGTGATGAAGATGGTTTTCTGATGAAATGACTGCCGCGGTCACCGGACCTGTCCCGTGTGATTTCTTTTTATGAAGATATGTGAAGAGACTGGTCTATGTCTCTCCTCATCCTGCTAGCATTGATGAACCCAAGCAGAGAATCACTTCTGTGCTGGATAATGTTACCGGAGACATGCTACAACGTGTTTGGCAAGAGCTTAACTACTGACTTGACGTGTGCCGTGTTACAGGCGGTGCACATATTGAACAATTATGATGTTCAACAGAAAAACTGTTCCATTTTATTGAGCTAGACTTGGTAGTTTTCAAGATAATTGCTTTTAAAATGATGTCAAATATTTTGGGACACTCTGAATATTGAACTCTTATGAAATCGGTCCCATAATAAACTTATGCTGTTCAACATCTAAACTGTTCAATTTTATTGAGCTAGACTTGGTAGTTTTCAAGATAATTGCTAGTTAAACCGTGGAACTACGCCAAAATTTCCGAGAAGACTTTGAAACTACTTGTACTTCAACTTGAACACCGATGTACGGAAGCGGATGCCAAACATCTACTAATTCGGTCACCAAACAGATCTCTTATTACATAGATCTCTTCCGGTACTTGTCAGCTTGGGTTTATAATAACTACAACCAAATAAATGTAATATCATTTCTGACATTAATCTAACCGTGACTATCATCACATTTTTTTTTTTACTATCAACACCTCGAGCATTCGAAACCTGATATTCACATCATAGCCACGGTGAATTACAGACTCACGAAAAGCAGAAAAGAACATACCGGACTAATAAAGAATATATTCTTTGATTTATAATCCTCCGTGCGAAGAGCCAAAATAAAAGAAAAAAGTCAGGTTTGGATCAGTGCCACTGTACAAATGTTTGCCACGATTAGAAGCAGCAGCATTTGCTTTGGCACTCTGAACAGTTTATTGAACTTTCTGCAAATCAGAGATACAGAAAATCAAAGAAGCAGAAAAATTTAAATATCTGTGAAATGTTTTAACAGAGGACGGGAAGTGCGGTACTGAAATCCGAAGGCGTGCTGGGATAGCCAAAGATGCATTCCAAAAGCTAAGCAGAATATCAAAAAATCGAAAAACTTTGTTAGAAACAAAGTAAATATTATTGAATATTACGCGATATCTTTCCTCCAGTATGTTAGTGAATGATGAACAATCTTCTCAAAGATGAAGAAGAGACTGAAACAACAGAAATGTGGTTCTACAGAAGCATACTGAGAATACCATAGACGGATTATATGGTCAACGACGAAATTTTAAAGGAAAATGGAAACAAAAAGGAAACTTATACTTAAAATCAGGAAGAGACAGTTGAAGTTTCTAGGGCACATAATGAGGAAAGAGGGCTTGGAAAATCTGGTACTCAGATGACAGAATGAGGCAAGAGGGACAGAGGAATCCAACGTATAACCTATCTAGAGACTTTCAATAAATGGATGGAGGAATAGAGTTTAGGAGAAATAACAAAAAGGTAACATTTATTAAGAGCTACAAAGGACAAGAAACTGTGGAGAGTCATGATCGTCTACGTCCTGCGGGGAAACGGTATACAGAAGAAGGCTGTGAAACTAATAAGTAATATTCTGCTCTTCTAAATTAATTGCCTGTTAAGTTAGTAGTGTCATCCTCATGCGTATCAGTGTTCGAACTCAGATAGAAAAATTAGGCGTAGCTGACCACATATGGAGGGAAAGGGAGATCACTGCACCCCCTGATGGGATGAGGTTGAAATAATAGACAGAGGACATCATTGGAAAACAGAAAAAAAAACTTAAGGAATCATCACATATGCTAAGCCACAAAAATTTCCTAAGCTGGCTAAGCATAGGAATGAACACAATACGGAGTGATAGGGAAAGGCAATAATAACAAAAAAATTGCAATATGAGCGCTGGTAAAAAAAAATGATTACTGAGACATTAGCTTTATAAGTCCCAAAATTTCATACACTAATGTCCTCAAGGCCACATAGACCAGTGAATAAAAGCGTTGGGTGGATCCAGTGACTTGACTCAAAGAGTTGTGACTTCAATACCACGGCGGAAGTTAACAAAAACTTGGAGAGTTGTGTTAAAGGGAGATAACTGAGGCGTGGAACTATAAATTCTAACGGTCCAAATGTCTCCGTAACCGTCAATAAAAATGGTTACTGAGACATTAAGTTTATAAGTCCCAAAAGTTCATACACTGATATCCGAACAATACAAATAATTAAAATACCTGATCTCAGAGATAAGGTTTTGAAACGCTGATTTTGACGCCAATTTTCGGCTTACCTTTCTGCAACACAGTCTTCTTGCCTTCCACATACCCTGCTGTCTGGCCTTGCATCGAGCTATCTAAACTCAGTAAAAATTAAATCAGCTTTACTACTAGAGGCCGACGTACTGGCTGAGATTATCATTTCTGCCTGAGGCCAGTGAACAGTGTTGTAGCCCACGCATGCAGACAAAGTTAAACAACGTTGAGCCTGGTCAGTACCTAGATGGATGATCGCTTTGGAATACCAGAGACTGTGTAATGGATCGAAATTGGAAATTAGAGAGCCGAGTTCTTTATATTCACTTACGCACAACTAACCTTGGGAAAAGTATGAATCCACTTCTCCCCCCATCTATGGGTTAATTATTAGGATTTGTATCAGTAAATCATTGTTATCTCAAAGGAAGATGCTCAAAATCTCAAAATATTTTCTGGCTTTAAAATAACCCGCAAAAGGTTGATAAGGCGTAATAAACAATTCTATCAAACACCCAAAGCATACAGATGTTAGACATTTTCATGACGGTCGTCCTCGAGTATAGAATCCAGAGGTTGGCAGTGAATATTTCGGAGACAGTAGGAAAGCGTAGTGCAGGTTCGCAGTGGATATCGCAGCAAGGTAGCAGAGCGTAGTTCTTCCGTCTGTCCTGTTCGCCGGACAAGTTGCCTCTGGTCATTCCGCTAGGAAAACAAAGATGGCCGCCTTTATACACGACGGATACAGTGTTGTGAGGCTTCGGATTGGTCAACCTTCTATTGGTCGACTATAAAGGGAAATAAGTCATTTTGACTCGCTCACTAGTTATATATCTAGTATATACCCAAAAAACCGTAACAACAGAGTGGCCTATTAGTAGTGTAGAGGGTTTGTTCCGTACCGGGTGCCCCTCTGTTATAACACTGTAAAAGATTAGGCCAGCATTTCTCAACCATTTTGCTCTTGTGGAACGTTTGAAATAATTTTCTTGTTTCCTAGAACCTCTGCAAAAAAAAAAAAAAAATAATAATAATTACCTGCCTAATAATAATATCTGTTACCTGCCTAATAATAATATCTATCTCTTTTATATTTCACGTAGTTCCCGTGGTAAACATCATATATGGACACTCATGTTGTACTCGAGTAAGTCACCCAGTGATACACGAATCCGACACGTACAAGTCCTGTCCACTATAAATGAAGGCGATTTTACGCTGACACCGTGCAGACATCTCTAAAAACGATTCCCTGCAATCCTATTATAATCGTGCTTGTTTCCCACTTTCGTTAGATTGCACGACCGTTATGTCCTGTCAATACTTCATAAATAATGGACTATTCCATTTTGATAGCGTGGAACGTGAGGGAAAGGCACTACCTTGTTTCAATGAGAAAATGGAGGAGAGAAATAAGGAAAATATAAGTGTTCAACGACTGTTTCAGTGAAATGGAAAAAAAGTTGTTAATTTCAGATCTTTTCATTTGTACCGCTTTACTTCATAAAATAACGACCAACATTTATATTTATGATGATTTTCTATACTAGGCTTAGACGTGGCACAAGGCCGAAAGCATGGGGCACCCAGTGAGCATCGAACTCACTACACAGTCGTAATTATTCTAGCGAGATAAACTTGCTAACCATTACACCATGTCCAGGACCCCCCAGCATTCATATTTATGATTGTTATTGCAGTATTTTTTTAAAGTTACTAAGCTCAAATATTTAACGATGTGATGGGGGAAATTCTTCGGATATTTTATTGTCATAGAACACGCCATGAGCTCATTCAATCATTAACTTAAGAATTAAAATACACCAGTAAATTAAAATTGGGAAACCGTAAAATTTATACGGGTTAAAAGTAATTATTATAATTTTAAATAACATAAGGGTTTGAAGCCTTTATTATAAAAACCAAGGATTTCCCAGCAATATGCCGTACGTGTATAGTAGAATTACGAATGTAAAATTAAACAAAAATTACTCAAAAATGCATTAGCCTATTCACTGTTCCTCGCAGAGTCCCTAGTGATCCCTTGAAGAGATCGGGGTTGAGAAACAATGGATTAGAATACTCATAAAATATCTGTAAAGCGCTTGCCATAGAGTAACGGTTAGTAAGATAATCTCGTCGATTATTTTTAGCTATTGTAACTTTAAATAAAAGTAGCTATTATCTGAAAGGAAAAAAGAGTCGCCATATTTCTCCTCCTATATCGTCTTTGAAACAAAACGAATAATTCCGTTATTATTTACTTATGTCCATTCCACGAAGTCTTTCCTTGCAGATTGAACACAGATTCTCGATTGGATTGAAAGCAGGAGAATTTTCGAGCCAGTCGATAGTCCTTTGATTTGCTCACTTGTAAGGCTTGTTCGTGCAGCGTTACAATTTTCGTACGCTTCCTTGGAGTAACGTCCACCACAGACAATGGCAGTAGGACAACTAATCAACAGTCGAGACAATAGTGTCTGGGTATGATAAAAATCTGATGCAGTCACGGATGACGCAATGTTTTTTAAGGCCAAATAAATTTCATCACACACCTCGAAAATAGATTCATATTACTGCACACCACTGCAAATGGCCTAATCTGAGGAAAAAAATAGAAATCGATTACACCCTGTCACTGCAGTTGGTCTAAATCTAACCGTATGGCGAAGGAAAGGAAAACTAAAGCGGTTGTTTCAATTAATTTGCACAAGGATGTAGCTATTATATGGAAAAAAAAAAAAGAAAGAAAAGAGAGACGCCATATTTTTCCTCGTATATCGTCCTTTTCTCCCTTTCAGTCCCAAACTGGTTCTCTGCGTTCTTTTCCGGTGGAGCTATACATGAGGCACTGCGACAAGAAATATTCATTTTTTATATTACTATTAAGCACACCAGATCACGAATATTTTTTTTTAATCATTAAATTTTATAAAAGTTAATAAGGTGTCCAGTTTGCTACGTAATTACTAATTGTGAACTGATCCTACGACGAAATCGAAAACAAAATAAACCCAAACCACGTAATTTCTTAAAATGTAAAAAAAAGAAAATAGAAATAAAATACCGTATTTGCCGTCCTATTGGATGCGGATTTTTCCAAAAAGATGCACTAGAAAATTACCCTGCGTATAATGCAGCACTACCATGTATAAGAAAGACATGAAGACAACAGAAAAAAATGGGTTTCACCAGGAATCAGTTCACTCATAGAACTTGGATTCCTGGAAGTGAACAAACATGATATCAATAAAAAAAAATATCCCTGAAAAATTCAGAGGAAAAAGAAATTTATGGAATTGTAAAATATTGTGTTGCTTGTTTTGTAGAGATACCAGATTTTACAGAAATATTTGTTTTGACTGGTATATTGCTACTTTCTTTGTGTGTATTTTTTTGTTTATATACAGATATTGGAATTTGCTTTTCTGCATGTATGCTATGGGACTTCTTTTACCAAGTACGATATTTCTGTTTTTTTCCCCCTATTACCACATGTACCAGTGTTCACTGATACCAGTAGATTTCTTTGTAGCTATTATGAATTTACTGCATGTGCAAATGTTACTTTCTGAAAAACAACTAAAACAATTTTCAATAAATGCAAAATGAAATGTAAATTCTTCTTTTCCAAATAATGCCCTGGTAATTAAACCTTATCTCATTTCTATTAAAAAAAATACCAGTAATATAATTTGTGATAATGCTGTTAATGGTGAGTGAGAATGTTACATAAAAGTCAGGTTATAATTTTATTTTATTTTTGGTTGTGATGTGTGCATTTTTCCCTAAATATTCCATGCCAAAACATGGGTGCGTCCAATAAGCCGGCTAATACGGTAAATTGGTAATTTGTAAGTTTTTGTTCTTCTTTCTTATATTACTATCGTTTAAGCACACCAGATTCAAACTTTGTCCATGTGCCGTGTCCTTTCAGGACGTTGACGATCAGGACACGTCACAATTTCTTATCCTTTGTGGTTCAAGTCCGCTAGATAGATTATAAGGTGTTTTCCTTTGACCTTGCCTTCCATCTGCCATGCAAGTATCAAATTTTAAAAGCCTTCTTTCCTCATTATGTGCTTTAGAAATTTCAACTTTGTCTTTCTGATGTAATAGACAGGTTCGACTATCGTCCGCTTCACACTCTTTCCCGGTCTTTTGAACAGGAGTAGAGGTCTATCACTTGTTTCTTGTTTAGGATTGGGTTTCAGGTTCCTTCTAAGGTTTTCTCATTCTCTTTCATTCCCCGTAGCCCCTTGCGTCTTAGTAGCTAGGTGTGAACTGGTCGACAAAAATAAGAATAAAACGAGAAGACCGATAGATAAAAGGCCAGTGCAATCTAGGTGGAATTAAAAAGTAAACGAAAATGATTTAGCTGAGTTAAGATTGCCACAAAGGCATATTTCAACTCTTATATATAAAGTACTTTGTCTCACGAAATTAATATGAACAGTCATGAAGAAATAGTGAGCCCATTTTAATTTAATATATACTGTACAATGGGTTATATTTTTAATTTTGCGCATGCACGTTGTTTGTTTTTGATTTTGTCGACTGCACATACGGTGCCCAACTGACCCTACTATAGTAGGGTCAGTTGGGCACCGTCTGTGAGAAAAAGATCACCATGACGCAATTCACTCCGCCAAAAATTTGGAAGCGGCATGTTGTACTGCTTGACATTCGCGCCGGAAGCTCCAATACGAACATTTCAGAGTGTTTGGGTGTCAAACTGAGGACACCCCAGAGTATTCGGAAAGAGTTGGATGAATCTAATGGGGATTACGAAGGTGTTTGAATTGATCACTAGTGATTGCGAGGTTATGCCTCCATGCATATTCCCACAGGGCCCCAGTCCCAACACAGAGGCCTACATCAAGTGCTTTGAGGAGCTAGTTCTGCCCTGAGTGAAGTGGGTGGCTGCCGGAAGACCCTATGTTTAGCAATTTAGGACACTGCACTATGCCCCACAAGCATAGCCGTCAGACAATTTCTGCGACCACATCACCCCCTTACATCTGGCCACCTCACTCCCCACACTGCAACCGCCTTGATTATTGTGTGGCGCGCAGTTGAGCGAGAGTCAAAAAAAAAAAAAAAAAAAAAAAAAAAAAAAAAAGAAAAAAACTCTTTGTAACATTAAAAATGAACTGAAGGCAAGGATTATGGCAACATTTAACAACTTAAACAAGGAGACCGATCAGACGAGATGCAGGATATTCCGAAGTCGTTTGGAGGCAATGATTGAAGCCAATGGTGATTTTATTGAATAAATTTACTCTTGAGTATTTCAAGATATTTTTGTGTAATTTTGGTAAATATATCTGTTAAAAATGAGATGTCCGTGTTATTTTTACTCACGAGTAGGCATGGTGGAGTAATACATAGCAGCTCGGATTAAGGAATCAGAGAACCGGGTTCAAATTCCAGTCAAATCCATTACATTCATTTACGTACTAATACCATTGGTAAACGTATGAAACCTCTTCTTCTCCCCCCAACTATGGGTAAATAGCAGGACAAACCGAGTTCTATAGCCTTAGATGGTTACTGGTCTACCTCAGAACGAAATGGCAACCTAGTGCGGGAAAAATCTGCCTTGTCAGTCATGTATCGAAAGATGCATGATCACTTAAGCGTATACCACAAAACTGGATTCAAACGACAATTTATCCATCGCACCCTGTATACATACATTAGGTAAAAAAAAAACAAAAACAAAAAAAACAATAAAATAAAAACAGCAAAGAAAAACACAAAAAAAAACGTTGTTATTTTTAAATTCTCGTGTTAGACTGCATTTCCAAATCTAATCATTCTTATCAAATTCTTATATTGGTCACACGATCATTTCAATTACTTGAAGGGTAACTTGACATTTATCTAAACTTAGTACAATTCGTTCTCACATTCATCAACGCAAGATGACAATATGGTTAGGCAACTACAAGTAAATAATATTCAAATATTAAAAAGCTTAATCGTAAAGATTGACTCAAAATACTTGATGCACTTTTTATACAAAAGATACAAACTTTATTAAGCGCAATATATTTCAACCTAGAAAAAAGGCTATTTATTTATTGATATCTGGTAAGAATTCAATAGATTTTTCAGACTTTCTGATCCCTGACCAGCAGAGTTTCCGTAAAACTTTTAAGCTGGTCGAGGGATGAGTCAAATGAACTTTTAATTTCTTGGCTATTGTCGTTTTCGTCAGCAATTAATACATTTTATTGACGAATATTCTGCTCGTTCTAAAATACATTAAATTCGAGTAATTTTACGTATTTTGTTAGGTGTTACTCTCTCTCTCTCTCTCTCTCTCTCTCTCTCTCTCTCTCACACACACACACACATATATATATATATATATATTATAAAATAAAAGTCCGACAATCATTTTAATATATTTTCTATTTTGTATGAAATTTCTCGGACATTCAGGCCGGTAAATGTAGTTAATACTGTTTATTATAAACAAAGCATTTACTTAAATATTTGTATCTATAAAATAATTTATATATATATATATATATATATATATATATATATATATATATAGAGAGAGAGAGAGAGAGAGAGAGAGAGTGTGGGGAGAGAGATGGAGAGAGAAAGAAAGAAACACGTGAGGATGCTAAAAGTTCTTAATCCGTTTCCCGAATTTGAATAAATCATCAGGATTTTTTAAAAACGAATCCCTTCTTGGTCGAGTTGAAAGCCTTTCATTATCACTAGTGATATATATATATATATATATATATATATATATATATATATATATAGTGCTGCCCTGGGTCAAGAGGGTGATTGCTGGATGACCCTACGTCTGACGACAGGACACTGCATCATGCCACACTAGCAGTAGAACCCAGTCATGCCCGTCAGACAATTTCTGCGACCACCTGACCCCTTACATCTGCCCACCTAACTTCCCATACTACAACCGCCTTGATTATTAGGTGTGGGGCGCAGTTGAGTGAGGGACCAACAAAATTCCTTGTAACACCAAAGATGAACTGAAGGCAAGGATTATTGCAGCTTTCAATAACTTAATCAAGAAGGCCGACCAGAAGGGTTGCAGGAGATTCCGAAGTCATCTGGAGGCCGCGATTGAAGCCAATGGCCATTTTATTAAATAAATTTACTCTTTATTATTTCAAGATATTTTTGCATAATTTTTGGAGATATCTGTTAAAATGAGGTATTAATATTATTTTCAGTTTTATGTAATTGAAATGACAATTTATCCATCGCAACCTGTATACACACACACACACACACATACACACACGCATACATTTGAGATAAAAAATGTTTTTATTTTTATTTTTTATGAAATCAATCTCATAAAAAGAAAAAAAAAAAGAGGTGTAACTAATTTCGACTTAATAAATGTAGTTTTGATTAAAAGTGAACGAACAAAAAAGGAAAAATGTAACGAAAGTGCACTAATTCCGGAATCTTCTACAGGAAATCTATGTTTTGCATCATATGACATAGTGACTTTCCTCGCAGTATTAATTCTAATACACTGTGAAAATAATAATTAAAAATAATGGTGATAAAAATATATATAAACATAAAATAAGCGATAAAAGGCTGAAGGCGATTTACTAAGTATAACATCTGTTCAAATTGAACATCAAATTTAAATTTAAATGCTGAACGTTTCTATAATGTTTTGATGTAAAACGTAACCGGCGTTTGTTCTTTTTCGTTCCCCCTTTCTTTTTACGTATAATATTGATTCCATGAATAACCGTTATTTGTCTGAAAAAGTTCTTTCTCAGAACGAAACGAACCACTACTCACTTTTCCAGCTTGCCATTTATTTTCACCCATATATATATATATATATATATATATATATATATATATATATATATATATATATATATATATATATATATATATATAAGGTATGCTATATTTATGGATTAAAGTACTCAATATCAGGGATAGAGCATAAGAATGGACGTTGAAGTCAACATCTAGCGACGACAGTCTCATGCTTACGCAATTGCATATATATATATATATATATATATATATATATATATATATATATATATATATATATATATATATATATATGTATAAGGGGTATAATGTGGGTGTGTATGTAAATGTTTCTGTGCGGAATAAAATTTCCATATAACAACTCAACGGATACTAAAAGGCATACACTGCCTAAAAAGAAACATTTGTTCGAAAAAAGAAGATAGATAGATAGATGACTATATAATGTACACACGCACGCACACACACACACACACACACACACACACACATATATATATATATATATATATATATATATATATATATATATATATATATTATGAGAGAGAGAAAGAGAGAAAGAGAGAGAGGTGGGTGGTAATAGATAGAGAGAAGAAAAGTTTATAATCGCCTCCCGCCTGTGTATTGTCACTCTTCCTCCACCCACTCTTACTATTTCCCGTTGCCCGTTTGCCGCCGTAGTATACAAAGCAGGAGTATTAACATTTCCCCTATTACACGACTTTGTTGCTACTACTGCTACCACTACAACGTTACACGCACCGTTCTACGCATACACACAAACATACACACACACATACGCGCGCTGTAGTTGTATTCATATATTTCTATCTATCTATCTATCTATCTATCTATCTATCTATCTATCTATCTATCTATCTGTACACACTCACAGTACATACATATATAAGTTTCGTGATGTTATATATGTAGCTGTATAAATATATCCGTAAAGAACGCACCCCAGCTGGCGACACCATAGTTTTCCATACCCAGAACGGGGTAGAGAGACCAACATATCCTGTACTTTGTTCGTTTACTACAAACTTGTTACGAGGCACGGTTGCTGTTAAGTTTTGTCAGTCTGAGAAGAGACAATATAGCAGGAAAGAAAAAGAGCGAATAAGTGATGGCAAAGAGAAGGGAGAGAATTATATAAATAAATAATGAATGAAATTGAAATGGAACAATAATAAATAGAGAGAAGAAGGATAACGTGTACAAACGACGACAGGACGGAAAGAGAGAACAAATTAGTAACAGAAAAGAAGAGAAAGAGAGCGAGCGATATAGAAAAAACAAAAAAAAAAACAAAAAAAAAACAAACTACAAAACGAATCATAAAGATATTTAAAAAAAAAAAGGAGAGAAAAACTCTGAATGAAATAACAAAAAAAACAAAAGAAATTGGGATCGTTTTTTTTTTTCGTTAAAAAGACGAGGTAAAATAGCGGAAAAGCGCAAATATATAATTAAGAATAAAAAAAATGCAAAAAATCAAAAACACTTCGCTGGCAGGCAAGAAAAAGGAAACATGGAAAAATTCAAAATGACATGACACTAACAGAAATGAATTAAATAAAAAGACGCAGAAAGAGACATATATTTATATGTATATATATATATAATAAATATATATATATATCATATATATATTTATATTACGTGTGTGTGTGAGTGTGTGTGTGTACGTGTGTGTCTGTGTGAATGTATATATATATATATATATATATATATATATATATATATATATATAGATAGATAGATAGATAGATAGATAGATATGTATGTATATAAACAGCCTAAGGAATATGAAAAATAGCAAAAACAGATAAGAAGATACTTCGACTGCAAATGAAATCATCCAATAACAAAATCCGAAAACGGACAAATACTAAGATGTCTCTAATCAAGGTGTGGTATCCATCCATTCATTCCCTGGTCACTGTGATCTGTATGGTAAGTAAATTTTCTTTACTAATTACTTTTAGATGCTTTCTTTCATTTCCTTTTCTTCTTTTTATGTATATGCACGCGTCTTTATTTATTTCTTTTTTATCAGTTAATTTTCTTTCGTTTATAGATTTTGTTCTTTTACGTCCTTTCTGTAACAAATGCATTATGGGTATATTCTATACATTTACACTTTTCGAAGTTTTCAAATTGAACTTGAATCAAGCGTGACTGACGTGGTGTGGTTAGGTGTTTGAACGTCAGTGTCTGCTTTGTAAACATCGGAAGCAAATACCTTGTTTATGTTCACACGTTCTTACATAGACAAATATAATCTAAGCGCAAATGCATAGAAAAGAAAAGTGAAAAGTGTTTAAGTTATATAACAATATAATTCTATTCATATCGCCTCGCTTCTATGTATCTATCTTCATGCTTATTTTTTTTTTCTTTCTTTCAACTTTTGTCAATCTATCTTTCTTTTGCTGTGTATATATATAATTATAATTATACACTACGTAAATGACAATCTTATATATTTCTTATTGCTTTGGAATCAGCTTGGTTCGTTGTGAAAATCTAAACATACAAAAAAGCGTATTAAATCCCTACCGGCGTATTTTAAAAATACAAATGAATTCGCGCTCTCTAGTTGAAAGTACCGCGTATATCTCTGTCCACGTCTGTTTGTACATATTTTGTGACAACTGTTTACATAATAATAATAATAATAATAATAATAATAATAATATCCGACGAGGAAATTTAAACAAGAATGGGATTAAAAATAGACGCTAGAATATTGTTTTCTGTTATTTTTTAAAATCTCCTTGACCTGGGAAATCTCTTCTTCTTCGTCTCACAATTGTAAAGGCTTTTCCTTAGAAAAAGATCTTGATTTGCTATGTGATATCCATCCTCTTATATGACAGTGTATGCTGGGCAATCTCCCCGCGGATGAAGAGAAAACTGGAGGCAATAGAAACGTAGTTCTTTTCTTTTACAATGATGTTCACCCATGTACAAGGCCTGAGAGCCACTCGAGGTAGATGGTTACAGAACAAGGGGAGCAGATGATGGGGATATGTGGGAAAGATAATGACTAACGCTAGACTCAAACAGGTTAAAGATTGTGTTGATCCTGGGACGGAACTGATAATTCCATGGTTGGAGCGAGTAAGCAAGAAAAAGAGAAAGTCTAAAAAAAAAAACAAAAAAAAAAAAAAACCCAAAATGGTGACAAACAGAACACATACTCAGAAAGAAACAACTGAAATTTCTGGGACACATGATGGGGAAGGGGTGAGGGCTTGGAAAACTTAACCCTCACAAGGTATATCGAGAGATAGGGGGAGGGAGCGGCCTGCGTACCTGAAGAATTCGTGCGAATGGATGACAGAACCGGGGACGGGGGCGAAGTCTTAGCAAAGGGATAAACGCCGGTAAGAGCCACAAGGAAAGGGAAGTAGTGGGGAGCCATGATCGCCCACATCCTGGAATCGTGTCGTGAGGTGACGAGTTGAAATCTACTCTAAAAATACAGGTATGATTGATGTGCACATAAATACACACATAGCCACATAGAAACGTACAGGTGAATATAGATATATGAAAATATGCTTACATGTATCTACATGTAGATATGGTAGATACATATTTTTACATACATAGTAAATTATCAGCCTGACTATCGATCAGTTTGACGGTCGATCGACATCGATGAGAACAGATATCAACAGAGTCGAATATTTTACATGTAAATAAAAAATAATGTATATTTATATTCGCAGACACAAATATATTCATATATTTTTGCATATTAGCATTATCTATCTATCTATCTATCTATCTATCTATCTATCTATCTATCTGTCAAAATTGGTACATTATCTATCTATCTATCTATCTATCTATCTATCTATCTATCTATCTATCTATCTCAGTTGGTACATTATCTATCTATCTATCTATCTATCTATCTATCTATCTATCTCAGTTGGTACATTATCTATCTATCTATCTATCTATCTATCTATCTATCTATCTATCTATCTATCTCATTTGGTACGTTATCTATCTATCTATCTATCTATCTATCTATCTATCTATCTATCTATCTATCTATCTATCTCACTTTGTTCCCATATATCTATTTACAGGGACACTAAAAACACAGTATAACGTTCTTTCTGTCCATCCATCGGCATCCATGTACGCTTGCATGTATAGGGGCGCCGGGTGAAGTGGTTAGAACGTGATCGAATCTCACCGTGGTCGATTTGTCAGGGAGGTGACTTGTTAATGTTAGATGACTGTGGAGGCGGTCCTAACGTGAAAAGGGCTTGAAAACCATACCACGATTGAAATTGGGAAGACGGAACTGTACGGAAGCCGTCGATGGTCGTGTAATAACGAGTCATCGTGACCGAGGGCTTGAATGTACAGCTGTTGTTCAAACTTTTGATGATGATGCACTCTCTCCTAGAAACTGTAACTAAGTCCACTCAGCATGGTGAAAATGTTGAAAAGTGTCAACAGTGCCTGAGCAGACGTCTGTGACAGGGATTAGTTAGCCGTCCTAGCAGCAGGGTGTGCTCGATAAACGAGAGTTTATCGACGTTGTATCTATAAACACAAAAAAAAAATCACATCTATTTTAAAGTATTAGTAATATCTATCTATCTATCTGTCTATCTATCTATCTATCTATCTATCTATCTATCTATCTATCTGTTCAGATCTACCTAAAAAAAAAGCGATAAACTTTTGTAGTTTGACTCTCGCTCTGGCTGTGTATCAGTCGATATGCACACACACACACACACACACACACACACACACACACACACACACACACACATATATATATATATATATATATATATATATATATATATATATTAAAAAGAAGAGAAGAGAGGTGCCGCAAACGTTTTTGGTTGTAATGTGGATTTATTTAGAAAAAATATTATGCTTTGTTTTACATAATTTTACGACACGAGTTTCTGGTCTCGCAACCGTCTTCAGGTAAAAGTGGAGATTTCCACATATTATTAAAAATAATTAATTTTTCCTCATATTCAATGTTAAATATTCTCGATATGAGACATTCTCTGTTTGTGTGTTACCAACTTTGTGTTAAATATTCTCGATATGAGACATTCTCTGTTTTGTGTGTTACCAATCTCCACTTTTACCTGAAGACGGTCGCGAGACCAGAAACACGTGTCGTAAAATTATGTAAAACAAAGCATAATATTTTTTCTAAATAAATCCACATTACAACCAAAAAACGTTTGCGGCACCTCTCTTCTCTTCTTTTTAATATACATACTTTTCTCTCGTTGGAACCACTACAACATATTTCTTTTATATATATATATATATACACTAGCTAGCTCCTGCAGAGGTCTCTTCATTGGGCTTTCATCACAATAGGTAGGGATAAGTAGATGCGATAGGCAACAATAAACTACTGAAGAATTTCAAACTAATCTCTGCATTTAAATATTGCATTAATATTTAAGCTTATCTTTTAAAGGTTCAACGATAATTCTTCTGCCGCCATTTAATTTAAAGACAACTTGATGTACGTAGGTCCTTACATTCCGTACAAATAATTATTTTTATTTCATGAGTGTTTTTCACTGGATTTCGCAATTAATTTCGATTATTCCCAAATTTATTTCCATGTTATAAAAATTGTTATCTTACCAAAAAATTCGCCGCAAAAAATCATGTAAAAAATCGCCGAAAACAATCGTAGTAATGAAAAATTGAGAATCCAAAATTTCAGGATTGTTTTTAATTTGCTCACAGAGTCACCCTGATCCCAAAATGGTATGATATGTTGCGCTACGACTTCTTGGAGTAAAGTTGAAAAAGTGTGACACAGTGACACACTGACGTTCGCATTTATTATATAGATGATGATATAAACACGCACAGATATGCGTATATAGTTTGTCATATCTATCTATCTATCTATCTATCTATCTATCTATCTATCTATCTATCTATCTTGTATTCACACCATCTTTATGTAGATCGGATCATTCAATATATACATATGTGCATAAATTTACATATAATTTACACGAACTGTCAGTCTGGCAAAGTAAACATACATACATGCCATCATATATTCCCTTACCTATGCATAATTAATAATTTTCGTTTCGACCACATTTCATACTTTTGGTTCTAAATAATATAACATTATAGACTAAAATAATCTACCATTCTCGACGCGACAAAACCATTTTCAAAACAATCATAAGTAAACTTAGAAATGTTCTACGTAGTCAACGACGAAAAGCAAATGAATGAATCCGATTTCAAATGTCGTGAACGGCATTAACATAATAATGTCATATTAGTTTTCGTTGTCAGCACTTAGCTTCCCCCACACACACAAAAAAAGAAAGGAAACGTCTGTTGTGTTTAATTAGAATTATTCTTTCGTTTATACTGATTTATTCGATTTTTTCTTTCTTCCTTTTCCTATTCTCTTTTACGCTTTCAGCCTTCTTTTCAAATCAGAATAGAAAATAAAATTATTTTCATGTCGTATTTATATTTAGAACGACCATCTTCAGCAGTGTGCATTCATTAAAAAGAAAATATATTAAGTATAAAATCGCGCTGAATATTTTTAACATAGTTTTTTTTTTATACTGAAGAATGCGGCAAATTTCTAATTTGTGAGGTTCAAATAATCTGGAGAGAGAGAGAGAGAAAGAGAGAGGGGGAGAGAGAGGGAGAGAGAAGAAGTAGAAGAAGAAGAAGAAGAAGAAGAAGAGAGAGAGAGATCATATGACCTTAATCGTTGTACTTGTAGAATTTGTTATACTCGCAAATTAGTAAATATTTATAGTGGAGCAGGCTTTTAACTCATATCTTGCCGGAAATATGCACGTGCATATGATACATACGTACGTACATACATACATACATACATCCAGATAGATAGATAGATAGATAGATAGATAGATAGATAGATAGATAGATAGATAATCAAAAGAATGACATAGTTATGAATTAATTGAAAATATATGAATACACTTACATATGAAAAAATGAGATAGGTAACTTGACAAACAGACAGACAGACAGATAGATAGATAGATAGATAGATAGATAGATAGATAGATAGATAGATAGATAGATAGATAAAAAAAATGTAATGAAAAAAGCCGTAGAGATATAAACTAATCAAGGAAAAATAAATATAATTAGAAAGGACAATAGACAATAAAAAATGGAAAAGATAGAGTGAAATATATAGATAGATAGTGAATATATACTGATAGATGGTGAATATATATATATATATATATATATATATATATATATATATATATATATATATATATATATATATATATATATATATATATATATATAGATAGATAGATAGATAGATAGATAGATAGATAGATAGATGTAATGAAGAAGCACTTGATATATAAACAAATCAAGAGGGGGAAATTAAATAAATATAATTTGAAAGGACAATAAACAAATCGTAATAAAAAAAGGAAAAATAGATTCAAAGGTGGTGAATAGACGATAGATAGATAGATAGATAGATAGATAGATAGATAGATAGATAGATAGATAGATAGATAGAAACTGAGACAATACGTTAATCCTTAAAGAAATAAAAAGAAGAGACGATAAAAAAAAGCGATAGATATTAATACATACAAATTAAAATCAATATATTTATATCTTCTACGCATTACTGGCAACACACCCTTTCGCTCAAGACACGTGGTCTGATTAAATAGGATGACTTGTATATTGGCACGGACGATGCTAACAATAACAAGCTAGTGAAGCACTGACACATCTATATATGCACACAGACGCACAGACACAGGCACACACATACACACACGCACACACAGGCACGCGCGTGCGCACTCAGACGTACTCGCGCGCGCACTCATACGCACGCTCGTGCCCGCTTCTTTGCGTGTAGTGGGGGAACGTTTCATCTTAGCAAATAAGTAATTGCGAAACTTATGATTGGGATTTTATCGCTCTACATTTGTCCCTGAAAAAAAAATCAACCCAGTTGCATGCGTTGCAGTCTCTCTCTCTCTCTCTCTCTATGTATGTATATATATATGTGTGTGTGTGTGCATGTGTGTGTGTGTTTATCTTTAGGAAAATGGATTAAATACGACATATTGTTATTTTTAATTTATTTTGGTTAAACGTTATTTTTGATGGATACTCATATACGAGTAGAAACTGTTTTTTTTTCTTTTTCTTTTAATTAAACAGTATTTTATTCGGGCTTTGTTTGACTAGAAATCCTTCGTGGGTGAATGGTTAGCCAGGTCAGATCCAATGACGGTTCCCTATCGGGGATGCAGCTTAGAATGCTACCGGAGGACGCATATTTTTCTGACAAGACTTCTCAAATATTCAGACTGGTGGATATAATTGGATAATAAATACTGTTTAATTAAAAAATAGAGCTTCTACTTGAATATGAGTATCCATTAAAAATAACGTTTAAACAAAATAAATTAACAATAACATATATATGTATGTATAAGCACTCACATTAGCCAATTGCGAAAAGGTATAAACAATCTGTCCATGCGGGTCTGAGAGCGCGCATGCGCGCAAAGTCGTTTTCATTGCAGCTCGTGTGCTTGAAAGCGTTTTTCACCGCATGTTTAGTCGTGTGCTGCACAACAGCCAGCCAGAGAAAATTTAACAAGAAACAAGGTTTGGTAAATCTAAGCATGGAATTGAAAGGGAACTATTTCGGTGATGGGAGAAATGAGGGAGATCATTCTGGTGTTATTTACGTATGTAAATATCTTTATTGTATATTAGGACTGCAATTCGTCTTTACTTACTTTCGTCTATTAACATTAATGTTTGCAGTAACGAGGACTGTTAATATATTTTTCTTTTGTTTTCTATACTGGGTTGTGTGAGAAGCATTATTGGTAATAGTAATTTCATTTATTGGCGTATTTTGTTTAGTTTCCGAACACAGCCAAGGCGCTTTGGTCCCGTTCAAATGAAGTGCTGTTGAGGGAAGATCTGTTGCTTTTGTTATTAGAAATGCTTTTAATATTACCGAACGTTATTTACAATTCGATGTCCTTATTATCTTTGTATTGTCTATCCTCGAAAACAACACAGAGATAATAAGACATCTAGATGCAAAAAAAGTTTGAATGTGTCCATAGCGGAAAATTAACTGCCTTAAAAATTGCTAACGCATTAACCGAAAGCGCTCGGGATAATAAATAGTATTGACAATTTCTACACACAGTCGTCCTCAAAAAAGAAAGAGTTTTTAGGACAAAAGAAACTTATAATATCCATATATACACCCTTGTGCAAATCAGTTGAAACAAAACGAATAATTCCGTTATTCATTACCCTTTTTTGTATTTTTCCAATGAAACATGACCCAGTGCACATGTTAGCACTTCATATATCCATTCCACGAAGTCGTTCCTTGCAGATTGATCACAGATTCTCGATTGGATTTCAAACAGGAGTTTCCGGGTCAGTCTATAGTACTTTGATTTGCTCACTGGCAAAGCCTGCCAGTGTGCTTGTGCAGCGTTACAATTTTCGCACACTTCCTTGGAGTAACGACCATCGCTGACAATGGTCGTAGGACAACTAATCGACAGTCGAGGCAATAATGTTTCGGTGTGATAAAAATCTGATACAATCACGGATGACGCAATGTTTTTCAACGCCAAACAAATTTCATCACACACCCCGAAAATAGATTCATAATATTGCACACCACTGCAGATGACCTAATCTCATGAAAAAATAGAAATCGATTACATCCTGTCACTCCGCCGATGGGTCTAAATTTGACCGTATGGGGAAAGAAAGGAAACTAAATTGGTTGTTTCAATTAATTTTCGCTATGGTATATATATATATATATATATATATATATATATATATATATATATATATATATATATATTCTTTATGGGTCAGAATCGTGGATGTCATACAGGACACAAGTAGCCTAATCCAATCGTTCATAACAAAGCGTGTAATGAAGGTCGTGTTGAACGGACACGTTTCTAGTTTGTCATATTAATGCGGAGATCCTCCAGGGCATTATACTCGGACCTATACCATTTTTGATCTTAATCAACGACCTTCCTGATGCCGTCAGTTCCCAACTAGGTTGGCTAAATATTCGTCCAGAGGCATTGTAGCCCTTGAACTTGTGGAGAAGGCCAGCATGCCAACCCCTGCCCGAACTTCGCTGTTCTTATCTAAATCTTGACAGGCAAAATCCGTGATGACCGTTAACACATCAGTGGACGACCTTGAGAAATGGAAACCATATTGTTTATCAGAAAGAAGGTCGTGTGAAGTAAGATGTTTAATCAATACGGCGTTGACCAGAACCTCTAATAATTTGTCTAAAAGAGGTAAGAGACAAATAGGACGATAATTTGATGGGTTTAGTTGATTCACCGGTGTTCTTATACAGATGATGCAACTATTTACTCTTCTCTTAGTAGCAACTCAAACAAATTCAACAATGTAAAACTGGCAACTACTCTCGAAAACGACCTCTAATCAGTGGTTAACTGAGACAAGGAATGGCTTTTAAATTTGAACACTTCTAAAACAAAACTGATTTCATTCAGTCACCACAAAGAATCTTTTCTTCCTGCCATCAGCATGCCTGATGCTAAACTTCAGGAGAGCCACAGTTGACACTTTTTTTGGACTCACATCTTCCACTGCCATGCCTTGATTATTGCTGCCACATCTGTTCTGGTATTCTGACGACTTATCTCAAAGTTCAAAGAAGAGGTTTGTAATTTAATCTACCATGACCAGCCATCTCAACATTAGTCACTTTTTCACCGATGCCAATTGTTCTGATGAGCTGTTTACCTTAGTGCCTCGACCACACGAATTTAAGCGTGATATTAGATTGGCAAGTAGGTCTCGCTAGCTAGATGCAACCGTCAGTTCTATTCTAATAGTTTATTTTCTTGCACTTCTTACCTGCGCAAATACCTTCTGATTTCTTTCTTCCCTGACAACTACAATCTTCAAAAATGCAAATGCAACATCAATCGCCATCTTCTAACTTCATGAGTTCTCTTATTTCATTGTTTTTTTCTCCATTTTTCCAAAAAGTCTTCTCATTCTCTTTTACTTCCTGTAACCGCTGCGTCTTAGTTGCATTATCGCCTTGCTAGGGGTGAAATTATATATATATATATATATGTATATATATATATATGCTAGACGCAATGTGTTGACTTCAATGTTCACTTTTATATTTATATTTACATACGCCCTACCTCTGATATTGAACACTTTATCCCATAAATATAACACAAGTTAAAACTATAATTCTTCGTATATATATATATATATATATATATATATATATATATATATATATATATATATATATATATGCAAAATGTCAAAGGGGTCCCAAAGGAGCACACTTAAAATGATATGGTGGAAAGAAATCTCAATGTCGTAATGGCAGAACATATAGGCTTTGGCCTGCATTGACGAGTACTTTTGATGTTTGCATTGTAAGCTCGTATGCAGTGATGTCATTTTTCTTCTGCCGTTAAGCACGTTTTCAACACGCTATTAAATGTATTATGATGTTTTGCACGCCCCCTCCGCGCTCCTAATATCAGTGACTTTACGGTTATTTCATTCTCGGCTGTATGGGCATTCCCTCATCGATGACTTTAGTTGGTGAGTATATGATATGCATTCACCAATTACGCTTATCCTAACACATTCGGTTAGCCGAGGCAGGAATAAAATAGCCAGATCAGTAAACGTATTTATGTCGACCCCCAGAAGAATTACGTGCATAGCACGCAGGAAACACAGACAGTTGTAGAACTGGCCGAGGAATACATATTTTATATATAAAAGCTATAGCTTAAAATAAGCTAAAAACTTAAAATATAAAATAAACTGAGGGTTCAATGCCAAAATCGGCAGAGACTAGCTATAATATATTAGTAATACCAAATTCGCTACTTAGATTTTCAAGCAACGGCAAACATCCACCTGATGATTGCCATTGCAAGAAACACTCAGAGGAGGATTTGGTATTACTATTCTATGATATATATATATATATATATATATATATATATATATATATATATATATATATATATATAAAACACTCTCACACACACGTACAAACACACACACATATATAGTATTAATACAAATATAAAATTTATCACTTCACTGAGTGATGTTATATTCAACATCTCTACTTCAGAGTTTCGTAGACGAAACATATATATATATATATATGTATATATATATCAGAAAGAGATGGAAAGTACTTGGGTAATAAAAGTGATTCTCACTGTTACAGTGCATTTCATGTCTCATTCGGAAAAATATTCGTGAATATGAAAGGATTATAATCAAAATGTAACTTGTTCCATAAATATATATATATATATATATATATATATATATATATGTGTGTGTGTGTGTGTGTGTGTGTGTGTGTGTGTGTGTTGTGTGTGTGTGTGTGTGTGTGTGTGTATGTGTGTGTGTGACTAATTCCATTCATAAAAAACAATCCCGTCTTAAGAAATGCTTTATTTTGTATTTCGATATCTATCTATCGCCCCTGACGAGTGGATGGAGTGATTGCGTGAGGGTCCGTCTACGAAACTCTAGAGTCGGGATACCGACAGTAACATCAATCAGTTAAATGAGAAATATTATATCTGTATTAATTCTAAAATAGATAGATAGATATGAAAATATATATATATATATATATATATATATATATATATATATATATATATATATATATATACATGTTTTAGATTATTTGTGACGTTTATTTACTAACTAAATGCCCAATTATCTCGTATGTCTTATCTTCTTGTAATTATTAGCGACATCAGTTCTCATTCTCGTCTCTGTACCCACAATGTTTATTGCATTTAAGGTGAAGAACGATGCTGTTCATTAATATCTACGGTTTTCCTTAGCTATGTCCAGTCCAGGATCTTTTAAAAGACCAAGGTGATAAAAAAAAGGAAAAACAAACAAAAATGTGTGTTATATGAGAACATACTATAAATTACCTACATACGTGCGAACACACAAATCTAACCCTGTGCTGCCGTTTTCATAGTATTGAGATGTAAGTAAATATAAATTCAAAAACATTGTAATTTACTCAGTAACGAGATTTTTTAGACTGGCATGATCAAAAGACATGTCCTTCCCTATTCAGTAACACGGCGTTCATTAAAGCAAAACACAGGACGCTGTAGAATCACGTCACTAAGCACACGTCGCCACGTGCTGATACATATTGCACCAGGGAATGCGTAAATAAAGCGCCCAGCAAGAATCTGCGTGCAGGTTTTTCGATTGCACCGGATGTGAGGTGGGGCGTTTCCGCCCGCACTGATAGAAAAGGTTAAATGATTTTAAATAAAGAAAACTTGTCCCTTGCTCGACATCATGTTTTCTCTCCATTCAACATCGATATAAAAGCGAGGCGCATGATCATCAAACATGATTAGTCCATCGATTTTCCTAGTTAATATTCAGTGGTCAATTCAGTGGATCAAGTAATGTGCCAACTCAGTGGATCAAGTAGTGTGTCAACTTGTTGGAGTTAGCTCCTCCTTAATTCCCTAATTTGTCCACTAGGGGCGCTCTCCTTACATTATAAATACTGGACGACTTCTCGCCTCGTCCTCTTTTTCATATCTTTATTTAAGCGATTACAATGTAAGCTCTCTTAGAAGATTAGCATCTTACCATTTGTGGGAGAAGCCGTGAACATTATACACACATACACGTATGTACGAATATTCAGCAAAATAGACACTCTTTATGTCACACACATACAAATGTCTATGTCCATGTCTATGTATATATATATATATATATATATATATATATATATATATATATCGGTCTTGTTTGTTTGTCTTCTTTACATTAATGGAATCCTCATCATTTTCTACTCACTCCCAAACCAACTTCAACCAATCATTACTACACTTTTCTAAACTTGACTTCTCATTGGTTAAAAGGAACCAAAAAAATGTAGCAAGTTGCGACAAATCTGTTTTCCTGCGCATCTATTTGGAACCGGTTTGAAACCCCAAAAAATCATTAAATAGGATCGCTTTACTTGATTAAGGCAGTCAGTAACTAAGTTTTTGAGAGATGCCAACAAACTCCAGCACACTGACTCAACAACCACCTCTCTCTCTCTCTCTCTCTCTCTCTCTCTCTCTCTCTCTTTATCAGCATCTCAACACAACTCAGAAAGTCTTGCCGCGCGAATTGACCCAACTTACAATTTACTAGAAAAAGTGACATTATCACTACCAAAGTAGTAATTGTATTTAGTCAACTTACATCATATCAGTCAAAAGCACATAACTCAAACAATATTTATAATTGTCGCACACATACACACTAATATTTGAACCCACACAAGTGACATTTCAAGAAAGCAAACTGTTTTAATTTCATAGACAAACCTTAACTACAAGCTTTCATACACCAAATCACTGCATGATCATTCCTTACAATTTTATCTCACTTATTACATTGAACAAGCAATCTTAAAATTCACTTGTGTATATCAAACGTATATAAATGCATGTTATTTGTTGAAATCTATAACTACGTTGTTTCTCCTTGATTTTTTCCAATTGAATTGCCTTCAAACGTTTGTTTATTTTATTTGTTGTGAATGCATGCAGGATTACCATCTTCTTTTATATGCCGTGTCCTTTCAGGACGTAGGTGTTCAGGGCTCCCTACTTCTCCCTGTCTATTGTAGCTATCAATAAGTTTTGTCTTTTTGTTATTTCTCTCCAGACCCTGTTCTGTCATCCATTTCCTTAAGCCCGTTAAGTATGTCACGCGTTGCTTGCCCTTGTCCCTCTTTCCACATATCCGCCTTGTGAGTATCAGATTTTCCAAGCCCTCCTTTCTCATTACGTGTCCCAGAAATTTCAGCTGCCTCTTCCTGGTGTTACGTATAAGTTGCTTCTTTGTTTGCATCCTCTCCAAAACCTCATCTCTGTCCATGGTATCCTTAGCACCCTTCTGTAGAACCATATTGTTATAGCATACCTATGGACGATAATGAGTATGTCTCCTTTCACATAAATACTGTAGTGAATACTGTATTGTTGTCTATCAGTTGAAGATTCACTGTGGAATTCACTTCTACGCGCCGCTGGCAAATCTTATATGTGCTGTTCTTGACCTAAGTATTATCATTCATTACCAACCTTCATTTGATTACTCTATTCCGTAACCTTTCATAGGTTACAACACATACATCAGTTGGCTCGAGTCTCTTCTTCATCTTTGAGGAGATTGTCTAAAATTTGCTGCCGTAAAGGAGGAGAGATATCACATAGTAGTTCAGTACTCTTTTTTTGTTAGCAACGAAACCCTCCTATCTCGTAATACCCTTCCTAACTTTTGGAATGCGTCTTTGGCCATCCCAATACATCTTCGGATCTTAGCGTTGTACTTTCCGTCCTCTGTCAGAACACTTCCCAGATATTTAAATTTCCGCATCTGCTTGATTTTAGTGTTCCCCGACCTGTAAATCGCATTTCGAAATCGTCTTATTTTTTTTTCTGATGACCATGCATTATGTAGAATATGATGATGACAGTTTTATTTATCATTAATAGAAAGAAAGCACATTAAGAGTTAGTGGACACAAGAAGCCTATTTTCCGGAAAAAATGTTTTAAAAGAGTTTATAAATTTCAACCGACAATAAGGAAGCGTCACTGAATACTGAATGTTTCCGGTATGAAAACAGTTAATTTTACGATTGCAATTAATATCAGAACATTTCTAAAGAACCTTGTAAGAAGGCTGGAAGAACTGAAGAAATTGGAACCACCCACAGACAGTATTATTAAAATCAGTTAAAAAACTGAGTCGATACTTGTTGTCACTTGATTTCTAGCAAAGTCACTAGTTACTACTAGTGTAAAACTGATTATGTAAAAATTACTAACAACTATAGCAACACTAATAATTAGTATTCTCACCAAGAAATAATAAAAAATGCTGGATAAAAAAAAAGAATACAAAAGAAAGTAAGACAGGGTGACGACAGTCTGGGAACTGTGCAAACGATTTAAACCATGTCGACATACCAGATACTCTTCTGGAAACACACGCTCACAAAATACGGTGAGATTTCGACGCCAAGGCTGACCATCCCATGCAAGCACAAAGACATGTTCTTATAGTCGGAAATAAGGAAAAACATGTCAGCAGTCCATATATTTAACGAAATTAGAGAATGACCACCATCATGGCCATGAGCTGATATGGAATATGAAGAGTAGAATCAGGGCCATAAGAATATGTGCGCTTGAGTGTGTGTTAAAAACACTGGAATCGAGATTGAAGGAGTTGGAAATTTAGGGAGAGTTTGGAGAGTAGAGAGCATTACGTTGCTGGAATCGAAGTGCATACTGAGGAAGGTGCTGCAAATTTGAGAATACTTGCTTTCAATCAGTCTTTAGATCTCTGTTGAGAATATCCATAGGTATGGAATACTACTACTACTACTACTACTACTACTAATAATAATAATAATAAATGTGGCATATGGGAACATCAACAATCCCTGTTGTAGTTGGAGCCCTAGGACTGGTTGGAAAAGATTGCAGTAGACTAATTGAAGGGATTCCTGGAAGTCCATGCCTCAAGGAGATACAAAAAATTGTTCTGACAAGTACAGCCCACACCTTACGAAGGGCTTTATCTATGTAATTAAATTTTTTTTTTTTTTGTCAGTGGAAAGTGTCATGACGCCATTTCTAACCTTAGGTCCCTGGGCGGAACCCGGAAAGAAATGTGTAAACGCCAGAAATCAAAGAAAATAATAATAATAATAATAATAATAATAATAATAATAATAATGATGTTTGGTAATCAGATTAAGCATGAAACATTTTTTTTTACAGTGGGGTGACTATTGACAATATTTCTCTCTCATCTTGTAGGAAAAATAGGTAAAAAGGGGAACGAAGATGTAGATTGAGTGGCGCCTAAAAGAAAAGGAAATATAAAGAAAAAAGTGGAAACGAAGAGATAAAAAAAGAAAAAGGAGGCATCCATGGCGATATAAAATAGAATCGAGGTTGAGGCGGAAATCGTAGAAAGGCTTAAGACTGCATTGAAGAAGACATTGCTGGGACCCGCGAGGATATTGAGGAAGGTTCTGGAGATTGGAGAAGATTTGCTTTCAATCCATCGTCAGCGATGACCACGTGATATTTGTTGTAAACAGGAAATTACATAAATAATAATAATAATAATAATAATAATAATAACAATGATGCTTGTTAACTGGAAATTACCAAGCACAAACACACATACTGAAAAACTGTGTTAACCCGAAACGTAGATTCTTTATTAAAAAACCAAGAAACAATTGACCGGCTTGTATCAGCTCATAGTTTTCTATTCAGTTGGTACTAACATTGTGCAACCTAATACAAGAGGACCAATTGTTTATTATTATTATTATTACTATTATTATTATTATTATTATTATTATTATTATTATTAAAATTAGTGTTTAAATTTATTCTTATGTAGATATATATATTTGTATGCAATTATGTATACATATTTAAATTATGTATATATATGTGTGTGTCTGTGTTTATGTGTGTGCGTGCTTGTGGTAAAAATCTTATAGAACCATCTATAAATGTGTGTGTGTGTGTGTGCGTGTACAGTACCACGCAAAAGTTTACAACTAATACAGTTACATTAATTAAACTTTTACTGCACATATATTTAGGTATTCAGTTAAAAAATCAGATTTTTTAAAAAACTGATAATTAGTAACTCAAAAGTTTACAACACATTTTTTTATTTACATCTTTTCTTCTTTTTTTTTTTATATAAAAGTGTTCAAATTTCACTAGAATGTTCCAAATTAGGATGGGGTTGTTTTTTTTTTTTTTAATGTTCCAGATTAATTTTATGATCACTTTTAGGAAGAATTGAAAGTATTGCGTCATTCTTTTTCTATCACCCGTCCTTTAAACACTGACAAAATGGGGAAAAGCAAAATAATCGATCAAAACCTACGTAAATGTATGGTTGACTTTCATACATATGGGCTTGGTTATAGAAAGATATCTAGTCAGTGAAATGTGCCATTGAGTTCAGTTGGTACGACAGTTCGTCAATGGTAGACGTGTCATTGCATTCCCCCCCCAAAAAAAAAGACATGGTCGTCCTAAAAATGTAACGGAACGTACAGCAAGATTATTGGCAAGAAAAGTTAGCAACAAACCCAGAGTTACACTTAAAGAACTTCAGGGAGGACTAGAATTAAGTGGAGTTAAGGTGAGTACGGATACAATTAGCCGTTCATTTTTGAGGACTGCAAAGAAAAAGCCGCTTCTTAAGCGAAAACACGTTCTTGCTAGATTGAATTATGCACATGAGCATTGTATCAAATCTGCAGCATTTGGGAAAATGTACTTTGGTCAGACGAAACAAAAATTGAAGTTTTTGCCAGAAATGATGTGGCAAAGGTCTGGAGAAAGAATGGTACTGAATATTCGTCGAAGAATACTATCCCAACAGTAACATTTGGAGGCAGATCAATCATGATCTGGGGTTGCTTTAGTACCCAAGGTGTAGGGAACATTGAAATAATTGAAGGGAGGATGAATGGAGCATGTTATAGGGATATTTTGGAAAGAAATTTACGTCAGAGTGCACATTCGCTGGGCTTGAAACCAGATTAGGTCTTTCAACAAGACAATGATCCTAAAAATACTGTAAAGATTACAAAATCATGGTTCAAATAGAATAGACGTTCTAAAGCGACCAAGTCAATCTATAGATCTCAATTCGATTGAAAATTTATGGAGAGAGCTGAAAGGAACCCGCAAAACCTGGAAGATCTAAAGGAATTTTGTTGTGAAGAATTGAAAAATATTAGACAAGAAGCATACAAGAAATTCGTATTGCTAATTACAGCCTATATGTTATAATTAGCAATAACGGTTACGCTGCGAAATATTAATGAGTTAATAAATGTATTGTACATTTTTGCGTTATTAAATCTGGGTTTTTCTTCGTGGGATATTTTTATTGATTATTATTTTAAATCTGATTCTTTGACTAAAGGCTTAAACACGGATTATTATCAGTAAAAGTTTCATTAATACGTGTTAGAAATACCTAAAGAAACATTTTTTTGTAATGTGTTGTAGACCTTTGCGTGACACTGTATATAGATGTGGGAGTGCACACACATGAAAATCGTATGCATGTGCGCGTCTTTATATTTCTCTGTATTAATGCACGTGTGTACTTGTTTACAGCATCTGATAACATCGTTCACCATGTGCATAACAGATGAATGGCACAGTAGTACGATTTTTGAATTAGCGTTTAGGAGTACAAACTCCATCATCGTTGCCAGATGGTTACGGTTTGCTAATGACGAAGCTCCTTGCTGGAGTAAATATCTCACGAAAAATACACAAATTCGACGATTCTTTTGTTCGGTTACATTTCTGGCAGAATGTTACAGCAAAATGTTAATTTAGCTTTATAAAAAAATGTTACTTGTTCGAAATAACTGATCGGGAAAAATTGAAAATTTCAGCGAACTCGTGTTTCATGGTGAGTACGAACTTGTTGCTGAAAGGGCCCTTGCGATATATAGAACTCTTCTTTCATGTGCCGTGTCCCTTCAGGACGTAGACCATTATGTCTCACCCCGACATCCTGTCTATTGTAGGTATATATATATATATTACTATCCTTCCCACGCTGTTCTGCTTTCTTTTATACAAGTTTTTTCAGTAGTTCACTCGCTGTTTCCCTTAGTCCGTCTTTTTTTTTTTTATATATATATATCCAATCCAAGTTATCTTTTCTCGATAGGTTTATTTTATAGGAAATAGAGGACGGTTTTTGTAACATATTCTTCATGTAAAAGACAGAGAGAGAGAGAGAGAGAGAGAATTCAAATATTACTTCTTCGGAAGTAAAGCGGGTGTAACAGCAAGATTGTCCAAATCGTATAACAGCATGGGATAATTGTCCAGCCCACAAAATGTTTAATACCTAAAAAAACCGCTTGAATTTCTGACAACTCAAGTTTTCGGAAATAAAGCGTAATTTCTTAGGTTTGTCCTGAATGTAGGTGATTATGTCTGCTTTTATTCATTGATAGTTTAACCAATACAAGGCCCAAGAGCCACCTAAGGTAGTGGGTTACTGAATGAGATTGCCGTAAGGAAGAGGCGAAGGAGGAATCAAGAAACGCATATTATAAGAACGGGTAGGATAGACATGGGTTGATTCTGCATTTAAAGAGACCAAAATAATAGTTGCCAGGAGACCATTCTTTCGGAAGTCTGTTCCACAAAGCAACAATTCTGAGAAAGGTGCTGTTTGAGTGGAACTTGCTCCTTATCGTAGGGACACAAACGGAATGGGGATGGTTTGCCACCGTGAATATATCTTTGCGTTCTAGCTGTAAAGGCTTGAGCTGCAAAGGCTTGAGCTGTAAAGGCATGAGCTGTAAAGGCCTGAGCTTGCGGAACTAAGGAATGTAACTCGCCTGACCATCTGCCATAGTAATAGCGATAGGTTAGTGAGAGAATAGCAACGTTTCGTCTGTGCGGGAAGGCTCGCAGTGTGGAGAATAATTCATCACCCACAAGGCCGCTGTCGGGACTGGATAATGGTGATTGGGTAGCTACAGCTCAGATCCTATTTTTTCCTTAATATCAGTAAATTCTACATTGCTATGATTGTGCTTGGGAAAGTGTTATCCCGACGACTTCTCCGTGGTTTGGGATCCTCATTTCCGAGTTTTCCTTCAGGGTTAGTGACAGTTTCATGTCTTTCACTAGGGCACAAAGACGAAATGAACTGAAATATTATTAGCCGGGATTGAAACACAGCCTTTCAGTTCCATATCCCGGGCTGTTAGTTCTCTAGTATCTTAGTCAATTATGTGCCATGCGTGATACATGACTGACGAGGCAGATTTTTCCGCACACTAGGTTGCCATTTCTTTCTGCGGCAAATCAGTTGCCATCCAAGGCTATAGAACCCGGTCTGTCATTCTATTTACCCATAGCTGGGGGAGGAGTGAAGAAGAGGATACATATCTTTCCCAGTGGTATTAGCAGGTAAGTGAATGTAATGGATTCAACTGGAATTCGAACTCAGCTCCTACCGATTCCTCAATCCGAACCGCTATCCATTACTCTACCGTGCCTCTAGCATCTCTGGCTTAATAGGTTCGCTTAATTGAAACATGCCTATATTAGTTGTTTATATCAAACGACGTCTGTGGACCCACGTGTCTGTACTTGTGTCGGTAGCAGCAGGCATGTGCGTTCTTCCTTCAGCATCCGTACGTGTATATAAAAAAGGGTATTTATATAACGCAAACATGTCGAAAAATGTGCTGCACTGATTTCTCGATAGAGTGCGATAGGGTTGGAAGTGACGAGAGGGTTATGAAACACTAAAAGCGCCCTGCTTTAGACCTGACAAAACGAAAGGCGTATGTCTTTTGCTTTGCCTGTGTTTACTGTAAGCTTACACTTTTATAAATTGACATACACTGATAATTATAAATAAATGGACGTATATATATATATATATATATATATATATATATATATATATATATATATATATATATACACACTCATAGTTAAGTTTCGAAAAATTTGGTAATCCGTATGGGTAGTCCCAAGGAGGATGAAATTCTGAGAGCTCAATGTAAATTCAGAGCTAATAATTTAAAGAAAAACAGATCACTTTAAGGTTCCATTGTAATAATTTATTTCAACAGAGACCTTTTAAAGGACGCTGGATCCTCAGACATCACTTCCAAAAACTGTAAACGAAAAATGAAATGAAAATTTACACTTTTGACGGGTAGTATTAAGTTTATGTAATTTAACAGAGAGCGTAGTGAGGGGTGGTGTGAGAGACATGGTCGAGCTTAGGGAGGGTTTATTTTAATATTTCTTTCTATCATACTTAATATTGAGGAAGGAGGGACCAGATATTGACCTATTTAATCGGTTAACTTATACACTCATATATATATATATATATATACACACACACACACACATACTATATATATATATATATATATATATATATATATATATATATATATATATATATATATATATATAGAGAGAGAGAGAGAGAGAGAGAGAGAGAGAGAGGGGGTGTAATAGCAAAATTGTACAAATAGTGTAACAGCATGGGATAATTGTCCAGCCAGAAAAAAAATTTTAATATCTAAAAACCCGCAAAACTAATTGAGTTTCTTTTTCCCGGGTTTCAGATAAGACATTTCGCCATCTTGACACTATTTGTTGTAAGAATCACTGAAAAAACCCTTTGAGTCATTCAGCTCAGAAGATAATAGTTTAAAATCGTTTTGTGTCAGTCCCACTATGTCTTTACAACTAAGCAATGGGGAGAGGAAAATGATCATTCAGACCTTCAATAATGATACCAACATTCAAAGTCCATTCAAGAACCATCAAGAGAACGGTGAATAAGTTTAAAAATGAAGGAACCGTAGAGAGAAAAATTGGATCAGCATGTCAGAACAGCAAGAGGGATCATCATTTCAACTTAGAACTAAACACATTTTTATTGTTCAAAGTAGACAATAAATTAAGTCCAACAGCAAGGAGGTTTTGAGGAGCGTGGAACCACCTCTTAATTGCTGGTGTTCCCTGGTCTACTCTGACCCGGAGTGGTAGCACCTGTTAAGGTCCCAACTATTGGCAAATAGTTAAGCACCAAACTAATGAAGAAAGAGAGTTTAGACAATTTGACACTCACGGGACATACCGAAACAAAGAAGTTACTGAAAAAGGTAGCGAATATCCTACCTAATGAGCTTGTGCAAATTGTCGACAGAACAGGTAGTTTTTTTTTTATCTGAGGACGTGTTTGATTTATGTTTTTCGATCGTATTTTAACGCATCTCCGGTTCTTCTTGGTAAAACTGTTGCATTTTCGATTGTTTTCAAACTGGTGATTTTGTTCCCCCTTAAACGCCTGTAGCGAATAAATGCAACAAGTTTTTAACAATGTTGTTATTGGTTATCAGTTTGTAGCAGGAGGACTTACAACTTGCTGTCGGTGAAGATGAAAACATTCAACGTAAATCAATTCAATATTTTCAAAAGAAATGGACTTTTCATTTTTTACAATGATGTTCACCCTGTACAAGGCCCAATAGCCACTCGAAGTAGAGGGTTTCAGAGTAAAAGGCGCAGTTTATGGGGAGATGTGGGGAAGATAACGCTTGACTCTGGACTTCAACAGGTTAAGATTGTAATGATCGGGGAGGCATCCTTTCATCCTTTTGAGAGTCGGTTTCACAAAGCAGTGGTTCGTGGGAAGAAGCTGTTCGAGTGGAACTTGTATCTCACAAATGGAATACGAAAAGAATAACGGTGGTTGGATACAATGTGTGTTGCGTGAAGGTTGGAACTGGTGGAAACTAAGGAATGTAATTCGTCTGAACATTTGCCATGGAAATAGCGATAAAGCAGCGAGAGGCTTGCGATGTTTCGTCATTGAGAAAGCGATTGTAGGGTGGGAAATAATAATTATCTTCAAGGATGCGGTGACGCTTTTGGACTCTGTCAAGACTGGAAAGTGAAGACTGAGCAACAGCTACCCATATAGGGAAGCAGTGCTCCATTTTCAGCCCGAACTTGCTCTTGTAAAGGTGGAGGATAACAGGAAGGGTTAGGTACTTACTGAAGAGATACAGGGGTCCGACTATTTTCCCAGCATCTTTAACAATGAATCGTATGTACGATTTCCACTTGGTCTGTGTTGGGTTTAAGTCTTAATAGGCGCTCAAAGTATCGGGTATCACTGAGGTAACACCCGTTCATCGTAGTCAGTGAAAGTTTTGAGCCCGCTCGGTAATTATGGAAAGTCTCTAGTTCGGTTTCGAAGCACTGAATATAACCAGCCAGCTTCCGCCCGCAGCCACTGAGCTGCTAGAGGAGAATTCAGCTGCCAAGCTCTGGGCATCTAGATATATACTTATAATAACATAACAACATAGCTAACAACAGGATAGAAAAGGGAAATTGTTATTTAAGATAAACGGATAGTTGAAAAAAAGGAAAGAAAACATTTGTGTACTTAGCAGTGGTTCGTGTGTGTATATGTGCGATGTGCGCTAGTAATAGTATCCTATGGTCATTGTAAAAACAATAGTTGGCCATTTGACTTGTAACTCCTATTTTCCTTTTGTAGCTGACTTTCGTTTACTTGAATAAAGGTTAGCAATTTTACTGGTGTCCTGAGCTCTGATTACTCTTACTATTATTACACGATGTTCACTGGATTTGTTTGAAATTAAGTAGACGGTTTGCCGGGGAAATTAATCTCCCCCGGAGGAGACAGATCCTGTTGTTGTCACTACACAAAAATAAAGAGTATAAAGAAATGAGTCTTTTCCTTTTATACCGCTGATTGCCACACCATCTAGCCGTCGTCTCTGCAGACAAGGTGTGATAACTCTCATAATCTTTTGTCATGTTTTTCTCATTATAGTGTCTATGACATCACCAATGTTTTATTCTCTTAGTAAATTTCAGTCCGAATAAGAAATATGAATGCATTAAAAGTAATGCAAATACCACCTCCTCAGACAAAGATGGTGGTTTTGTGATTATGGATGTTAGTGCTTACGACAATAAATCAGAATCTCTGGCGTCTATGAAAAAAAAAAAACTGAGCAATAGCGAGACACAAAAATTCAACCATTTAATCAAAGAACTAATGAAAACAAAACATGGTTCCGATTTATAGAATGTCATCCTTATTATTTATTCCGCCGGGATAGCTAGTCTATCACGCCAAACATCACGTTCTTGCATCAAGGACGAAAGATCATTATGGAGGTATTCTGTGTCATAACATAGCTGGTCAATGTATGTGGTTGTTAGGCGACCACTCGTCTTGCTCCATGGCTAGGTGTCCAGAGCGAGTTCTTGTTTGGCTCAAAAGCATTTTCTTGCAAATTGTAGAACTATCATGTATAGCTCCTTAGAGCTGTGATTTAGTTGGATATCATCTCCAAGAGATGTTAAGTATAGATCTTAGCATCCGAGTGTAGGTTCCATTAGACTTAGACTATATTTTAAGGTTGTAAAACTATCATGTATGGCTTCATAGAGTTGTGATTTAGTTGGATACCATCTCCAAGAGATGTTAAGTATAGCTCTCAGCATCCAAGTGTAGGCTCATTCAAGCTTAGTCTTTATAGTTTAAGGTTGTTGAACTATCATGTATGGCTCCAAAAGCTGTGCTCAGTTTAAAAATTCTGTGCTCACATTAATACATGAAATTTGTGTCTACATTTGTAAATAACAACCAAATAAAAGACAACACTATATGAAAATCAAATAGTTTTATGTCTTTTGTGATGTCAACGAACACTCGTTGCCACTTTTGTAATGCCAACGAATACTCGTTGTCACTTTCATAAATGTTCGTTGTAGTAGAGACTTTGTAATCGCAGATACAACTTATAGTACGCCGTTGAACAGTACTGATGTCAGACGCCTTCGCACTAATAATACTTGTTCGATAATACTCGCTAGAATAGCAAACCGTATAGTGATCCGAATAGAGGAATAGTATAGTGAATAGAGTAGAGAATAGCGAACTTTATAGTAATAGAGTATAGACTAGAAGTGTAGATCAATTAGACACACGTTACCTTCTATATATGGGTTTACTCTATGGTCACGTGGTCTACTTAATTCAATAATGGGATAGCTCACTGGCGATTTATGTTCGGTAGCGACACTTTATTCCTATATATAGGAATCTATGTATAGAATTTCTGTTCAATTTAATATATGAAATCTATGTATAGAATTTCTGTTCAATTTAATATATGAAATCTATGTATAGAATTTCTGTTCAATTTAATATATGAAATCTATGTATAGATTTTCTGTTCAGTTTAATATATGAAATCTATGTATAAAATTTCTGTTCAATTTAATATATGAAATCTATGTATAGAATTTCTGTTCCATTTAATATATGAAATTTGTGCACAATTTAAAAAATCTGTCCTTATACTGATATATGATAATTGTGTCTGTATGTTTCTAAATGAAAGCCGAATAAAAGAAAACTCAATGAAAATTAAATAGTTTATTAATTCAATGTTTAGAAGCATCAATTCTGAGAATCAATTAAATAATTTCGTTTTCATTGAAGTATTTTTAATAAAATCGAGAAATTGTGACACGATGGACTTTAAATTCTTTTCAATCAACACGTGAGGTGAATGAATTTCACATTTTGTTCTAACAAAGACTGTAACACAACATTTCAAATATCCTTCGTCATTTCGGGGTTTTGCCTTACAAGATTTCTGCCCATGCTTGATATGATTGGCTAAAATATATAAACACAGCAGCTGTAGTTTCAAACATTTCAATTTGTGCTTACTTTTGAAAAATGCGCTTTCAGGGACATCTCATGTTATTCTAAATTACTTCTCATAGTTGTCGCCAGGACAAATAAACATAAACTTTAATAAGTATTATCAATAATCAAAAGAAAATATAGCATGGAACAAAATTTAAAAAAAATATTATTACTTTCAATTCCTTTCTGTTGTTTTTTTATTGCAACTGTTAGAACGTCTTTGTACGGTTGTTAGTAAACAGCGTGTCTCAGAAAATGAACATTAAAACTCCGGAGAATTTCGAACATGCATCAATATTCCTTGGAATGTTTGAATGTCCGGGGCAGCAGCTTTATTGATAAGGCCACAAATACCATCTATTAAAGAATCAAAAATCAACTTTCCGAGTAAAATGGATCGGAAATAATGAATCTGATATTTTTCTTTTCCAATGAGGACTGACGATATGAGACTTGCGATAAAAAAAAAAAAAACGATTGAAATAAGACAAAATAAATACTAAGTAAAAACAGATAATAAACTATACGGCTTCCTCTAGAAGTAAATTCAAAAATGATATTCCTATCATACTAATATATAAATACAGCAGTTCCAATTTTGGACATTTCAAATTGTAAACACACGGTGCGATGGGTAAATTGTCACAATTTTATATTTTTAATTTGCCGCATGCGCGTTGTTTGTTTTTGATTTTGGCATTTGCACAGTATAGTAGGGTCAGTTGGGCACCGTCTATGAGAAACTGCATGCTGTACTGCTTGGCATTCGCGTCAGATGCTCCAATTCAAGCATTTCAGTGTGTTTGGGTGTCAATTTGAGGACAGTGCAGAGGATTCGGAAAGAGTTGGATCAATCTTATAGTGATTACAAAGGTATGGCAGCTTTGTAAATTCACTCTGGATCAAGAGAGTGGCTGCTGGAAGAGCCTATGTCTGGCAACAGGACTCTGCACCAGGCCACATAAGCAGGAGAACTCAGTTATGGTTGTCAGACAATTTCTGCAACCATACCACTCCTTACATCTGACCACCTAAGTCCTCAGATTGCAACCCCTTAATTATAATGTGTGAGACACAGTTGAGCGAGAAGCCAGCAAACCACCTTGTAACACCAAAGATGATCTGAAGGCAAGGATTATGGCAGTATCCGCCAAGTTAAACAGGCAGACCGCCCAGATTCAGGAGATTTCTGAAGTCGTCTGGAGGCCCTGGCTGAAGCCAATGACGACCTTATTGAATAAATTTACTCTTTAATATTTTAAGATATTTTTGTGTAATTTTGCTAAATATATCTGTTAAAATCAGAGATGTCAATGGTATTTTCATTTTTTTCGTAATTTAGACGACAATTTATCCATCGCAGCCTGTACTTTCAAAAATATTGTTTTATGTTTTCCCACATTCTTATTGGAAAAGAAAAGTTCTTTTAAAAATTTCTTTGGAACATAACTTACCGAGTGGCAACCAGAAAACTGGGACAAGAAATATGTAATGTTTTCGTTCATCAGTCAAACTTGCATGAATCAGGAAAAGAAAAATACATGGATAATATCATCAGTCGTATCTTGCCAGAATCTCCGCCGACACAACTCTTCGTAAAACATGGATATTATCAGTCACTACTTTTTGGGTTTCTTGCAAAGATATGATGTTCAGAAAATTCTCAGTTTCTTTCTTAACCATTCCAAGTGTCCCCACTATTACAGGGATAGTATTGTTGCTATAATGCAACGCTAATTATAGTTGCTATAATATGTCACTATTTTTCAATTTCTGTTTGCAAGTCTTTGTATTTACTCAACTTCCTATTATTATTTTAAATTACTATTGTCAGGTTTCAGCGTAACAAGAAATTATCGTTAGAATGTATAGACATAACCTTCAATAATTGTTATCAATAAATAACATAGCTTGCGGTCATATAGAGTTGCGACATCGTACGATCGCTGAAGTTAAGCAACGTAGATGGGTGATCGCTTGGGAATACCAGGTGCTGCAAGCGATTGTGGTAATGGATAGTGGCTCGGAATTTTTAATCAGTGAGTTCGAATTCCAGTTGGGTTCGTTATATTCCCTGACGTGCATATACCCATGAGAAAGGCATGAATCCACCCTTTCTACCTCCAGCTATGAGTTAATTAGTAATATTTGTATTGTTATTATCACCAAAACAATAATTCTTACAATCTAAAAATATTTTCTGACTTTAAATAGCCTGCATAGTGTTGATAAGCCGTAGAAATTCAATCAGTCAATAGAAGGAAACGTATTTGCAACGTTACAAGTTAACGATGCGAACACATTGTCGGGAGTTTGCAAAATAAAGTTTTTTTTTCAATCTCTGTGTATCAATGCAGAAAAGTAGCAACGTCATTTTGTTAGCTGGGTAACTCGAGTTTATGATCCCGACTCTCTTACTATGATAAGGTTTACCCCGTCGCTGCGTCAAATTCTCTCCCTCATTTTTTCGCCCCTTCAGTATACACACTCAATGATTTACGTTTTGTCTTTTTTGTGCTTCTTTTTTTTTTATCTCTGACTCTCGAGTATAGAAACCCTTAAAAAAAACAAAAAACAAAAAAACAAAAAAAAAAAACAAACAGATCTTTCATGCCAGGCAATATCACACCAGTAAGCTTCATAAAAAAAATATCACACCAGTAAGCTTCATAAAAAAAAAAGAAATACTTCATGGATAACATGTAAATTACTTTACTTACGACAAGCATTTTTACTAAGTTGTCCAGCTGTTGCAAAATATTCCGTATTTTGTTATCACCTGATAAAAAAAATCTACTTGAAATTCTTTTGTCTTTCAACCTTTTCCTTGTATTCATTTTTGTAAATGTTTTTACCCCTTGATGCACTACATATTATATTCATGCAAATATTCTGAAGTCCATCATGTTGGGGAAATCTTAGAAGTGTATGTAAACAATTTTTGGTGGTACAAAGCTCAAGTATCGCATTAAGAATCGGAGAGATGTTGAAAATTACTATAAACAACAACAACAACAAAAAAAAGGAAAAGGTAGTGCAAGTTCTTTTATGTTGCTAGCTTTTCGATCAACCTTAATCATGGAGAATCGCTGATGTATTTAAAAGATTGAACAATAAATTGAAATTACCAATGAAAACGGGGTAAAACGCTGTAAAAATAATTCTGATCTGTCATTATTTCATTATTTAAAAAAGGTGGGAAAAACACCTAGAAAGCCAACTTAAATAATACAAGATAGTTTTATCGAATAAAAAAAAAATATTTTTGCTTACAAAAGAGACGGTTGACGTCTAGAAATAAAAAGAGATTCAAGGATATTGAAATGAAATGACAAAAATCTCTCCGCCTCATTGGCTCGACAGAGCTTAATTGAGCAATTATAGGACGTGGTGTTGAGCTCAATTCGTGCGCAGGTGTGGTACCTAGAATTATCAGGGAGCTGTAAGCAATTACCGGGATAAAATGGCTCAATACATCTTCAGAGGCCTTCCGACCACTTAGAAAATCGATGCCATATAGAATTACTATATTTTTTGACGATACCACGCGCCTATCCCATGACTTTTGACATGTGTTGGATTACCGCCCCTGAGTAAAATTAAATGCGGCGCAATTTTCTGAAAGACTCGATCTCTTTTCCCTTTGGCATGTTTTTCTTTCTTCACTACTTGAGAGACGCCAACTGAAGATAGAATTGAACTGTCGAAACATTAACTTCATTTCTTTCCTTATCTGTGCGTAAACAGGTTTTGTTAATATATTTAGTAATTGTTCAAGGACATGGCACAGTGGATAAAAGCGTTAGTTAGATCCAGTGACAGAACCCGAAGAGTGTGAGTTCAATACCTGGTTAAGCCAGTGGAGAACTTGGAGAGGGGAATTAACAGGACATAACTGACATCCATTAAACATGGTACGTGGAATCAGAACAGTCTACCCCAGTGAGCGAAATAAAGGGTTCAGTTCGACATTCCAACCACCTGAAGAAGGACGAAATTGAAAATTACCAATGAAAACGAAGTCAAACGGCTGAAACTTTGTAACAAATATGGCGACAAATATACAGTATTTACATTAGTCGGACTATTGTCCTCATCTTTGTCGCCATATTTGTCACAACGTTTCGGCCGTTGTACGCTCCGGCCTTCTTCAGGTGGTTGGAATTTCGAACTGAACCCTTTATTTCGATCGCTGGGGTAGACTGTTCTAATTCTACTCTAATGATGCTGAAAACATTAGGTTTATAATACTCAGAAGTTCATACCCAGATGTCCTCAAGGACACATGGCACAGTGGATAAAGGCGTTGGTTAGATCCAGTGACAGACCCAAAGAAGGTGAGTTCAATTCCTGGTTAAGGCAGTGGAGAACTTTCAGAGGGAAAATTAGCAGGAGATAACTGAACATGGCACGTGGAATTAGAACAGTCTACCCCAGCGATCGAAATTCCAACCACGGCCGAAACGTTGTGACAAATATGGCGACAAAGATGAGGACAATAGTCCGACTAATGTAAATACTGTACATAATACCTCATCTCAGAAATATAGACAAACTCTGATGGCGACAAATATAAGGACAATAGTCCGAATCATGTTATTAATTTTTGTTTAAATTTCATATATTGTTTTTTTTTGTTTTTTTTTAACCCAAACTCGTATGAGAATGCAAAATATTATTTGCAAGACAGATAACATCAGGAGTAATAAAATGACAATTCATTCCGTTTCGCAACACACGTCAATGTATGTTTAGCCTTACCTTTAGATGTTTTGACATATCGTGTAGGACTGACATGTGGCCGTGTAAATGGTAATATCAGCCATTTCCTTATAAGGAAACATCCGACATTCAGTGACTGAGTAGACAGTGCTCCTTTCGGTTAAAATTTATAAAATCTTCCTATTAAAACAATTTTCCAGGAAAATATTTTTCTAAAGTCGAATAACTGTAATTACTCTTTCCGCTATTGATGAGGGCCTCCTTCTTTTACTTGAAGTAGTCTGAAGCGTCAACATCTTGATTATGTAATTATTTCTTTTTTACATACATGGGCTATCCATTTTAGTTGTTTCTGCTGTTGACAGTCCTCAACTGATGTGGCTTCTATTATTTGGTGCAGTTCTTTGTTCATGTTTCGTTTGAAAGTCTCGATCTGGTGAGACTATTCAAGTAAATGACTCGAGTTCTTTGCTTAATGTTTTGGCGCACTTTGCACTGTTGGGTGAAAATTCCTCTAGTGCAGCCTATTCTATCTTCAAATTCCTTTTCACCTATACTAAATTTATGATGGCTGATCCATACACTGAGGTATCTGAAGTATTTAACATTTCCTAAATCCACATCCTGAATTATTATGATAGATTCAGGGTAGGTGCCATCACTGCTTTCATTTCAATTCCAGATCATAGTCTTTTTGTTTTGGAAAGGTTTATCATCTTGAATCCTACTTGTTGGAACACGTGATAGATACCCCCCCCCAGCACAAAAAACGTTTGAATTTGATTACGGCATCTACTTAAAATGAATTAAATCTTTACATTTCGCTAACTAAAATTAACATGGGCCTGAAGATATTGATTTTTCTTTTAGCTGGCAATTTCACAAAAATAGAAAGAAGCTTAAGACAACAAAACAATATTAATTTATTAATCACGAGCAGTAGAGCCCGGCGTTGCCCGGGGATGTAACAGTAAGAGATAGATCAAGTATCGACCATCATAAAGACTATTATTGTTTAAGGTTGACGGACACGCATGTCTTAATTATTATTTTTTTTTTTTTTTTTTACGAATTGGTCAAACCCAAACTCAAACAAAAACATTGTTTTCAATCGTTATGAGTCTACCGATTGAATAGAATTTTATTATAAACAATTGTCTTGTAAATGGAATTTTTAAAGCATTCTGAATGTAAAAATAAAGAAAAAGTGTGCAAGACAATAAGAAACACTACCTGCTAAAAAAAGTGAAGTTTTGTTGAAATCGGTTGAAAAATGTAGGAAATCCGATCCCATATATAAACGAACACTGACACACACAAACAACCTGGGTTTTATAATAAGTATAACTCGATATGAGTTGTCCCCCTTTCATTCTGGCGACAGAATTGTGTTTTTAAATTGATTTCGTGCAAAAACAATTGTGTTTTTCCAATTTTTGGCGCTGTCAGAATCACCGCAAGATAATTTTACATAGTCCTGTGAAGTTTTGTTGAAATCGGTTGAAAAATGTAGGAAATCCGATCTAATATATAAACGTACAGACACACACATACATACAATCTGCGTTTTATAATAAGTAAGATGCGTTTTTCAGTTTTATTATGGAAGACTGGAAACAAAAGTACATTCCAACGCACTGGGTGTGTATTATGCATTAATGCACTGCGGAAAGGAAAAAGTAATCCTGAAGATACTCACACGTACAGCGGTATCTTAATTAGATCCATTATAGTGAAAAAATAGTAATGAATGTTTTATTAACTACATTCTCACCGGAAATGGAATAATAAATATGCCTTCCAAAAGCTAAGCAAAGTATTAAGAAACAGAAACGTTTAGTTAGAAACAAAGTAAATAGTTCTGAACTCTTATAGTACATGGTATAGAATTCGGAACAATCTCTCCACAGACGAAGAAAAATCTGGAGGAAGCAGAAATATGGTTCTACAGAAGGATGCTGAGAATGCGTGAGCGACAAAGAAATCTTAAGGAAAATAGAAACAAAAAGAACACTTATACTTACGAGGAAAGAGGGCTTGGAGAATTTGACGCACACAGGATATATTAAAAGAAAATCGGACAGAGGAAAGCAGAGAAGCACCTACCTTAAGTGCTTGTGTGAATGTGTGGCATAATGGGGATGGAGAGAGCCTTGGAAAAGGGACACAGTTTGCTAAGGGGTTGAAGTGTGTAGAGAGCCATGATCGCCTACGTCCTGAAGGGAGACGGCACGTAAAAAAAGAAGAAAAAGGAGAAGAAAAGGAGGAGGAAGAGGAAGAAGAGGAGGAGGAGGAGGAGGAGGAAGAAGAAGAAGAAGAAGAAGAAGAAGAAGGAGAAGGAGAAGGAGGAGAAGAAGAAGAAGAAGAAGAAGAGGAAGAAAAAGCCCTCATCATTCTGTGTAAGTCAACTTCTAATAACCAAGTTTAATTTTCGTTCTAATAAGGGGTTCGATGATAGCATATATATATCACCAAGTAACTCTAGGGTATCGCCTACATATCGTATAGAAACAGTGTTATGTGCCCGTCACGTAAAATCACTTGAGCGCTTTTTACAAGAACTGCCTGAGACATAATATACATACGATGGCAGTCATATACTTCCATCAATCAAATAAGTGATCATACACAGTCGGCTATCTATGGTGAGGACATATAGTTCGCTTAAGCGATGAATGTATAGCAAAGAAACTTTTCTATAGTGAACAAGTGATTGGAGGGTGACGCAGGCATAAACCGAAGAAACCCTATAAGGTCTATGTAAAAAATACGTTAAAGAAGACATGTATATTTTTTTAAATGAAAACTGAGGCTAAAGAGAGATCACTGGAGATGGGTAAAATCAGTAAGATGGTAAAAGAATATGAATCAAGCCACTTACAACTGAAATGAGCAGCAAAAAGAAGGGGATATGGCCTTAATAGTTACAGCAAATGGTAAAACTTTAACCATATCATCTTTGTAATCGTATTAGGTTTTCATGTTCTGATATAATTCAATAAATGTGATCACATGCCAATCAATCACAAATTCATTAAAGTACTGAAAACAGTTACTCGTACTCGGCATGTGGTAAAACTGTCAAAAGCTCAAGTGGTCTAAAGTGTCACATGAAAATTCATCAGGTTGCCGGCACCCAGCCAGCAGTTGTTACTCGTAGCAACATTTCGGCAGTAATTTTTGCCTGTTCCACCTGTCAATGCATATATAAACATCTCAAACGTCAGTTTCGTAGAAAGTTTAAGCCAGTGTAGTGTAAACAATGATTCCTTGTTCCCTGGAAAGATTTCTAGATATAAATAAATAAGCGAAACAGAATCTTGCTCCATAACGAATCGACTACAACCTTACATACATACATACATACATACATATATATATATATATATATATATATATATATATATATATATATATATATATATATGGTGCATGTACACAGCAACCATTTATTAAAATATTTTTTTAAATTCAATCAACAAAGTCAGTCTTCTTGATTTTTTCATTGTATTTTTCAAAAGCAACAACTTAATCCAAAATTTGAAAAATAGAATAAAAGATTAAACAGAGAGACCTTGTCGGTTGAATTTAACAAAACTGCTTTGTATGTAATAATAATAATAATAATAATAATAATAATAGAAAGATGGTGGAAATCTAAAAAAAAAATGTGGTACATGAGGATATCAATAATTTCAATTGAAGCCCTTCGTTTGATTGGAAATGGTTCTGTTAGATTCACTGAAGGTTTCCCTGATAGCCCAGAATTTAAAGAAATACAAAAAAAATTTCTCATAAGTACACCTCACACCTTATGAAGGGTTTTATCGATGTAAAATGAGTCTGCTCTTAGGTGATTTTATTAAATTTTTTAATCAAAATGTTCAGTGAATATGTCATGATGCTATTTCTGACAATAGGTCTCTGGCTGGAATCAAGAATGAAATGGGTATACAGTGTAACCCGGATATAAGAGACCCGGATATAAGAGAAACCCGAATATAAGAGAGATTTTCTCTGGTCCCAAATTAGAGCCTGTGTTAATGTATATAAATTAGACCAAACCCGGGTATAAGAGAAACCCGGATATAAGAGACTTCTTCTCCGGTCCCGACAACTCTCTTATATCCGGGTTACACTGTACAACAGAAATTAAAATAAATAAATAAATAAAAATAATTAAAAAATTCGTAAACTTACAAGAATTTAACTTCAACCCCAAAGCACTCAATAGATAACTAGAGCTACATTTATATAATAAATGAAATTATATTTAATAAATCAAAAAAAGTTAAACAGATTTATTTTGATTGACAGACTCTTCAGTGCCAGATTTATATCTGGGCCTGAAGAACGTTTTGTATCTCTGGATAGAAAAAATATAAATGGAATTAAATTCTTAAGTGACAAATAAAAAGAAAGAAAGAAAGAAAAAGGAGGAGGAAGAAAAATAAAAAAAAATATAGTAACCAGAAATAAATAAATAAAAAAAAAAGATATATAATGAAGAAATCATATGCAGTGAGTAGAAAGAAAGAAAGAAAGAAAGAAAGAAAGAAAGAAAGAAAATATAATGGCTGAGAAAAGCAAAGAAAGAACTAAAAAAATATAAGAAATATATATGATATATAAGAAGATGTAACAGAGGAAAATAAACAAAGAAAGAAAGAAAGAAGGAAAAAAGAAAGAAAGAAAGAAAGAAAGGAGATGCAATGGAAAGAACGGAATAGAGAATGAATGTAGAAAGAAGGAAAACTGGATCGGTAGAAGGGAAAACTGAGAGAATGGAAAGAAAATCTAAGAAAGGAAGAAAATGAAAAGTTAGAAACAGTGAGAGAAAACGAAAGAAATATGGACTAATAAATAGCGAAAAGAAAGAAGCTGCCCCGATATCACCGACCTCAAAATTAAGCAAAGAATGTGTGAAGAAAAGATATTTATACAATAATAAAAACGACCTATATTCCATTTGGTTAGTCGCATTAGCGTTTGTCTTTGCACGGAAGTACAATCAATTAAAACGGCACTTTGTCCTAATGAAGTTTGCTAATTAGGTCATGGGACCAATTTAGTTTATTTTGGTCAAGGTGAAAGTCTTTTCATCATTTCTATTCTTTTCTTTCATTCATTCTCTTTCTTCGTCGTTTCTCTTTTACTTTCTTGATTTCGCTTTTATTTACCGATCTGCCTTCCTTCGCTCCATTCTCAAATGGTATCAAAATGCCGTCAGCGGAAGTAGATCAAATTCTCAAAGGCTCAAGACAATAAGCTGCGCAGTTTCTGGTGCATCCCATCACCCCCTATACATAAGAACGCCAGGGCATCTCGAGGTGGTGTAATGGTTAGCAAGCTTGTCTCGCTAGAATTATTACGACTGAGTAGTGAGTTCGATCCTCACTGGCTACCCCATACTTTCGGCCTTGTGCCACGTCTGAGCTACGCTTGGAAAATCACTACATAAGAACGCCATAATCACATCTATATGCCCTTCATACACCCGCCTTCTTTTCGCTTCTGTCTCTATCACTCTCTCTCGCTCTCTCTCTCTCTCTATATATATATATAGGGTGCGATGGATAAATTGTCAGCTAACTTAACGCAAAAAATGAAAATAACACCGGCATCTCATTTTAACAGAATTTATTTACCAAAATTACACAAAAATATCTTGAAATACTAAAAAGTACATTTATTTAATAAAATCGTCATTGGCTTCAAACAGAAAATCTCCTGCAACTCTTCTGGGCGGTCTCCTTGTTTAAGTTGATGAATGCTGGCATAATCCTTGTCTTCAGTACATCTTTGGTGTTACAAGGAGTTTTATTGATCTTTCGCACAACTGCACCCGACACATAATAATCAAAAGGGATTTCAGTCTGCAGCCTTAGGTGCCATATGTAAGGGGTGATGAAGGTTCCATAAGTTGTCTGACAACTATGACAGTGTTCTCCTGCTTGTGTAGCATAGTGCAAACTCCTGTTATCAGACAGAGGGTCTTCCAGCAGCTACCTTATTGAGCCAAGACAACGCTACCTCCTCAAGGCACCGATGCTATCACCATATATATATATATATATATATATATATATATATATATATATATGGGAAAGGTATGAATCCTATTCTTCTCTCTCCAACTATGCGTAAATAGCAGGATAGACTGGGTTCTATAGCCTTGGATATGGCAAATAGTTTTTAAAAAAATTCAAAATTTGCGGAGGGTTGTTTGGGGACCTTGTGATAGGTACTGCACCAGGTCTCTGTATTCGGCCCTTCAAAAAGTGTGGATGGTTCTGCACAAAACCTTCACTACTATAATCAATTCATATGTGCTGGTACCTGGGCTGTCGGTTCCTAGGAACTGAGCTGCTTAGCCCTCATCCGTCGAATACGACGGGGAGTCCCAATAATATATATATATATATATATATATATATATATATATATATATATATATATATATGTCTGAGCTTTTACCTTTCTATCTATCTATCTATCTATCTATCTATCTATCTATCTATCTTTTTATTATTCTTCATCACTTTATGAACTTTTTATGATAAACGCCTTCTCCTATTTGCTGTCCCATTGAATGACCTCCCCATGTAGGCAGGTTTGGCACAATGTCAGTTTAACGTGCCTATACGCGTACATATAGGCCAAATATAAAATATTGTCCAATCCTTCCAACTGGAGTCAGTATCAACCAAATCTCCTAATTTAGTGCTGTGGGGGGAGATCCTGCTATAAGGTTAGAAACCCCGGAGCAGGTATCACTCATAGAGTAATCTACATTTGCATCCCAGTTAGAAGGCCGGAAATCCATTTTGTTTGTTTGTTTGTTTGTTTGTTTGTTTGTTTCTTTCTTTCTTTCTTTCTTTCTTTCTTTCTTTCTCGTTTGTAATTGTAAATTCCTTTAATTTTTTCTTTCTTTCTATTTTTTTCTTTTATTTGTATTTCATTTAATTTTCCTTCGAGCTCCTTTGTTTTTGTTTTTGCATTTCCCCTCTCCTCAAACACTGCCCCCCTCTCCAAACTCATCCCGTCCTTCAATTCTTTGTAATATTGATATTTACTAAGCTTACCACAATGACCCAACAGTAGGGCACTCAAGAACATCGAACTAGATGTACTAGGTAAGGCCCTACCAGACCGACCTGCCAATCAGCAACCTAAGCCAAGCGACCAGGTTATTTAATCACACAGTAATCTACGCTAGTTTTCGAGCCCAGGACATTCAGCTGCAACTGCTGCGACCGTGTTTGCCTGTCCCGCATTGGACTTATCAATCACAAACGTACCCGCAAGCGCCGTGTACAAACTCCCTCTTGATACTCGTTTTGCGAAGCCAGCCATGATGAATCTACACTAATGAAATGGTCTGTGGTCTGCTAATTGGTGTGCTCAGTATAGTATGATTTAGCCTTGGTTAAAAGCTAAGCAAAGTATTAAGAAACAGGAAATTTTCGTTACAAAGAAAAGAGTACTGAACTGTTACGCAATATAGGTCCTTCTATATGGCAGTGAATGCTGAAAATTCGCCTCAGAGATGAAAAAGAGGGTTGAAGCAATAGAAACGGGGTTCTACAGAAGGATATTGAGAATACCATGGACTGAACATGTGAGCAATGACGAAGTTTTAGAGAAAATAGAAAAAAAGAGGACATTGGAAAGAGAGTTGAAATTTCTAGGGCACTTAACAAGAAAAGAGGGCTTGGAAAATTTGATATTCACAGGACAGATTGAAGGCAAGAGGGACGGAGGAAAACCTATCTCACGAGCCTTTCTTCGTTCCATTCTCAGAGTACCAAACGGGTGGTAGAACAGGGTTTAGGGTAGATAATGATAAAATTTATTAAGAGTTACAAAGAAAAAGAAATTGTGGAGACCCATAATCGCTAATATCCTAAAGATACATGTCAAATAGAAGAAGCAGTTTGAGTGGCATACGGACTTAAATGAAACGGAATCGACAGTTCTTGTTAAAATTTTTTTTTATAATTTTCCGGTGCTTTCTTTCTGTCTTGAACTTTGTTATTGCAATTCTTTTTCTTTCATTTTTTCATTTTTCTTCGTTCTTCGACCTCTACTTTGTTCTTTTCTATCATTACTTTCTTCCTTTTCTCCTTCATTTTCTTATTTTACCCTTTTCTCGTTTTTTTATCTCTTAAAGCGCTTATCTTTAAGTCTTCTTCTTCTTCTTCTTCTTCTTCTTCTTCTTCTCACTTATGCTCTTCGCCTTCTTGAAACCCTCCAAATGCCTCAGCTTCTACTAAATACTAACCCCCAGTCTATGAATGACCCCCTTCTACACACATACCATTAGCCCGTTCCCTCTTTTCTTAGTTGCTCATCCCTCTCTTGTTCGCAATTACATTCCCATCGTTAATAACATCCGTTCCCAAAATAACTGTCCTACAACTTTAGATCAAACTTTGGGATTTCGTTTTCTAAGATCGTCATCGACAACAACATTTTCAGAGGATACGCGCCGATACCTTTTGCGCGGAAGTCCTCCGGTTCCGGATGACATAACATTGCAGAATGGTTAATTTACGTTTAGGCCGCCAGTACCACCACCACCACTAGAACTGATAGTAGTCTCTTAACCAACACCCTCGCCTCTTTCTTTACTATCAGAATCCTTGCATCACTATTGTATTCATTACCATCTGTTCTTTTAGAGGTGAACTAATACCATTAAAATGGTTTTCTTGTTTTGATTTATAACTGCGGTTCTTTACCATTCTTATTCGATACACGATATTTCTTTCTTTCTACCTTTCTTTCTTTCTTCCTTTCTTTCTTTCTTTCTTTCTTTCTTTTTGTTTTTTTCTTCCATTTCTTTTCTATTCTGTTCTTTATTTTTGTTTTTTCTTTCTTCATTTTCTATTTTATTCTTTTTATTCTGATTTCTTTCTTAAGGTATGGGTTAAAATCCTCAAAATAAGCGTATGTAAATATAAAAGTTAACATTGAAGTCAACACCCAATGGAAAAGAGCATTAGTGGACGTAACTGATTAGGACGGAACTTAAACTTGGCTATTCGTTTCTTTTTTTCCGAGACATTAACCCTTATTCTAAGCCTCATTCATTTTAATAGCAATTATCGTAAACTTTAATGATACACATAAATGTAGATAAATTTAGTTGCTGCTTTTTCAAATACTTTCAGCAGGAGGACAGCCTTTACAATTGTAACTAGTAACAAAGAAACAAACTGTAAATTTCATAACAAAGACATTTTCTTTACTGTATTCAACGCAGTATGGTCAGAGTCTAAACTAATTTCTTTAACGTCTACTCTGTCTGTAGATATCTTATTTAGCGAAATGTCTTTAGGCAACTTGAACACAGGTGCTAATTAATTATTAATGTCACTACGGTAGCTATTTGTCTTGTGCGCTGGTTAACAAACCCTGATCATTCGTCTATTTTGATGTAAATTCATGTCTCTGAAACTATCGCCACTATTTTCGGATAACCATAGGTTTTACAAGTATACAAGATAACATTGGTATATTGTAAAATATTGTCTCATTATATTGTTTTGTCATTCTCGAATGGTTATTTTAGAAAAAAATAATTGCCTTATTTGCACACGCTGTAGCAATGAAAAAACTGTTACTCTCGTAGTCAACCTTGACATGGGAAAAAAGATAATACAATAGGCTTTCATTTCATGCAAATTAAACCACATTCTGTTCAGGTGTTTCATTTCTATTTTACCCCAATATATCTGTTCATTTCTGTTTCCGTCACTTTGCGTTAATTTTCTTGGATAAAACATGAATACACCTTTCTCCAACTTCTTCTATCTCTTCACGATATTGTTGATCATGGCTCTCCACAATTTCCTGTCCTTTGTAGCTCTTAATATTTTTTTCTTTTTTGTTATCACTGCTAAGCCCTATTCTGCCATACATTTACGCAAGCTCGCTAGGTGGGCTATGCGTTTGTACCTCTGTCTCTTCAATCTCTCCTGTGAGTATCAAGTTTTCTAATCCTTATTTCCTCACCACGTGCTCTAGAAATCTCAACAGTCCCTTTCTGACGTGAAGTATAATTATCTTTTCGTTTTTATTTTATCTAAAACTCCGTTGTTGTTCACATGTTCGGTCCATGGTATTCTCAGCATCCTTCTGTAGAACTCCATTTCTATTGTTTCAAACCCCTTGTCCAAAATTCACTGTCATATAGAAGGACTGATATTATGTAACAGTTAAGTACTTTTTTGTTTATTCTAATGAAAAATTGTTTTAAGAGAAAAATTTTATAAATTTCAACTGAACGTCGTCCAAGCTGCTCGGTCAAAGAATGCCAAATATTTCTTTACAAAAGTAAAATCTAATAACACCATTTTATATATATATATATATACAGATAGATAGATAGATAGATAGATAGATAGATAGATAGATAGATAGATGTGTGTGTGTTTTAACCAGTACAATGCAACTTATAGGGTGCGATCGATAAATTGTCGTCTAAATTACGCAAAAATGAAAACAACACTGACATGCCACTTTAAAAGATATATTTACCAAAATAACAAAAAAAATATCTTGAAATACTAAAAAAGTACATTTCTTCAATAAAATCGTCATTGTCTTCAACCACGGCCTCCAGACGGCTTTGGAATCTTCTGCAACTCTTCTGGGCGGTCTCCCTGTTTAAGTTGGTGAATGCTGTCATAATTCTTGCCTTCAGATCATCTTTGTTGTTACAAGGAGTTTTTTGGTTTGTAGCTCAACTGCGTCCCACACATAATAATCACCGGGGTTGCAGTGTGGGTAGTTATGTGGCCAGATGTAAGGGATGATGTGGTCGCAGAAATTGTCTGACAAACATGACTGAGTGTGGCATGGTGCAGAGTCCTGTTGCCAGACATAGGCTCTTCCAGCAGCCATTCTCCTGAGGCTGGACAACACTACCTCCTCAAGGCACTTGATGTAGGTCTCCGTGTTGAGTCCGAGGCCCTGTGGGAACATGAATAGAGACATTACCCCAAACGTAATCACCATTAGACTCATCCAGTTCTTTCCGAATCCTTCGCACTGTCCTCAAATTGGCACCCAAACACTGTGAAATGTTCACATTGGAGCTTCCGGTGCAGATGCCAAGCAGTACAGCATTTCTGACGGATAAATTGCGTCATGGTGCTTTTTTTCTCACAGACAAATTCCAACTGACTTTACTATACTGTGCAGTAGATAAAATCAAAATCAAACTACGCGCATGCGCGAAATTAAAAAAAATATAAAAAGGGGACAATTTACACATCACACCCTGTAATATGGTCCGCCACATACTACCTCTTTTCAGAGGAGATGCGCAATACTATGAAAAGCCTCAAGGAAGGCTTGAACCCATTTTCTCCCAATAGTTCAGATCAGGGATGACTCTTTCTGCTCTCTTTTCATTTCTTTATTTCACTGATCAAGTATTTGGTTTTCAGGTTCTGGGAATTGAAATTGGAAATGAGGAGCTAACAAGAAGGACAACAGAATTAATGGGCAGATTTCAAACTCATTCTGAGAGAGATTTGCACTAATGCCCTTAGAAAATGGATAAATATATCTATCCCTGCTGCTAGTACGATATAATCTAATACAACCTGTCACATTTTAATTAGAATACTAAAATAACCTACATTGAGTCAAGAAATACTAAGACGAAGCCAGCATAGTATCACGACAACCTACTAGATTGCAAATTAAGTTGGTTGATTTGATCAGTAAAAGAATTCGGCTCCTTGGAATTAGAAAATAAATTTTTAATTGGTCGGATAGTTAATAACATCCAAAAATGGAAGTGGCAAACAGAGTTCAAATTCCAGTTGGGGTAGTTGCCGTACTTAAGACTGATCACATTAAGAAAGGCATGAATCCACTTCTCTAATAGGTCTGGTGTTTCATTATATAAAAGAGAAAGTAAAAATTAAAAGACAGTGAAAAGCTGCCCTAACGGTTCACAACACTTCAAATGGAATCAAGTTCAAATCATAGCTGAGTAATTTTCAGTTTATTTGGTACTAATGCCATAGGGAAAGACAGTTTATTTGGTACTAATGCCATAGAGAAAGGCAGTTTGCTTGGTACTAATGCCATAGAGAAAGGCAGTTTGCTTGGTACTTCCCAGTCGATCAGGTCAGAGATTATTCCCTGCTGCTTGTAGTTAGCGAGAAGATGAATACTGCAAAACTAATTCCTCAGTGCCCCAACAATCTTTGATAATCTTTCTTTTGTTTTTACTCTGCTCTTTTGTTTAATATCTGTTTAATATCATTTTTATATAGTTGTATATATATATATATATATTCCGATTCTCCCGTCGAATTCGACGTATGAGGGTCAAGCACACCCACACACACACATACACACGCATATATATATAGTTGTTTGTGTGTGTATGTGTGTGTGTATGTTTGTGTGTGTAGAGTGAATGCAAATATAAAATTTCTCATTTAACTGATTGATATCGTATTCAGCACCTCGACTTCAGAGTTTCGTAGACGAAGCATTTTGTAAACGTTCTGCCCACTCGTCAGGAGGTATCAGCAATTGTCTTTCGATTTTCTCATTTTACATTATTTTTATATTAAGTTAAAAAAAAATGATGTGCATTTTGTTGGTGTTTGGTTGATTTTTTCTTCTTTTCTGTGTGTGTGTAAGCGTGTATATGTTTGTGTGTACACTTTTACGTGTATGTTTTTGCAGATATGCAGAACGTCGTGCTTATTTCTTCTTTTCATTAATTCTTGTCTTCTTATAATCTCTCAATATTCCTTTTCCTTCTCTTCTTTTTTTATGTATTTCTATTTCTGTACAGAAATATAATATTTGCTCATGTCTGTTGATGTGTTTTTGCGCATGCGTGTATGTGTTCGTCAGTAAAGGAATTTTTGATATGCTGTTGTTATTACCGAATTTTAAGTTTCACTTACATTAACTAATTTGTAGTTCCGTCAATGACGGACAAATCAGCAGATCAATACGCATTATATTTGAACGACATTTATATTCAAATCCAAAATTAAAATATCCCAAATAAGGCAGTAGCACTGGAGAAAAAAAAACAAAAAAAAAAAACAAAACAAAACAAAAACAAAACAAAAACAATTATTTAGAATCCGTTGAAGATATTTGCGTCTAATTATCTATATTTGTTCATATCTATCTATCTATCTATCTATCTATCTATCTATCTATCTATCTATCTATATTTGTTCATATCTATCGATCTATTAATCTAAATTTGTTCAAATCTATATTTGTTTATATCTATCTATCTATCTATCTAAATTTATTCAAATCTATCTATCTATCTATATTTGTTCATATCTATCGATCTATTTATCTAAATTTGTTCATATCTATCTATCTATCTATCTATGTTTGTTAATATCTATCTACCTACCTTTGTTAATATCTATCTATCTATCTATCTATGTTTGTTAAAATCTATCTATCTATCTGTTTGTTAATATCTATTTACCTACCTTTGTTAATATCTATCTATCTATCTATCTATCTATCTATCTATCTATCTATCTATGTCCATTCGGAGCAATCGTATTTTAGAGGAAGTATGAACCCGTGTTTAGTGCCTCAGAAAGAATCAAGGCATTTAATGGGCGGGGTTTTCTTTTCCGAATTCGTGCAAACGCATCAGTGATTGACAAAAAGCTTTATACGATAATTCAGTCTAACTAGCGAACAATGAAAGAGGCACTTTTTTTTCAAGTTATTCCTTTTATAAATTCGTGCCTTTTACACACGTATTGTCTGTCTTTGAACTCGGTTCTTGTGAACAAGCAGAGATAATTTCTCTCAGAGGAGGAATCAGTGCCGCTTGTCATTCGCACAGAAAGACCACTGGGTAAGACGGACGACGCCCTGAAAAGAGGCGGGAGATTTGATTCGGTTGGGAATTGTTCGAAAGAGACAAACAAAATGAAACGATAAATTCTCCTTCATTATTCGGTCTGGCTACTGACGCCACAAAGATTGTTACAAATGTACTGGGGCTGTTGTTCATGCGAAACACGATCTATGCAGCAGTGATTTATTGGGAACATGTGCTAAGTTATATTGATTTGTGCGAGCATAAGTAGATCGGCTCAGTTCACACAAACATTCACATACACATAGATATATATAGAGAGAGATATATGTGTGTGCGTACAATGTTTATATATATATTGTTATGGTCCAGGTTAGAACCAAGGAAGAACAACACGAACACAAGAGTAGAAATAACGAAGGTATATTACACGAAATAATAATACAAGATGTGGAAGGTGTTAGTATGACTGTCAGTCTGGTTTGGAGTAAACTACTATCGGCTCGACTCGATTCGGTATCTAGCTCCCCCACAAGGGTTGCATATGGCACAAGGCCGAGTTTAACGTGGGTTTCCCGAGCCCGTAGGCTCGGCCAAAAATACCCGTAGAAACAGTAAAAACAGAATCGGGTTGGTCAACCTCACCGAACGAGACCCTGCCCTTCGGCTGAGCCTCGTCCGGGTTCCTCTCTGCTCAGAGGCAGAGAGTTCGACCGTCAAGCCGAAACGGCTCGACTCGATTCGGTATCTAGCCATCCCAGCACGAGAGTTGCATATGGCACAAGGCCGAGTTTAACGTGGGTTTCCCGAACCCGTAGGCAAAAAAATGCCCGTAGAACCCGTATAAACGGGATCGGGTTGGTCAACCTTCGCGAACGAGACTCAGCCTTTCGGAGGAGCTTCGTCCGGGTTCCTCTCTGCTCAGAGGCAGAGATTTCGACCGTCAAGCAGAGAAGCTCGGCTTGATTCGGTATCTAGCCACTCCCCACGAGGGTTGCATGTGGCACAAGGCCGAGTTTAACGTGGGTTTCCCGAGCCCGTAGGCTCGGTCAAAAAATGTCCGTAGAAACCGTATAAACGGGATCGGGTTGGTCATTCTCCCCGAACGAGACCCTGCCCTTCGGCTGAGCCTCGTCCGGGTTCCTCTCTGCTAAGAGGCAGAGAGTTCGACCGTTAAGCCGAGAAGCTCGGCTCGATTCGACCCTCTCTCTTGAGAGGCGTAGTATACATAGTGTTAGGTAGAGTTCATTCTGTAGTTATAGGTAAGGACCCAAGACATATATATATATATATATATATATATATATATATATATATACAATTTTTATACAGGGTGCGGCAAAATGGTCTGGCACATATGTAGGTAAAGAACAAAAATATGTTTTTATTTTCGAACTTTACATATAATGCCATTTTGTTTCATTTCGTTTTAAAAATTAAATCAGTCAAGTGGGTGCCGTTACTTTGCACACAAGGCGTTCACGGAAGTTGTCCATAACTCGACGGGTCATTTCATGTGGAATGGCAGCAATTTCTTGACAAGTGGCATCTTTCAATTGTTCAAAATATATCAAGGGCGATGAGTATATACCCTTGATTTTAGGTATCTCCACAGAAAAAAAAACGCATGTGTTTAAATCACCCGATCGGGTGGGCCAATGCTCTTTGTGTTGCTGTTCCGATTCGTTGTACCTGCTAAACCTTTCCACAATGAAAACGCGATGCTCACCCATCCAATTAATGTGGACAACTGAAAATGAAATGAAACAAAATGGCATTATACGTACATTTCGAAAATAAAAACAATTTTTTCTTTCTTTACGCTATTTCGCTTTTATTAAACTTACAAATGATTCAGATCATTTTGCCGCACCCTACACACACACACACACACACACATACATACATACATACATACATACACACACACACACACACATATATATATTTGAGTAGATATCACTGTTTTTTAAACAGGGAAACTAATGTCTAACTGATCGAAAGTCTTATCTTTCTATCGGGAGGAAGATTTTTTCTAATAAGACGTTTGATTTACAAGCCGGTAACCATTAATTTCGATATTTCAAATAGAAGGATGTTGACTCAAACACCTTTACCCATTAAATCTGACGTTTATATTACTTCTACTAGTACTAGTAATAATAACACATACACTCACACACACACGCGCACGCGCACGCGCACACACACGCGCTCACACACACACGCGCACGCGCACACACACACGCGCACGCGCACACACACGCATACGTATATATATATAAATGATAAAATATAGTTTTAAGGTATGCTATATTTATTGGTAAGAGTGCGCAATATCAGAGATAGAGCGGATAAAACTATAAATATAAACGATTTTATATAAATATGGATGGCTTGAAGATGGCCTGTTTCAAGCATGAAAGAGACTGTCGCCACACTTTAGCCTCAGTGTCCGCTTACACACACACACACACACACACATACATACATACATATATATATGTATATTATGAAAATGGATTAAGTCCGACAATTATTTTTTATCGATACAGTTTATTTAAGTAAATGGTCTGTTTTTAAATAAACATTACATTTACCGTTCTGAATGTCCTATGCATGTAAAAGAATGTAGCTGAGTAGTATAGCACGTCAGATCAATTGACGGTTCTTTATACGATGCAGGTTCGATTCCTATCGGAAAACGCATATTTTCTACAAAATTTCTCGAACATTCAAGCCGGTAAATGTATTTAATACTGTTTATTTAAAAAACAGAGCATTTAAATAAAGTAACGTATAAACAGAATAAAAACACACACATATATATATATATTTATATATATATATATATATATATATATAAAACAAACAAACGACTTTCGGCAAAATAACCGGCAAAATAGACTACCCACAATGAACCACTGACCAGTATATATAAATAGCCGAGAAAAGAAAACAACACACGTGGCCTGACGATTGCGTCTAGCATGTCGCCTGTCGCCTCTAAGTGTTGACTTTAATGTTCACTATATATATATATATATATATATATATATATATATATATATATATATATATATAATGAGTAGCACATATAACTAGAAGGGAAAATATTGATATAATTAGATTTTAACTTTTCAAAACGATCTTAAGATTTAAAAAAAAATTGTAACTGGCATTCACGCTAACTGATTGGTCAATGAATGCTGAATGTTTCCTGAATGGAAACGTTGTTTTCACCATTACCATTGCCACATAACTTGGTTCAAAATTGGTAAAGATTGCTCGTTTATATTTTGGGTTCATAAACATTTATTTGGTCCAGGAATAGGTGAATATTGGGAGTTTGTCGATGAGTCGATTTTTCTTTTACTCTATGAAGCTAACCTTGGTAAACAGGGTCACGTCGATGTGTTGCATTGGTCAGCAAGTTTTTCTCATCTGCAGTTATTATTGCACAGACTACGATCATTACTAGGCGTCAAATACGTGTCCTCGTGCCAGACTAAGTTTGCAAATATTCGCCATGTTGCTGAACTGATCATTCCTTTACTTCAATAACATGAGTAAATATCAAATGCAACTTGACTGTGCAATAGTGAATAACGAGCGAAAAGATCTTTATTATTATGCAGGGTTCCCTTAAATTTGTGACTTAGTAAACTAAGCCGATAAAATACGCATACATCCTAGATTATCTCCCAGGCTAATATTAATGGAAATACAGTGAGTTCGACCCTCATAGGTGAAACATAGTATGGGAAAATGGCAGAAGAGAACCGATACTACACTTTGATCCGGTATTTACCACGGTGGCGGGATGTGACGATATTCCAATGTCTTGCAGTAATTGTCTGAACGTGACTCTGTTTCGGACTGCCTCTGACTCGACTCTTGACTCGACTTGAACTACTCACTCGACTTGAACTACTGACTATATTTAGTCACCCCCCCACGTGGGTATCATGTGGCACAAGGCTTTTTTAACGTGGGCTTTCCGGGCCCGTGGGCTCGGCCAAAAATATGCCGATTGAACCCGTATAAACGGGTTCAGGGCCAGTCTACCTCCCCGAAAGAGACTCCGCCCTTCGGCGTAGCCTCCTTCGGGTTCCTCCCGTCCGTAGGAAGAGAGTTCAACCGAACAGTCTCTCAGAAAGTACTGACTCGACTGAGTCTGTGGCGGGAAGTGACACGAAGTCACTTTAATGTGGGTTGTATATAAGGGTAAATATGGGCCACTGTCACGCTGGCGTTTGCAATCACCAACCCTCCTTTTGTGCAATGGATGAAGGTTCTGCCGAAGGGTTGTGATCACGTGGAGCAGGCATTTCTCAAAGACTTTCCATGACCTGTGCGAAGACAGAAACATCACCGTGAGTTAAATAAAAGATACTGCATTTTGATCCCGACTTGATGACCAGGAAGCGGTATTTATTTGTCCACCCACAGACAAAGTGTCAGGATATGACACAGAGTGGGATGCCAATGCGCGTACATATGGGCAAAGGAAAAAATTGACCAGTCCTCGCGACCACTGGCATGCGGCCGTTAGTAGTCAATAACCTTTCCTCCTTTGGGCAATGAGGGAGATACGGCCGAAGAGATAGAATCACCTGGACCAGGCATTGTTCAAAGATTTTCCATTATCTATCCGAAGACAGAACTACGATAGAAAGTAGAAGAACAGATACTACACTTTGATCCCGACCCGAAGGCCGAGGAGTGACACTTTGATCCTAAACAGAAATTACAAAATTCATAACCTTGATTTTTCATACTAATATAACCCCGTCATTTTCACGGTACTATGTATGTGTGTGTGTATGCATGTATGCACGTATATGTATGTATTTCGATTAAAAGAAACAAACGCTCTTCCACAGACATTTTATATTTATTTCACTTTTTATAGTCAGTTGTGAATTCTTGTCCTCCTTTCAATTCAAGCTGTCTCTTGCCTCGAACTTTATTTTTGGTTTTTTTAAATCAAGTTGTTCATTATTCTTATAAAAAAGATAAGTAAGATAAAGTAGATCGAGTTGGGATTAGCGGAAATGGCTGTCCAGTTTCCCATAACTCGTTGTTTGCTTGTCATTGCCTCTTACTGTGACGTTATTTACATGTGAAACGCAGGTGCTTCTTGAGAAAAGAGGCAAGATTGAATCGCATCATATATATATATATATATATATATATATATATATATATATATATATATATAACTTGAATGAATTCACCGGATCTCTTCTGGCAATAATTTTCCGGACTAGTATCTTCAAATTTGTTATTTTGGTTGAAGTGCTTGCGTCTTAATCCCGATTATTTTTTGCCATATTTCATACTCTGCAAATATACGCAGCGAAACATTACATCTTGGTTAAGACACCAAATGGCGGTATCAACGAGTTCAAGTTTTGTTTCGTTAAAAGAAACTTAAATTCAAATTATAATTATTATTATTATTTTCTTGGCTTTCTGGTGTATATATTTCCTTCCGGATCCCAACCAGAGACCTAAAATCAAAAATGGCTTCATGACATTTTTTTCATTGATCATTTTTGTAACCCCATCAAAGATACCCCCCTCCTAAAATCACACACATTTTATATAGATAAAGCGCTTCGTAATATGTGAGATGTACTTGTGGGTACAATTTTTTGTATTTCTTTAAGGTGTAGTCTACCATGAATCTCTTTCGTGATTCTATCGGAACCTTTTCCAATCAATCCGAGGGCTCCAACTACAACTGGTATTATTGATCTCCTTATGTGCCATGTTTTTTAGATTTCACTTTAAAATCCTGGTATTTTGATAGTTTTTTTTATTTTTGAAGATCTTCAGAGATACATTACAATCTCCTGGGATTGCCATGTCCATTAAGAAAGCACATTCTGTTCTTGTGATCTTTGATCTTTGATGTCTGGGCGATTACCTTTGATTGTTATGTCTGCGTGTATTGTAAAGTCCCATAAAACTGTTACAGATTCTATCTCTGTCATTGGGTCAGGGTGATGTTCATACCAGTTTCTTGCAGTCAACACTAATGTTTCGCTATGTGTGCTTAGTAATTTCTAGTTAGCAAGCATTGGTCCTATGAAGCAAGAATAAAACTTCCAGTTTCAGCTTTTAACCCTGCATTACATAAACACTGATGGGTAAAGGGTTATGTAAAATGTGCGTGATCTTGGATTTTTACTTTGATTTGTTTCATATAAAAATGATCGGTGAAAAATGTCATGAATTCATTTTTGACCTTAGGTTTCTAATTGGGACTCGAAAGGAAGTGGCTATACAACAGAAATCAAAGGAAATAATAATAATAATAATAATAATAATGATAACTTTACAATACACACAAACAGAACAATTAAAGCTAATCGCTCTGACATCGTGATTAGAGATCGCAAAGACAAAATGTGCCTCCTTATCGACATGGCCGTTCCTGCAATGCATCTTTGAAGATCTTTAAAAAGCTATCAAAATACAAAGATCTTGAAATCGAAATCTCAAAAATGTGACGCATGAGGACATCAACAATTCCAGTTGTAGTTGGAGCCCTCGGATTTATTGAAAAAGATTCCAATGAACTAATTGACAGAATCCCTGTTAGCCCATGCCTTAAAAAACACAAAAAAATTTTACCCACAAGTACAGCCCACAACTTACGAAAGGCTTTATCTATGTAAAATATGTACGTTTTTTTTTTCATAACTGCTTAGTGGAAAATGTCATGATGCCATTTCTGACCTTCGGTCTCTGGTCGGGACCCGGAAAAAATGAGTCACACCAGAAATCAAAGTAATTTAAAACAACAACAACAATAATAATAAGGATTCCTTCCAACCATTTAAACACATGCTTTCACGAGTAATCTAATGGGACAGTTGAAACATGTTTGACCGAAAATGACAAAACCTTGTAGCATAATAATGTTTTGGCCATTGTATGCTCCAGCCTTCTTCAGGTGACTGGAATTCGAAACGAACCCTTTATTTCGTCCAACATGGTAGATTGTTCTAGTTCTACGTGCCATGCCTCTTCCGGATGCCTCAGTTATTTCTCTTTAACTCAATTCTCCAAGTTTTTGTTTTTGGTTCGTCACTGCTGTAGCCTGGTATTGAACTCAGAACTCTTTGAGTCTAGTCGCTGGATCTAACCAATGCTTATATCCGGTGCGCTATGTGGTCTTGAGGACATCCGGAAGAGGCATGGCATGTGGGACTAGAACGATCTACCTCGGTGGATGAAATAAAGGCTTCGAATCGAAACTCCAATCACCTGAAGAAGGCCGGAGCATACAACGTCCGAAAAGTTGTGAGTATGGCAATGAAGATGAGGATAACAGTCCGAATAATGTAAATAATTTAAATAAGGACACTAGTTCGACTTTAAATATTGTAAACATTTAATTGTTCTACAGTTATCTTATGGGGATATAATCGAAAAATTTTTTTTCGGAAAGCTAGAATGACACGTCCTTGAAGATTAGCCAATTGTGGTTTGTTCGTCGCGGACAGTGGATTCGTTTGTGGCTTCTGAATGCTGATAACATGACTGGATCTTCGTCTTCTCGGCTAACAAGAGTTCAAATTGTAATTGATGGGAAGTTTATGTTTATTCGGACTTTACTTGCCCCCAATTACGAGACATCCCACTCTTATAACTAGGTGTTCTCGGCTTGATCCACTTCCCGAAAACAGTATTCTGAGGTTAAGTCCTTAAAATAGTGATTTTGACAAGTTAGCTTTTCAGTAGCCATCGTACAGCCGTTGGTTAAATGTCACTTAATCAAAATTGTGAGGGTGGTGTGGAGATGTGCGGGTGGAATAAGAAACAGAGGTGCCGAGTTCGAATTCGACGTTCGTTATATTCACCTACGCACAAATGCCTCGGGAAAGATATAAATCTATCTCTTCTTCCTCAGCTATAGGTTATTGTTATGGTCCGGTTCCTTGTACCACAGTGATAGTCCAAGGTAGAACCAATAAAGAAGAATTCGAACACAGGTATGGAATAACACAGATATATTATAAACAGAAATATATACAGAGAGGTAGAAAAGTGTTAGTATGAACAATCAGGTTTAGTAGAGAGAACAATGTAGTCTCGACCAGTATCACTATTCCAATGTCTTGCAGTAATTGTCTGAACGTGACTCTGTTTCGGACTGCCTCTGACTCGACTCTTGACTCGACTTGAACTACTCACTCGACTTGAACTACTGACTATATTTAGTCACCCCCCACGGGGGTATCATGTGGCACAAGGCCGGTTTAACGTGGGATCTCCGAGTCCGTGGGCTCGGCCAAAAATATGCCCATTGAACCCGTATAAACGGTTTATTTGCTCGAACGAGGCTACGCCGAAGGCAGAGAGTTCAACCGATCTGTCGTTCAAGACTTGAGCGACTGACGATATTCAGTCACCCCTCCACGAGGGTGTCATGTGGCACAAGGCCTCCACTGGGGCAGCATGTGACACAAGATCGGTTATTTATTGTGGGTTCGGCCCAAAATATGCCCATTGAACCCGTATAAACGGGTTCAGGGTCGGTTTACCTCCCCGAAAGAGAATCCGCCCTTCGGCGTAGCCGCTTTCGGGTTCCTCCCCGCCCGAAGGCAGAGAGTTCAACCGATCTGTCGTTCAAGACTTGAACTACTGACGATATTCAGTCACCCCCCCCACGAGAGTGTCATGTGGCACAAGGCCATTTTAACGTGGGCAATTCCCAAGCCATTAGGCTCGGCCAAAAAATAGCCCATTTGAACCCGTATAAACGGGTTCAGGGCCGGTTTAACCTCCCCGAAGGAGACTCCGCCTTTCGGCGTAGCCTCTTTCGGGTTCCTCCCGCCCGTAGGAAGAGAGTTTAACCGGACAGTCGGTTCAGAGGTGAACGACTGACAATATTCAGTCACCCCCCCACGAGGGAGTCATGTGGCACAAGGCTTTTTTAACGTGGACATTCCCGAGCCATTAGGCTCGGCAAAAAATAACCCATTTGAACCCGTATAAACGGGTTCAGGGGCCGGAGTTTACCTCCCCGAAGGAGTCTCCGCCCTTCGGCGTAGCCTCCTTCGGGTTCCTCCCGCCCGTAGGAAGAGAATTTAACCGAACAGTCGGTTCAGAGTTGAACGACTGACAATATTCAGTCACCCCCCACTAGGGTGTCATGGCACAAGGCCTTTTTAACGTGGAATTCCCGAGCCATTAGGCTCGGCCAAAAATAGCCCATTTTGAACCCGTATAAACGGGTTCTGGGCCAATTTTACCTCCCCGAAGGAGACTCCGCCCTTCGGCGTAGCCTCCTTCGGGTTCCTCCCGCCCGTAGGAAGAGAGTTTAACCGAACAGTCGGTTCAGAGTTGAACGACTGACTCTTTGCCTACTCCTGAGGCGCAGTATTTATTAAGTATGGAATAGTGCATTATTATTATTATGGGTAAGATCCCATAACAGTTATATAGCTGGGTAGATTTTGGTTCTATTGCCTTGGTTGGCAACCAGTCTACTAAAGAAAGTAACATTAGTCTACTGCGGGAATTCTTCTGTCAAGTCAATTGCAAATCGAAAAGAGACATGGTCGCATAGCATCTAAGAAAGGAAAGACACGCAATTACAACTTATAATGTTACAATTTTTAATAATAGGGTGTGCTAAGAAGTTATATGACTGACTCACTACCTAACATCAGTATTCTGTTAGGATATTAAAATGTTGATTTGAGAAATGAATTAGCTCGATAACTTTTTAATGCCCCTTATATGACTGCAGGTTAAATGGTACCTACTGTTACAGTTCATACTACATTTAAGATTAAGTTGTCTGTCTGACTCTCTTCCTAAAATCTGTATTCAGATGGTTAAACATTAAAATAATAATTTGGGAAGTGAGTAGGGCCGGTAACTTTTCAGCACCATTCATAAAAGCGCTGATTAAATGGTACTCTGCAGATGTTTACCTCTTTTTACGCCAACTTGTAAAACTGCTGTAAAATATCCTGCCGAGTTTAGATATTAACTTATGCCATAATTAAGAGCTCTGCCTTACAGCTCTTGTAACAAGCGCTTTGACTGACATTGCAATTGCTGCTATCTTTTTGTTATCTGTTTTTGATAATGTTACGTCAGGCCATATTTAAATCAAATAACAAGTCGAGAAGAGTTTTCTTTTTGCTATTGTTATTTATGTATTTCAAAGAAAAGCTTACTGAACTGCTACGTAATATCAATCCTCCTACATGGCTATGAATGCTGGACAATTTCCTCACAGATGAAGAGGAGACTTAAAGCAACAGAGACGTGATTCTACTAAAGGATGATGAGAATAACATGGACTGAACATACAACAATCGAATGAGATTGTGGGAAATTTATCGACTCCCCAAACTGAGTCGTGGCTTTTTGAACAAAGTGAGACAATTGAGCATTGAAACAACATACTTCATGCAAGAAACACAATATATAACGAGAAAAATAATTAAGGATTGCTAAAAACGTATTCTTTTAGCGTTTAAAAGTTAAAGCATCGGGGACGAAATCCAAATACATGTCTGTTTGAAAAAGATGATACACTTATCGGAATGGTGTTCATATTCTGCCTGTTCTGGTCATAGGCAGAAACACGTCTCTTCCTTTCGAAATCATCTCGGCATCTCCCGTTGGCGCTAGAAATCCTGTTTCACGCATAATTTTGTGTCTTTCCCATTATCAGTTTATAATAGACTATTTTTTATTATCAGCTGGAGCCATCTCCTAAAGAGAGATGGCATATATATATATATTTTATGAGATTTTAGGAAAATGGAAATAAAAAGGACATTTATCCTTAGGATCAGCAAGAGATAGTTAAAATTTCTAGTACATATAATGGGGAAAGAGGGATTGGAGAATTTTCCCGTATAAAGATTTGCATAATATTTACAGGTATAAAGGCCTTTCAGGTCTGAAAGGTAAGATTCTACAAGGAAAATAAACATTTTAAACTCAGTTAATGGTGGACAATCTCCTCACAGAATAAGAAGAGATTTGAAGAAGTTTGGTTTTACAGAAGTTATGCTGAGAATACCATGGAGTGAATATGTGAGTAACGACGAAGTCCTGAAGTCAATGGCAACAAAAAGGACACTTATAATTAACATCAGAAAGAGGCAATGGAGATTTCTATGACACATGATGAGGAACAAGGGATTGGAGAATTTTAAACTCACGGGGCATATTGAAGTCAAGTAGTATAGAAGAAAACAGTGAGTAGCCTAACTAAAGAGCATGTGTAAATGGATGGTTCAACAGGGAGAGGGATAGTAAGAGAGAAAACATTGCTAAGAGATACAAAGGGTGAGAAAATGTGCAGAGACATGATAATCAAGTCCTTAAGGTGCACAGCATATAAAAGGAAGACATTTATTCATTTGTAAGAAAGTAATTTCGGTGGGATGTCTCCTTACAACTGAGAATACCATGGACCCAACATGTGAGCATGGATGGAGCCTTATGACAATTGCAACAAAATGAACACTTACACTTAACATCAGGAAGGGTCAACTGAAATTTCTGGGGCACATACTGAGGAAGGAGAGCTTGGAAAATTTGATACTCACAGGACAGATTGAAGGCAAGAGAGACAGAGCATACAGCTGTCAGTTTGGACATTTTTGAACGTTTCGAACGCTATGCATGAAAGTCTAAATATCTATATCTATATGAAAGTCCAAATATAGTTAATTGAGCGACTGATTCCTTTTTACAGCTTGTCAAGTTTTTCAAGTCAGGATATATTTTTATATGTCAAAAAGTTTGCGGGAGAGATAATAATAAATACTGATACAATTCCTACTAATTAACCCATAGCTGGAGGGAAGACGAGGTAGATTAATACCTTTTCCAAGAGTATTTGCGCGAATTCGACTGGAATTGGAATTGGAATACGGTCATCCAACTTCCAACCGCTGTAAGATTGGCTGTGCGGGTACCCATTACACCATGTGCACACCCAATCTTACAGTGACTGATATTTCCAAGTGGTCACAAATTTAGGTACAGACCAGGCTTCACATTGCTTAATGATGTGGAATAACCTGTCACCCCCATCAGTGACTACACAATAGGTAGTAACTACCTATAAGCATCTGTAAGTCAACGGACTGCAGAGACTAGCTGGGATCTGTTCCAGCTAGACGGTCGAACTCTCTGTCTTTGGACAGAGAGGAACCCGGACGAGACTCTGCCCTTCGGCGGAGTCTCGTTCGGGGAGGGAGACTGACCCTGGACTCATTTTTACGGGTTCAAAAGGGAATATTTTTGGCCGAGCAACCCTCGTGGTGGGGTAGATAAATATACTAGTTGGGATCTGTTGAGTACGACTCAGACTTACGCGAGAACTACTGACCTTCCAATAGTAGCACTCCCTACTGGATTGACTTGCAACGACCTTTTGCATAACTGTTACCTTTATTCCTATTGTATTGGCTTTTACAATAAACCTTTACTTATTTTATCCACCTTGTTTTTCAAATATATATTCCTATTAGCACGGAATATAACACTTAATTTCGGCGATCGTACGACAACTGCCGTGTCAACGTCATATGCCCGCAAGCTTCGACTTTCTAAACACGACAGACAACACACGAAGGCCTAAATACAGTGGCTGAAATCTAACAGCAAAGATAAGAAAATTATTCCGAATGAACAGGGATTAAGATCATATCACGTTGAAACACCGGTTCTCGTACGATCACCGAAAATAAGCAATATCGAGCATGGCCAGTACCTAGATGGGTGACCGCTTGGCAATACCAGGTGCTTTAAGCTGAGTTGTCCGGGTGGGGATAAGGGATAACGGCTCGGCATTGAAAATCGAAGAGTAGGGATCAAATTCCATTTGGGTTCTTAATATTTCTTTATGCGTAAGTAAGGTGTAAATCCACCTCTTCTCCTCCAAGCTATGGGTTAATTAGCATCTCCAAAATTTCTTACAATCTAAAAATAATTTCTGGTTTTAAATAACCTTCAAAAATTTGATAAGGCGTAAAAACAAGTCAGTCAAGCAAATGGCCAGATTTAAAATGTGGCTATTTTTTTTCTCGTTTGAAAGTAGCAACGAAATGTGAAAGAAAGCTTCTGGGCACCGATAACGGAGGTTTATTATTTTTCTTTTCAGAAAAAAAAATCTATCGTTTTCGTTTAAAATCGGCTTTTGCAAAACCAGCCTTTTTGGAAATCAGGCTCTGCTCTGAGCATCGCCATAGTAATTTATGCTCGAAAAAGCTAAAAATAGGACCTAATCCTTTCGGAAACAACAGTCACAGAACTATAGTTGAAAAATGACCAGAAACAGAATAAGAATGGATGCTAGAAAGAACAAAAAGCTAGACGTGAAAACCGGCATAATTACACTGATTAGAAAAAGGAGGCTTAGCTAGTTTGGCCATGCAGTTAGACAAGAAGAGAAGTTTTGTGCATAGATCCTATAACGACAGCTTCTTAAGAGACAGGAAGACCAAATTAGACGTGGCAACTGCTACTTCTGACATTTCTGCGTGAACAGGAATTGTTCAAAGATCTCTTTTCGATTATGCAACAAACTATCCCTTTTGTAAAGTCGTGCTTTGTCATCATTTCATCCTCGACACACAACTGTAACCGTTTTTCAGTCCTTGGGGAATCCACATTATTCTGTTCTTAGCCTAAACATACAAGAAAAACAAAACAAAACAAATAAATAAATAAATAAACACACCAAAAATGGTTATCGCTCGGGTGTCAGTTTCGCTATTAGAGATTTGAAATGACTTGCTCTTGCTTGATCTAAAAAATCTCTAAGTGTGGTCCGGAATAAAATTAATAACAACATCAACCACAAAAAAATGAAAAAAAAAATATAAAGATAACGGACTCAAATATTTGTAATATTGGATGCCATATTTATATGTACATAAGACATCTTCTTTACCAAAGAAAAAAAAAATGGCCTCCAAAATTGCTCTGCGTATTATACGCGAGGTTGACGCTAATTCCATTCTCAACACGCACTACCGTAGGCTACAATTTTACCTCAAATGGTCACTTCTACCAAGCCTAACTCAATAATAATATTCTTTACTTACACGAGATTATTATTATTATTGAGTGAGACAGCAGGGCGCCAACAAAGTGACTGTACGATACAACTATACACGCTCAATATACCCCCATCAATGATATCCAGTGTTATTAGGGTAGACCGGGAGGTACGGTGGAGTAATGGATAATGGATTGAGGGATCCATTACATTCACTTACGTGCTAATACCCTTGGAAAAGGTATGGATCCTCTTCTTCTCCCCCATCTATGGGTAAATAGCAGGACAGACTGGGTTCTATAGTCTGGTCTACCGCAGAAAAAAATGGCAACCTATTGCGGGAAAAAAAATCTGTTTCGTCAGTCATGTATCGAAAGATCACGCATGGCACATAACTAAAGATTAGACCAGTCACGGGCATCGAAGTTAATTGTACGCAATATAGTGATCTATTTGTGATAAAGGCAGTTCATAACCTTGCTAGTGGAACCAATTAGAAATACTTTATGATTCGGGTAACTCAGTTTACTGTGGTTGAACTTGATCCTAATTCTCTAGAAGTGATTATCATGTCGCCTTGTCTGCCTCACGATTCAAACTTCGACATGTAAGAGACATGTACAACTGGTTATGTTTAGAGAATGGAATATTTACTGCTTATTTTGAAATATTACATTTCATGTAGCACAAGGCTAATGATTTTCTAAGCGTAGCACAAGGCCAAAAGTATGGGGCACCCAGTGAGATTGTGAGGTGAAATTGATCTTGCGAGACAAGCTTGTTAGCCATTACACCATGTCCCAATGGAATATTTACTGTAGCACGTCTTAATTCAACAAGAAAAAAAGTACATCAGATGCCATGACAGCCATCCCTGGTGTAGCATCAGGGCATATTATTATCATTATTATTAACAGTAGTACTGGTTTGTTATTGTTGTTGTTGGTGGTGGTGGTAGTGATGATAGTTATGCAAAATAAATTTAATGTAACAAAATATTGGCGGCATCCATCAGTACCCTCTGATTCGTCGCATGTTTCAAAACTCTCATCTAGCTGATAAGAACAGAAGAAAGAATTGTAATTGAAAAAAAAAATACAGGAAAACACTAATCTGGGAAACGTAACATTGACGACGTAGAGAAATAAATCCAAGATACAAATCGTTAAAAAAAAACAATATAGGATATTTTCATTATGATTTCTTAGTTTAAGTTCAGCTGTACAGCGAGCTTGCTTTTTATATACAGTATTTTTTTCTCTATCTAAATTACTTTTCTAATTTTCTGTTCTATACTGGTAGCTTGCTTCAATCCTTATATCTTTTCACTAAAAGCAGTTTCCCTGAATATGTCCTGCTTGAAATTTAGGTGTCTCTAATTTATCCAAGTGTCTTTTATACCGTCAAACACAGCATTTTCTGTAGATACCTGAAAATCTTTGTTCAAAACCATCATTTTATAATCATTTAAAAGCCCTCTATAAAGAATGAGAATTTATTTGGAAACTCTCATTTTGTACATCAATAGCATAAAATATGTGTCAATAAAATATAAGTCTATTAACTTTCACAACAACAACAACTGCTTCTTTACTCAGTTATCAGATAAACATTTTAATCACCCCATGCAAAGCAGTAAAGCCACTAGGACACAAGAGGGTTACAGGACGTGGAAGAATTAGAGACAGAAACATTAATAATGAGCAGGGAGAGAAAAGTGTAATCAGGAGGACAGTAGATAGCGATTAACATTGGATTTAAATTTTTACAGATTAAAATTGGCGAGAAAGCGTAAGAATCTTTTGGTAAGCTGCACGCTTTGCCTGTTGGTCAAAGGTGGCTTTTTTTCTTAAAAGTGTTAAAAATCAATTCCACTTGCAAAAAAACAAAACAAAAAACCAAAAAAAAAAAAAAAGATAAATAAAATCTGAATCATGCCTGAAACGAAGTTAGACAATTTAATAATTTCTCATCAGTATTTTTATTTTAGTTTCTATTCGATAAGTCATCCTTAAGTATCAATATTACTTTGACGAGTATTTACTATCAGCTTAATTTTTTTAGTTGCTTTTTTTTAATACGTGTTGTGTACTCACATTCATAGAATCGATGACATAAATTACTTGGATAGAAAAAGAAACAGTTTATGGATCAAGTTAAGAAATAACGCTTGATAACGCGTCATTGAATCAAAAATAAAATAAATATAATTCTGTTGCTATTTTATGACTGGTTAGTCCTCGAGTGTTATTGATAGCACGTAATTCAGTACTATATACTCAGTCAAGTGTGGCGAATAATAGCGAGAAAAATATGCCAATATAATAACTATGGGCAAACTATACACTAACGGGCAAAACTTTTCGGACACCTTCGTAAATTAATTAGTTTTGTTAATTTTACTCCAAAATTGAGAGTGATTAGGAGTATACTTTTCTCAGTACATTTTATGACCATTGAAGGCCAGTTACTGTATTTTCGTTAAGATTCTATGGTGAAGGATGTATCATCTTAAGCATAGGGATACTCAAAAAAGCCGATGCAAAAATACTGGACCACCAGCGAAAATTTCATCTTTCAGCTCTTTTTTTTTAAAGTTAAAATTAAATTAAACTTTTGCACACCAGTGCATTACAGGCTTGTTTAATTGCAGCAATGGAAATCGTCGTAAATGAAAATACATTGAAATACTTTATTATCTAACAAAACCTCTAAAATCCAACTTTTAAACAGCATAACAATTAAAAGTTAAATCTTTTTATATAATAAATACATGAAAATTATGTTCGTCTTTTGATGAAAAGTAATTGTTTTATTTTACATCAGGGGCTATTGGTAACTCAATACTATTTGCCGCAGTGGGGTAATCGATCACTAAACCGGTTCCCATACCAGGGTTTTCTGGTGAGGAGAGTGTCTAAACAAACAGTAGGATTAAAAACAAAGGCTCTCAAAGGGCAGGTGACACTTCTTGTTGGGTTAACGGGCATCTAGCACAGTGGAGTAGCTATGTATAAAGCCGGTTCGGCGATAATAGGGATCGCTCGGCGGAGGACTTCCGCGACTGAAGTCAACGCCCAAACAGAGGGTTCTCACGATAGAATCAACGTCCACGTATCCAGGATTATGTCGGAAGACATTGTCTTTCGTCTGACCTGGATTGTGGGTTATATCAGGTGTACTTGCCCAAGACACGCTACATCGGAATGAATAACTCTCCGGTTTACAACGTAAATATGTAGAAATAATGCTTACAGGATGATCAGTGCAATGACCTTACCACCATACCTGGCCATAGGACTATTGACGATAATGATAATGATGACAGCTGCTACTTCTTTCCTTTTATGTGCCGTGTCCTTTCAGGACGTAGGCGATCATAGCCCTCCACTTCCTCCTATCCCTTGTGGCTCTCAACAGGTTTTGTGTTTCTGCCAACTCCCGCAGTCCACGCTCCGCCATCCGCTGCTTCCCCCTGTCTCTTTTCCCCTCTATTTGTCCCGTGAGTATCAGATTCTCCAGGCCCTACTTTCTCATCACGTGTCCCAGAAATTTCAGCTGCCTCTTTCTGATGTTGAGCATAAGCTTCCTCCATGTTTGCATCCTCTCCAAGACCTCATCGTCACTCACATGTTCGGTCCATATCTTCAGCATCCTTTTGTAGAACCGCATCTCCGCCGCCTCGTGTCTCTTCTTCATCCTTGACGATACTGTGCAGCATTCGCTGCCGTATAGGAGGGCAAATATCACGTAGCAGCTCAGTACTCTTTTCTTTGTCACCATAGAAATCCTCCTGTTTCGCAGTAATCTGCCCAGATTCTGGAATGCATCCTTGGCCATCGAAATCCGACCTCGGATCTCAGCGTCGCACCTACCGTCAGAACACTTCCCAGATACTAAAACTTCCGAACATATTTGATTTTAGTGTCCCCGACCTGCAAATCGTATTTCGGGCTCATCGTTCTACTGATGGCCAAGCATTCTGTCTTCTTGCAGTTTATGGTTATTCCTTTCTTCTCGCTCTCCATCGCTACCTTCTGTAGGAGGTTTTGTAGTTTCTTTTCCATGTCTGCTATCAGTACTGTGTCATCTGCGTATCTTATGTTGTTTTACCCAAAACGGCCTGCATCAGAAATAAAGCAGTCGGTGCGATTCAAACTCATAGACGTCTGGTTGAACGCTTCTAGTGCTTGAACCGACCGAACTACGAAAACAGTCAACTCTAACCTTTAGACTCACCATTCATTCCACAATATTTTTCAGCACCATATTTGTTTTTGCTTCTAAATTCTAAAAAATAAAAAATTCTAAAAATAAGGATCCAGTTAACATTATATATTAATAATATATTGAGAGGTGGAGTAATGCGGCTTGGATTGAGGAATCGGGAGAGCCGAGTTCGAATTCCAGTTGTTAAGATTGTGGCCGCCAATGATGAATCCCGGTAGGATCTCCAGTTCCCTCAGAATTGCCTCGCTGTATAGGTTGACTAAGTCCGGTGAGAATATCACTAATTTAGAAGCAAAAACAAATATGGTGCTGAAAAATATTGTGGAATTAATGGCGAGTCTAAAGGTTAGAGTTGACTGTTTTCGTAGTTCGGTCGGTTCAAGCACTAGAAGCGTTCAACCAGACGTCTATGAGTTTGAATCGCACCGACTGCTTTATTTCTGATGCAGACCGTTTTGGGTAAAATTGCAATAACAAATGTAATTACAAAAATTATACTGGAAGTATATACGAGTCAAAATTATTAATAATGGTTAATCAACTCTTGTTTCCATCCCCGCTCCCCTTCTCGGCTCTCTGCTTCCTACCGCCCTCACTCGTGTCGGATTTCCTCCCCTAATTTTGTACTTTACTCACGTAACAAATGCTCCCCAATCTGGGGTGATATTCGACCCAACGTTGAATGATAAATTAGTTTATTTGACAGATTCCTTCGTGAGAAATTATTTACTTAATTTGATAAAGACCTACTTTTGAAAGAACATTTTAAATCCTTTTTTTTTCTTTTCAGTACAGCGAAATCTGCTTATCATAATGTCGAATAAAATTAACTTAAGACTATTGCCATCCAAATAATTCAGTCTAAAAAGCTTTATTTTGAAAGAATTAAAATCTAAATAAGTAATGATCTGTTGATGATAATAATGGCAGCTACTAATGCCATTCATATAGAAGTAAAAACAAATATGGTGCTAAGAAAGATCAATAAATTTCGTATTCATTTTTCATAATGTAAAATTGTTTACAACAATGAATTTAATAACAAAGTATTTAGAACAACGCTGAAAACCCGTCCTCTGATGGGTGTGAATTTTAAACTGAATCTTGTGGCAGGCATAAATTTGTCTTTTAGCTCCAATATAATGTCATCAATTTGAATTTTGTATTTGAAAATCATCATTCTCTGGAAGAATTTTGTAAAAGATTTCAAATACACATTTTAGAAAGCTAGATTTTTATTGGATTTTTTTTTGTTTGTTTTTGGCTCGGAAACTTTCAGCGAAATGCGGAATTTATACAGTTAAACGAAAATATAAAGATTCGGTTTAGTTAACCTGACTGACACAAAGTAAGGATCCAGTTAACATTATATATAAATAATATATTGAGAGGAGGCACGGTGGAGTAATGCGGCTTGGATTGAGGAATCGGGAGAGCCGAGTTCGAATTCCAGTCGAATCCATTACATTCACTTACGTGCTAATACCCTTGGGAAAGGTATGAATTCTCTTCCTCTCCCTCCAGCTATGGGTAAAATAGCAGGACAGACTGGGTTCTATAGCCTTGGATGGCAACTGGTCTAGGAGAAGGACAACTCTGAATTCAAAACCTGCGGAGGGTCGTTTGGGAACCTTGGGTTTTCGGTCACTGAATCGATTTCCATACCAGGCAATTCTGATGGGGGGGTGGCTAAACACACAGCTAGATTAAAAAAAAAGAGCTATCAAAGGGCAGGCGACACTTTTTGTAGGGTCAACGAACTTCTAGCACAGTGGAGTAGCTATGTAAACAACCAGTTCGGCGATGACATGCATCGCTGTGCGGAGGAGGCTTCTTAGACTGAAGTCAATGGCCAAGCAGAGGGTTTTCCAAGAGAACAGTCATGAAGAAAAAAGAAAATAAATTTTCGGCTCGATGTTTACTTTGTATCGTTAAACAAAAAGAAGATTCGGTTTAGCTAAGCTTGACAGACACAAAGTTTTAGTTCAGTTAAGGATTATTTTTGAATATACCACATCATTCCACCACGTAAGCGAAACATTGATTTTTCACAGATTTATTTTCTTTTTATTATCAGTGAACTGCTATTACTTGTTGCAAAGGAAGTGGAATAGTTTCTCGTTACTTTCTCCCTGTTTTTTTTTAAATTGATATTAGTTTCTTTTCTTAGAGTGATTGCCACTCAAGTTTAGAAAGGATGGATTATCATGTACTAGAGGGGAGAGGAAGAAATAGATCGATGCCTATTCCAAAGACACCATCGAACCCCATCCTAAATCTTTTTTTTTTTCATAATCTTAAGACTTATGAGAGCATGCTACACAATCGCATCAGCTACTAGAAAAAAAAGTTGTTAGTCGTAGGTTTTCCCTACTTTATTATGAAATGATGGAAAGGTGAACAAGAAAAGTCATTTGGTGAATTATAGTAAGATGAATGTAAAATCTTCCAGTGTTTATATATTCTATTTATCCTGATATCTGCACTATGTCACATTTTATTATGCAAGTGCTTACTGTTTCTTTTCTTGCACTTCTCGCTCCTATGCCTTCCAATCAACTTTAACCTTTAAAAATTTAAATACAATGTCAATCGCTAACTACAGTCTCCCTGGTTACTCTTCTCTTGTTCTCGTTCCTTAGTAATGCTTTTGTTTTCTAATTCTTCCAAACCTTGTAACCCGTTGTGTCTTGGTGACTTTAACGGGATGTAACAGCAAAGTTGTCCAAATCGTGTAACAGCAAAATTGTCCAATTGTTAAATTAAAATTTGAATCGCTGCATCTTAGAAATTATTAAAGATATCTTACTGGAATTCTCCGAGGTATTTATGATACTACTGGACTTTATTTTAAACAATAAGAATGTATTTAGCTCTAAGTTGTAACGATGATCCCTCTTCCTGTTGTGACCTCCTGGTTCAGATTTCCTCTCTACTGTTCTCTTTTTTTTTTAAATTTATTCACCATTCTCTTGATGGTTCTTGAACAGACTTTGATGATGGAAGCCAGAGTTTGAATTTTGATAGCATTACTGAAGACATGGATTATCTTTTGGGAACAGATAGTGGAGCTGGTACAAAATGATTTTAAACTCTGTTCTCTTTCTAACTGAATAACTCAAAGGGTTTTTCGGTGATTCTTACGACAAATCGTGTCCAGATCTGAAAAAAAAAAAAACGAGGAAAAGAAACTCAATTAATTTAGTGGTTTTTTAGATATTAAACATTTTGTGGAATGGACAATTATCTGATGTTATACGATTTGGATAATTTTGCTGTTACACACGGTTCTGCCTTGCTTGGGGGTGAACTCCATTAAAAATAAAAATTCAATGTTTTCGCAATAAAAGTGTCATGAACCAACAAATGTCGATAAAATCTTTGGTATATATTTGAATCTATATGATAATTACATCATGTGATTTTCAGATTAAAATATTGATTATAACGAGGAGGTGTCAGGTTTTATTGCATAAAGAATCTAAGTTCAAAATAGATATTTTTTTTTAATTTATAAATAAATCCAAATAATAACAAATTATTTATAAATTAGATATTAGATATAGAAACCTTTATTTGATTAACAGAATATCTCATACATTTGAATAAATTATTTTACATGTTAATATGAGCAGTTTTTAGTGCTTTTGCCAATTTTTCTATTGTTCGAACTTTTTAATTATTTGCAGAATTTTGTTTTATTCCCGATAATATTCTTTGTATGAATATTGTTTTCTCATCTCAGATACATCTCTTTTAATGATGGGCCACAAATCTTGCATCGGATTAATATCTGGACAGTCTGAACGTGGGTGGGTGTTAGCTTTATAAAATGAGAGCGAACATTGTCTTGTCTGTATTCATCGGTTACTATTAGCTAACAGACCTTGTAACAAGATGGCTGCTATAAATGGCTTCCTCTGTATATTCATCAACATTTATAGACGCAGTTAAAACTACACTCAGTTTCTTACATTTTATGAATAACTAGCAACATGGCCCGGCGTTGCCCGTGCTTGGTTCAAAAATCGTACGACTCATACAGCAATCGCTTGACTTCAAATATTTTTGCCCTTCCTTGCCTTTAAAGGAGTGCCCTTTGCCGTGCTGATGGTGCTACATACCTTACTTCTTGCCTATCTCACACTGCGAATTTTTTCTAAGCTCTATACTAAACATTAAATCTGTTACGAAAAAAGAACTAAACAAAATGAACACAAAACGATCAGCTTTAAAAAGGGACTCGTAACTGGAAAAACCGAATGAAAAAAGAATGTTAACAACAAATACTTTTTCACACCCAACCCAGTTCTGCGGAATCAGAATCAACGTTGAGTTTAAGCAAGCGAATGGGCCAATTGGAGTAAAGTGCCATGCAGATTTAAATTTTTCCCACTTGTGACGAATGCAGTTTTCGATTTTTTTGCATGCTAGCATGCTAGTTAACATTCGTGTCAGTCAGCTGTTGGCTCTCACGCTGGCCAATAGAATCTTCCTGCCTATTCGTGGTAGCCAGCTATGGGTTCTCACTCTGGCCAGTAGAAAATGGCCGCAAACTACATAAAAACTGCCGTAGAAGCATGAAAAAAATCGATTATTTCCACTATCGATAGGAGTTGGGAAATGCAAGGTCGGTCTTGACCTTCCCGCTAATTTAGAGCATGTGCATGTAAATTTTGGTGCAAATCCGTCGAAAATTGCGGTCGTGCATTCGTTACACACACACACACACACACACACACACACACACACACACACACACACACACACACACATCCTGCCTTTTATAGATAGAGATGTTCCGTTACAATTACTTGATAAAAAAAACGTTTATGTCAGATCTAATATTAACAAAATATTTATAACTGGAGTCATATTGCTGGCATGTTGGACATTCCTGCGAGCAAATAAAGTTATTTGGTGTTGTTCATCTCCTCACCAGGTATTCTTTTTTTTCTATGTGCCGTGTCCCTTCAAGACGTAGGCGATCATAGAACTCCAAAACTTCCTATCCTTTGAGCTCTTAATAAATTTTGTCTTTTTGCTATTTCTTCTAAATCATGTTCCGCCATCCATTTACTCAAGCTCACTAAGTATGTTATGCGTTGTTTTCTTCTGTCTCTTTTGCCTTAACGCTGTCCTGTGAGTATCAGATTTTCCAAGCCCTCTTTCCTCATTATATGCTCTAGAAATTTCAACGCTCCTTTCCTGATGTTAAGTATAAGCTACCTTCGTATACCATAGGTAATACTGAGAGCCAAGGCTTGATGGGATAATGCGACGTTAATTATAAGGGGGTGGATTTTTCGCTATTTTTTACCCAATACAGTGCTCAAGAGCCACTTAAGGTAGAGGATTACAAATTCTTTTATTGGCGTAAGAAGAGAAATTAAGTGTAGCTTATGAGGATATATAGGATAGATAACGGTTGGCACTAGACTTGAAGAAGTTAAGATTATAGTGATCGGGGAACCATCTTCTTGGGAGTCGTTTCTATAAAGCAGAACTTCATGGGAAGAGGCTGAATGGATATTCCTCCTTACCAATGGAATACGAATGGATGATTCGACAGTGTGCCTGACATCGTGGTTCAGCTGTAAATGCCTGAACAGGTAGAGCTAAGGAATGTAGCGCGTCACAGCATTATCCACGGAAAATAGTGATAGAGTGACGAAGAGTTTTCGACGTTTTGTCTGTAAGAAAGAGCTTGTAGAGTGAGAAATATTTTGTCACCCAAAAAGACGCGTAGACTATGTCAAAGCTGAAAAGAGAAAATTGGGTAACACCTGCCGAGATATGGTAGCAATATTAATTTGGTCAAGTCTAACTCTTGTAAAGTTAGAACATGGCAGATGCAGACAGGTACTTTTTGGAGGTGTGTGAGGGGCCGATCATCTTTGCAGCATCTTTAGCAAAATATCGTGTATACATACATATATATATATATATATATATATATATATATATATTTATCATATAGACAAAACAGTTTACTCACTACAAAGATGGAACTTCGTTTCGGTGCATTTCAATTGCACCTAAACTGGTGAGAATGGTGAATGGATAACCATTTTTGGTTCTCACCAGTCGAGGTGCAATTGAAATGCACCGAAACGAAGTTGCATCTTTGTAGTGAGTAAACTGTTTTTGTCTATATGATAAATTATAATAAATAATTATTGCTCTACTATCGAGATCGAGCCCTCTTTTGAATTAATGCTGTGAACGTTAGAATTTATATATTATTTTCGTTCCCATTGGATCGTGTATATATATATATATATATATATATATATATATATATATATATATATATATATATATATATGAGTTCCCTGGAACTGCCGATATACTTACTTGTTTAATTTTCTGATTTCTGTTGTGGCATACCAGTAACAAGACCAAGGTAAAAATGTTTTGTAATTAAAATGGAGAAGAAGGATAGTAAAAGTGTGAGTGATAGGAGCAGACTCGCCCAGAATTCGGACGGCTGGCCAAGTGCTTTTCTTTAATTAATGTCACGTTAACACTTGTTAATTTCAAAATATACAACATGTTATAATGTCGTAGTGCTGTTGAAATCATGTTTATCACACTGAGATTAATAGCGTGTTCGTTTCGGCAATGGTTGCCACATGAATGGATACGACATGAATGCGATGAAATAAAAAACGTTGGTCCAATCATACAAATATCAGAGAATCAATCACTGTAGACATCTTTTTTTGCTGTTAAAGTAAAATAATGAGACAAAGTGGAAAGATTATTAATGACGCATTTCGCCAGAGCGTCTGTTCTACTCAGCTTCTTCAGGTTAGAATGAAAGAAAGATAAAACTGTATATGAAGATGATTTGGGATCTCCGGGGATACGTAGTAATCATAAATTCAAATTAAATTAGATATCCTACCACCTCCAATGTCCAATGTACGCACACACACACACACACACTATAGAGCCTTTTTATATGTACTTGTACACATATATACAGAAATACAAACATTTCTTAGTGCATATATATATATATATATATATATATATATATATATATAAATATATATATATATATATATATATATATAAACATTTATTGGGCAGAGTTAAATTAGACTAGGAAACATTTGTACTAAAAAGTTCCCATTACGCATATTAAGCTTTTAAATTTCTAAGTTAGGAGATCAGCCAATAATGCTACCTTGGTTTCAACCTTTCTGCATCCTTAGGCGGTATAGGCCATAATGTTTCGACATTTCAGTATCCTCAGGTAATATAGGCCAAAATGTTTTGGCCTATATTGTTTGAAACAAAGATAGCATGGTTGGCGGAGCTCTAAATATATATATATATATATATATATATATATATATATATATATATATATATATATATATATATATATATATACATGAATATGCCCTCTTCATATGCCCGGTACATAAACATATAATACATATATATATATATATATATATATATATATATATATATATATATATATATATATATATATATATACTTTTTTTTTTTTTTTTGGGATGCGTTATTTTTCCCTGATAGTATGGAGTTTTGGATGCCAACGATATTTGTTTACACATGAAGTAAAATAAAATATATTAAGGAGTATACTTTCTTTAATCAACAGGAAAGAGAAATCACACCAGAAATAAAAAAAAAAACTGATGAACAAATAAAAAGCAGTACGAAACAGAAGAATAAGATGAGATATGCTTAGACATGGACAGCCGAACAAAAATAATTTATTCCTGTAGATTAAATAAAGGGTTCATTTCGAAATTACTTGAAAGTTGCCCGATATCTGAAGAAGACCGGATGTACAATGGCTGAAACGTTATGATAATACTAACAACGATGAGTACATCAGTGACATCGTAATTGTGAATTCAATCCTTGGAACGGGCAGTGTGTACTTGAACTCAGTGGAAACGGGTGAGCGATAATTGAGCAGTAATATAAAGAAGAACTAGACATGGGCAATGGAACGAGAACAGTCAGTCCTCGTAGACTAAATAAAGAGTTTAGTTCAGAATTCGCTGTAACTTACCTCGATGTATATATATACTCCTGAGGAAAGCCGGTGGGACGGGGGTCATAAATACCGAAACGTTGTGATAACAATAACAAAGATGAAGATAATAATCCGAATATAAATAGTGTAAACTACTCTTCCTAGAAATCAGTGAGAAATAAATGAAAAGAAAAAAAAAAAAAAAAACAACAAAAACCAAAAAAACGTTATAAAGGAAATACATTGTTTAATGGCGACTAGTACAAGAAGGAATCAGTAAGTCCGTAGCCATGTATCTAATTATTAGCTGAAATTTGATCTGAAAGATTAATTTTATAATGTTCAATTTATGTAATTTACATTCACCGGTGAATTGAGTGCATTGCCAAAGAAGAAAACTAAAAATAAGCATCTACTCTGTAAAATAAATATCTTTTTTTTGTTTGTTTTTTGCTTGTTTTTTTGGGTTTTTTTCATCATTAAGCTACGGCCTACGGATTGATGGACTCAGGTAAATACAGAAATAAAAACAGGAAAAGAGTACTGAGCGCCTCGGTGTGGCTTAATGGTTAGTGAGCGGTCTGTTAATACTGAGTAGTGAGTTGGTTTCTTTTACCCTACTCCATACTTAGAGAGTCTGAGGTAAGTATGGGAGTTTTTATTTAGAAGAAATTTCTGGGAACAACACGGAAATTTAAAGTTGTTTAGTCTTATAAAAAGAAAAGCTCAATAAATAAATGAAATAAAGTTAAAAAGAAACAAACTCGGCTTGAAAAAACAACAAAACAAACAATAAAAACTAAGCAACTGACCAACTTTTCTTGTTTTACATCATTTTTTTTCTTTCTCTCTCTGTCTCTTAAAATCTGTATCACTTTTTTTTTCCCTTCCCTTTGGTTTAATTCTTTCCATTTTTCTTTCTCTCTCTGTCTCTCTGTATCACCCTCTCCCTCTCTTTCATACTTTTTCGTTTTCGTCAATTCCCACTTTTCCATTTCCGTTTAAATTTACTCTTAAATCCTTTCAAATTTACCCTATCTCATTCTGTTTGCCAACACTATTACCTTTCTTTCTTTCTTTCTTTCTTTCTTTCTTTCTTTCTTTCTTTCTTTCTTTCTTTCTTTCTTTTAAACACGTAGTTACTTTCATTCTTAATTCATATTCTGTCAACAATATTCTCTTTCCTTTTCTTTCTTTGTTCTTTCTTTCTTTCTGCTAACTACGAAGTTACTTTCTTTCTCAATTGTTTATGGTCAACAATATTATTTTCCTTCCTTTTTTTCTATTAACCACGTGGTTAATTTCTTTTTTAATTTTTATTCTGTCAATATTTCTATCTTTCTTTCTTTCATTCGTTCTTTCTTTCTTTTAACCACGTAATTACATTCTTTCTTATTGCCAGCAATATTTTCATTCTTTCTTCCTTTCTTTCTTTCTTTCTTTCTTTCTTTCTTTCTTTCTTTCTTTCTTTCTTTCTTTCCACGTCGCCTTTATTTTCTGTTCTTTAGTTTATATATTCTCTTTCAGTTCATGTGATATCTGAGCGGCGAAGATAGAGAGAAATGGAATCTTGAACAAGAGAAAAAAAAAAGCCGTTCGCGTAAAACTGGGTGCTGTTTTGGGAGGTGGGTGCTGCCGCATAGCGTGAAGTCAGTGATGTGTAAAATCGGTCAATAACACTATTAACGCGTCAGTAACATCAGTGTAGACCTCTCCCAACATAAGAAGTGAGTGATATAAAGGAAAGAAAAAAATAATATACACACACACACACACACACACACACGCACGCACACACACACACACACACACACACACACACATATATATATATATATATATATATATATATATATATATATATATATATATATATATATGAGGAGGCAAAAAAGTTCAAGAATGGAATCTCTAAATTTCTGATATTTAGTCAGATCTTGCTAAATGGGTCGGACCGAGAACTTTTCACCGCCTCCTCCAAGTGGCTAGAGCGTTAGCTTCCTGACCATGAGACCCGGGTTCGAGTCTCGCTATAGTTGATTTGTCATGAAGGATACTTCTCGATCATAATGCTTTGGAGGAGACGGTCTCAGCATGTTCTACCGATAGGAAATGTCAACCTGTTGACCTAAGGTTTGTTTTGTGAGTCAATATGGGAAGACGAAATATATATATATATATATATATATATATATATATATAATATAAAATATACGGAAAAAACAAACAAAATTCCTAATATGCAATTATGCTGTTTTAATGTTAATATAATGTCAACGTCGGACGTTTCGGTCTAGTAGACCATCTTCAGGACATATTCATAAATCATAATTAACATTACACTATATTTAATTCAACATGAAAAGACGATGGACATAAGAGTAAGACTAATCAAAAACTGATATTTTTCAAGAACAGCGTTCCGTTTCAATATGATCACGTCGGCGTCATTGGGCGATGTTGTGAAAACGTATTCCTAAAATAACATTAAAACAGCATAATTGCATATTAGGATTTTTGTTTGTTTTTTTCCGAATTTTTTTCTTCATACTGTCGGATCTATATCCATATATCCATATATTATATATATATATATATATATATATATATATATATATATATGGGGAAACTATAGATAAATTTTATATATCAAGTACAATTTTAAGGAAACAAAAATCTATGAGACGTGTAGTCGAACAAGAGCACCGTATATACTCGGGTATCTTCTTCTTTTGTGTACGGTGTCCCTTCAGGACGTAGGCGATCATTGCTCTTCATTTCCTCCTGTCCCTGGTAGCTCTCAATAAGCTTTCACTTATTTCTCCCCGACTCTATTCTGCCATCCACTTGCTTAAGCCCGTTAAGTATGTCACGCGTCGCTTTCCCTTGTCCCTCTTTCCACATATCCGCCCTGTGAGTATCAGATTTTCCAAGCCCTCCTTTCTCATTACGTGTCCCAGAAATTTCAGCTGCCTCTTTCCGATGTTAAGTATGAGTTTTCGTTTTCATCCTCTCCAAAACCTCATCATTGCTCACATGTTCGGTCTATGGTATCCTTAGCATTCTTTTGTAGAACCACACCTCTGCCTCCTCGAGACTTTTCTCCATCTTTGAGGAAATCGTCCAACAGAAAGACAGATATCACGTAGCAGTTCAGCACTCTTTTCTTTGTTACCAACGAAACCCTCTTGTCTCGTAATATTCTGCCTAGCTTTCGGAATGCGTCTTTGGCCATAGAAGTACGTCTTCAGATCTCAGCGTCACACTTACCGTCCTCTGTCAAAACACTTCCCAAATATTTAAATTTACGCACTTGCTTGTTTATAGTACGAGTTATTACGGTCTGTTTTTTTACGCAAAAAGCAAGGAGTCGCTTTATACACAGGTAATTTTTTGAAGAGGTTAAAAATCAGGCATTTTAAAAAAAAAAATAAAGCGTTTAGGGGTCATTTTATAAAAATCGCCTGGGGATACCGAAGGTTGAAGCCAAGGTAGCGGATTCAACTGACCTCGTGATTTTAAAAGTATAAGTATATATATATATATATATATATATATATATATATATATATATATATATATATATATATATATATATCAGAATTTTATTATCTATCTACCTAGCTATATCTGTTTAGAAGAGGGTAGGCGCTATTAGCCTTAAAGATGTTTTATAAAATTAAACCCGGATTTTTAACTTTATTGAGATGGCGTTATTAAGAATGAAGTGTTAATTTGAAAGTAAGAGAGTTTATAAGATCTTATATATATATATTGATATAATGGAATATGCATACACCTTTGTTCCCCCTCACTGGAACATATATATATATATATATATATATATATATAAGATCTTTGGGAAGGTTTATAATTTTATAGTTCCAAACGTTATTAGACCTCCCCACAGATGTCTTCGGAGTTGATTATTTTCTGGAATGATCCAATCTGTAGTCCAGCCATCGGTTTCATCCAATGGAGCTCAATATTCATCACTAAAATACTTTGTGTGGAATCAGTTTTCGTGTACTATTTCGATCAACTTATCATGATACTCTTTGTCGTACTAAAGTTGGTAGTTTGATTGCCTTTGTCGCTTAGCCAATATTCGGCATCTTTTTTCCCTCTTGTTATATTCCCAACACCAGCTTCTTCAGATATTTTCTTGTTGTTCAATCCCCTTTGGCATTCTTAGCGTCAGATATTTGTTTTTTTCTCTATTTAGGCAGAGATTTTGATTTCTTTTTTGATTGTTTTGTATCTTTGTTTAAACACTTCACAATTTCCAATGTTTTATTCCTATCACTGAATAACTTTAAAATATCTTGATTTTTTTTTGTGACCACATAATTTCTTATGACCCATGCTAACATTTATATACCTGAAAATAGAAATAAATACCAATAAATATATATATATGTACAGTGTGGGGAAACAAATATTCGTACACATACAAAGTTTTAATTTATTGTATTTCCAACTAATGAATAAACATACGTTTCATATAATTAACTGTACACATATGCATAATTACTAAATATCCATAGAAAAGTGAAAAACATTGATTTAATAGAAATAAATCCCATTTATCCATTTTAATGGGTGAAAAAGTATTCGCACAATGCAAAAAAAGGATACATAATCTTCATTTAATACTTTGTAGAAAAGCCATTATTCACTTTTACAGCAACCAACCTCTTGTAGTTATCAATTAATGATTTACAAATTTTAGTTGGTATTTTGTTCCATTCTTCTTCGCATATGGTCTTCAGTTCAGGAATGTTTGTTGGAGCTCTTGATTGGATTTGGATTTTCAAATAACGCCACGGATTCACGATTGGGTTTAAATCTGGGGACTGACTTGGCCATTTCAGGATATTTACATTATTTTCAGCAAGCCATTTATTCGTAGATTTTGCAATGTGCTTAGAATCATTATCTTGTTACACATCTCTGTTATTTAAGGAGTGTAGATTTACGTCAACCAGCCTGCGCATTCGAGAGTTTTAATAAAGAAAATATGTCGTCCGGTAGGGTTCGAGTCGCTACACTACTTACAGAGGAAACTACAGTCACGTTCGGTGTACCTTAGTCCACTCAGTCACAGAAAACTTTCACAGCCAATTAAGGTACAATTATATTTATTAATAATATTAATAACTCTCGAGTTGCATAAAAGTCTTAAACTGCCAAATAAGTTCTTGTAATTATTACTAATAATATGATACTTGGTATATTATTTATCTAAATATAAGCATATCTTGAAGTTTTACCAATCTCCATTGGTTAATACCATTTTATCGTGATTAAATTAATTTGTATCGCAAAGACTGACAGTGTAGAAATTAAATGGGCTGGTTGATTTTGTTTTAACTCTCATTGGTTTATTAAATGTCTGATGGGGAAAACAGCTAGGATTGAACTCACTGCTCATGTTCAACGGGACTAACCTCGCTAACCACTACCCGAAGCCGCGGTTAAAATGTTGTGAAGGAATACAGAAAGAAAATACACAAATAGTGACAAGAAAAGAATGAAAATATAACGTAAGAAAGATATGCGACAAGAAATAAAGTGAATGGGCCATATATAGGTTATTGTATAAACAAATAAAGGAATGAAAACTTTTAAAAGATTGAAAACGTATGAAGGATAAAATGCGAAGGATAGCTAGACAAATGGCGGCGTTGATAGGAAAAAAAATCTATGGAAATATGTAAGCAAACAGAAAGAATGAAAGATGGATGAAAGAAAGAAAGAAAGATAAAAGAAAAAAAGAAAGAAAACGAACAAAAAACCAAAGAAATAATAGAAAAATGAACAGAAAAGAAAAAAAAGAACAAAGCAGAATAGAAAGAAAGAACAGTAAAGTAAGTAAGAAAGAAAGAACAGTAAGAAAAGAAGGGATAAAAAAGAAAGAAAGAAATAGAAAAGAAAGAAATAGAAAAGAAAGAAAAAAAGAACAGAAAAGAACTAGCAGATAACAAAGAAATAAAGAAATGAAGGAACAATAAAGAAAGAATTAAAAGAGAAAAAAAGAGGAAGAAAAATTACAAAAAGAAAATGTGCTTCTACAATTTCAAAGAGACTGCTGAAAAGTCCTCGACTCGACCAAGAATCAAAAAGAAATATTTATTCAGATTTCCAGAAGTGGATCGAGTCGAGTACTTTTCAGCACCCCCTCATAAAGATCCCCGCAATCATTCTAACGTAATCATAAACAGTGAGCTCCCAACGTTGTGAGAGTTGCTTCCATTTATGGTGACATAATGAGCCTGTCGCATTAAAAAAAAAGGGTATACACTAAACATTCAACCACCCAGGACTGTCATTGTGGAATTCTACCCGTATTTTTCATTTTATCATCTTATCAACCTCGTTCTCTTTTTACATACTTAGGGCTTGCATAGATTTTTTTTCCCGCCTTTTCCTGTCCTGGTTGACCCCGTGTTTTCTCTTGCATTAAACAGAGGCTATTTATTTTCTTTGACAAAGTTTATAACTATTCAAAATTCCTCTTTTTTTTCTTTCTATTCACTGAAAATATTTTTTGAGAGCTTCATTTCAATTGGATTTCAAAGAATGTTTCAAAGTCGGGCAAGCAGGTTTTGTGGTTCAGAAAGTTGAGTTTTAAATAAGATGTGCGTCATCATTAACTTTTGTAGCGAATATTGTCTTCACTGGTTCACACTGAAAATATTAGACGAATAGCAAGTAAGTCTGTCTATATTTCTGAGATGAGGTATTGTAATTATTTACATTATTTACATTGTTCAAACTATTGTCCTCATCTTTATTGTCATATTCTCAACGTTTCAGCCGTTATACACCCCTGTTTTTTTTCCAGGTATAAATCTGTCTCTTCTCCCCAACTATGGGTTAATGAGTAGGACTGATATCAATAAAATCATTAATATCTCAAAAAATTTACGATCTAAAATATTTTCTGCCTTTAAATAAACTGTAAAAGAGAAACTGTAAAAACTTTCTTCCTAATCTTTTATTTGAAGTAGTGTGGAATGTCAATATCTTGATTATGTCATTATTTTCTCTTCAATTTATGCTATTCATTTTTGTTGTTACCGCTGTTGAAAGTCTTCGCATGTTGTAGTTTCACTTATTTGGTAGAGTTCTTTGCGTGTGGTACTGTAGTGTCAGTCTACGAGAATCTATGAAGGATGGTCCTCGCTTATACCTACAGGATTTTTTTTCGCTCGAACCGTTTTTTAATCGTTGATCTGAGAAAATATCTGTATGCAGCTAACAGCTTCTGACTGAGTTGTGGGGGGGGGCATGATTGACATCCGCACGAGAGGCAATATGTGATTGATGATTTCTTTTTACAGTTTCTCTTTTACTGTTTATTTAAAGGCGGAAAATATTTTTAGATCGTAATTTTTTTTAGATATTAATGATTTTACAGATAAAATTCCTACTCATTAACCCATAGTTGGGGGAGAAGTGATAGATTTATATCTTTCCCAAGGATATTTGCGTATAAGTAAATAAAACGAACCCAACTGGAATTGGAACACGGCCTTCAGATTTCCAATTCCGAGCCATTATCCATTACACCAACCGCAGTCTTACATCCTAGCTTACAGGATCTGGTATTCCCAAGCGGTCCCCCACTTAGGTATTGACCAGTTTCGACGTTGCTTAACTTCAGTGAAGAGCTGAGATGCAACGAGGTTATTTAGGAATATTACTCGAGTGCTTAGGTTAATGTTTTGCATTATCTTGCAATTCGATCGAAAATAGAGAACCGCTGACGAGAGTTGAAGTCGTCTCTTCAATGTTTTATTGAACTGATATGTAATAGGAATTTTCTTATATGGCAGTGAATGCTTCGCAGTTTCCTCACAGATGAAGAGAAGACGAGGCAACAAGGAGATTTGGTTCGACAGAAGGGTACTGAGAATAACATATTTTTAAGCTTATCACCCCAAGCAAGGCGGGAGTGCTACTAGCATGCAAAGGGTTACAGAGAGTGGGAGCAAGAGTAAAGAGACGCGATAGAGGAAAGGATGAAGAGAAGAACGGGGAATGGATAAAGGCATCTGGCGATGTCGATTGACATTGCATTTGAATAGTTGGAGATTATAGCTATTCATGGAAGTAAGTAAGAGGAAGGGAGTTCCCCAGACGGGAAGTGCGAGACATGAAGCTATTAAAGTAGAAGGGACGGCTACATTTAACCGTTTCGACAGTGAAAATGTTGGACTGAGATGCCGACCCAGTGGCACGTTTAAATTCATGTAGTCTGGGAACTAGAGAAAGTAGCTCGTCGGAGCAGTTACCGTGAAAGTATTTGTAGAAAAGACAGAGGGAGGCGACGGCACGTCTGTGAGAGAGCGACTGTAAACGAGATGCCAGATCAGAGCCAACCACATTACTAATCCGTCTCTGGGTTTGTTTCGAGAACCTTAAGACGAACAGTTGGGGCACCAGACCATATATGGCAGCTGTATTCCATGCAAGGGGCGAATGATTGATTTATAGATTTGAAGGATGGACTCGGTCGAGAAAAACTTTCTGGCGCGACACAGAGAACCAACTTTCCTTGTGGTAGATGAATAAATGGACGAATCATGTAAGCAACGTGATAATCTTAATAAAAACCAATTCGGAAACAGCGCTGTCGCGGTCGGATAATACCCACTAATTTTGGATGCAAGTTCAAATATTACTGGAGGCTTCTTCATCATTTCCACGCTGTTTACTTAACGGTCGTATGATAACAAGCTAAGAGAAGTGATAAAAATATTAGCATAAAAGACGCACTCGTAAAACTTGAATAAAAATGACAATGCTAAAAATTTAGCATTGTCATTTCCTAATAAATTCCATAATTATAAATTCAACAACGAATATATATATCTATATCTATATTTATATACATATATATGTGTGTGTGTGTGTGTGTGTGTGTGTGTATGTATGTATGTATAGTATAGAAACTTTCCGCCCACGTATGCTTCTAACATTATGTAAGTACAGTATGCCGAAAAAAAAAATAATATTATTATATATCATTAGGTCAATAGACAAAATATATGCATCATTAGAAAATTCTTTAGAATTGGAACATTTGTGACCATTCTCAACAAAAGATACACCAAAAGTTGGATCTATACATACACTAAAGGCAAAAGTTTGAGACTTCCGTCTGGATTTAATAATTAGTATCTTTCATACCTTGTTTGGTTTAAATAAATTTAACTAATCTAAGGGCCTGAAAGTAGCCCATTAGTTCATGGCATTCAGGTTTTAGAGACAATGTTACTTAAAATTTTTAATCCGCCAAATCCAAGATTAGCCAGCAAGGTAAATTAGACAAAAAGAGCTAAAGTTTTAAGGAGCATTATACAGTAATGGTCTAATGTTCTTGCTATCAATTTTATTATTGAATATATGAGAAAAGCCATCTAGAAGAGAAAGTCTCTTTTGCCGGAAGTGAGCGAATAGATTAGTTTTGAAAAAGACACATGACCTCCGAAATCTAAAGTGTGGTCTCTCCCCCTCTCTGTCTCTCTCTCTCTCTCTCTCTCTATATATATATATATATATATATATATATATATATATATACAAGGGCCGTGGTGACCTATTACCTTGCCTTTTTGCGTGTTTATATATCTAAATATGTCTGCGGGTTTGTGTTTTATAATCTGATTGTGTTTGTCTTTTGCAAGATTTCACCCTCCCCTGCCCATATCATCACTTCAAATGTATCTAAGTTGTAACGAAGCTCAGAGCAGCATTAGATTTTGACGTTTATTCCAACTGGATTTTTGACCTTTCAATAAAAACAAAATAAATAACAAAACATATATATTTTTCCTCAGTTTCTTTTAAAATAATTTTATAATTTTTTAAACTTAATACAGGTTAAATTTAAAATTGGTAATTTTGAATTTTATAGTAAAATTTAATATTAATTAGTTAACCCTAACATTAAATCATTAATTAATTATTATAACCAGGTTTTTTGAATGCTCATATACTTGTATTTTGATTCGTCATTCCAGCTTATGTTACAGCGTTTCCCCTAGCGAGGGGTGTTTGATTGATTTAAACCTTTTAAAACCCTTTATTCTACATTGAACATTATCACTTCATGAGACACCAGAAGGGTTGAAATAAAATGGCTATTTTTGTAGTGATTTTATGATATATTATATTTATGTTATAATTTTCGAATAAATAATAGCCTACAAATCACTCGATGAATATTATGATTCTTTGTTTTTTTAAAACAAGGATCATAACATTGATCGAATGATTCGTAGGTTAATGCACCTTTAAAATTTTGTTATCGAAGGGATTTCGCCATTTTCTTTCATTAACTTTACTAATCTACTTTTTTGCATGAATGATTCATACAGACATATATATATATATATATATATATATATATATATATATATATATATATATATATATATATACTCTCCCGTCGAATTCCACGTATGAGGGTCAAGCAGATCAGTTCCTAGGAAACCTGAGAGCCCGACACCATGAGATTTGATTATAGTGGTGAAGGTTTTGTGCAGAGCCATCCACAGTTTTTGAAGGACCGAATACAGAGACCTGGTGCAAAGGATCCTCCACAGTGCAACACATCCAAGGTTATAGAACCCAGTATGTCATGCTGGAGGGAGAATTAGAGGATTCATAATTTATATATATATATATATATATATATATATATATATATATATATATATATATATATATATATATATATATATATATATATACAATAGACCTTTATATATATATATATATATATATATATATATATATATATATATATATATATATATATAAGGTCTGTTGTATTATCCTAATGGTTATTGGGTTGGGCATACAGTTTCTATTTCATATTTACATGTGCTCTGTCTCTGATAATGAGCACTTTTATTCACAAATGTACCACACCTTAAAAATATATATATATATATATATATATATATATATATATATATATATATATATATGGTGATAGATAGATAGATAGATAAAGACAAAAGTAAAACTAACGCGTTTTGTTCTCTGAGGGAGTTTATCATGGAATTTTTCTTTGATAAAGTCCCTGTTCTATATGCAGTTTCACACACACACACACACACACACACACACACACACACACACACACACACACACACACACACACACACATGAGGGCCTGTATGCCAACGTCTTAAAACTAAACCAGCTGCTAATGCAGCTATTTCCTTACAAAAGTTATCACTTCTTCGTCTGCTTCATAACGTTTGCTCTCGGTGCTTCTTTCATTGTACCAAAGAGACGGACGTATTTTGTGAATGTCTACAGGAGTTTCTCCTTCGGCATCAAAGAACTCGATTACTGCTATTTGCTTCTGATGGACTTCCAACGGGGCAGGCATTTTTATACCAGCTAATTTATTCTTATATCTGGAAAAAAAAAATAAGATAGTTTAAGATCTAGAGTGGATGTGCTTTTACATTTGTGCCAAATTTCGAATAAATTCATTGAGAAATGCGCCTCCTATGACATAATTGCATTACTTTTTGACTCAAACTCCTACATCTATCGGCTTGAGCACTTGAGAAATCTTAAAGAAAATGTATACCACGGTATCTATTTCAAATACGAGTATCCACTAAAAATAACATTTGAAGTAATAAACATGTCGGATTAAAAATAAATCCATTAATTCTTTCAATATATATATATATATATATATATATATATATATATATATATATATATATGTGTGTGTGTGTGTGTGTGTGCTTACATACATACCGATAGTCAGAGAGAAACAATGTCATAATGAACAAACTGAGACAGATAGATAATGAACAGACTAAGATAGATAATAAAAAGAGACTGCGATAGATAGATACAGATGATAAACAGACTGATATATATATATATATATATATATATATATATATATATATATATATATATATATATATGTAGAGGGGAGAGAGAGGGAGATACATAATATAGATATATAGATAGCTAATATATATATATATATATATATATATATATATATATATATATATATATATATATATATATGTAATTTAACACTGCCAAAGATCAATATCAACCACGATTAAAAATATGCACAAAATGTGCAATAATAATAATAATAATAATAACTTTGATGCAACAGTGGGTAGCTATGATGGTGCATTTATGTGAACTCATACACATATATATAATCAATAAATATGATTAACAAAAATATATAGGTCTATACAGTGACGACGGTCTATTCTAAGAAAGTTCAACGGCATAACTATAGAAAAAATAAGAAAAGAAATAATGAAGTCTTTCAAAAACCCTAGGATTTATAAATTAAATGTAAAGTACAACCAAAAATAGTGATTTTCTTAGATATAACATTCAACGTAAACAGCAGAAGCCACAAACCATACAGCAGACTAAAAAAAACGATATACATTAACAAAAATAACATTAATGAAAATTCCAAACAAATTCAGAAATACCCATATCTATAAAAAAAAGAATACTAACAAATTCTAGTAGCCTAAAAATACTCAGTGAAAACAAAACAAAAAAAAACAAAAAACATAGGAAACAACCACAAGAAGCAGTGGATTTTCGAATACAAACACAAAAACAATTCAAACAAAAACAATAGAAAAAGAAACTTTCTTCAAAATAATTGACAAATACTTACCGACAAAACAAATCATCAAAAATTATCAACAAAAATACAATCAAAATTATTTGCAGCTGCATGGATAACATGGAGAAATTAATAGCTAAGCACAATAAAAATATTCAAAACCAATAACAATTACAACAACAATAACATACAGCAAAACAACACCATTAAATGTAACTGCAGGAGCAAATAAAATTGCCTACTTAGCAATAAACGTTTAAACAATAAAATAATATACAAAGCTATTGTAACTAATAACATTAACAGAGACGAAAAATACATAGGTGCCACAAAAAAAACTTTTAAAGAAAGATACAAAATGGTCTTCAAAACAAAACTACACAAACAATACAACCGTATCAAAATACACATGAGCCAAAAGAGAGATCAGTATTCCCACCAATGTCAAATGGGAAATTACAGAAAGAGCAATCCCATACAGTATTAACTGTAAAAATTGTAAAGTATACTTAGAGGAAAAATTAGCAATAATTAGTTTTAAAAACCAAAATAAATACTTAAACAAGAAAACTGAAATAATGGGTCAATGTAGGCATATAAATAAGTAATTAATTTGATATCTAAGTACTAATTAAAAATAAACAAATAAAACAAATATAATATAAACTTTAGATAAATAAGTAAATAAATAAATGAAATAAATATAATATAAATTTAAAAAAATAATTATTAATAAATACAAAAACGAACAAATATTAAGTATACACACCTATACGCGTGTGTGTGCATGTTCACGCGCGCACACACACACATACAAACGAAGAAACCTAACTCACATAATTATTACCTCAATATATAACACCAAGGCAAAAACCAAATAACCTACTGTTAAATAAAATGAAACATTAGATAAACGATAACATATGATATAAGCAAATACTTAATTTAATACATATACAATATTTAAAAATTACATATATGTACGTGAGTGCAGTTTGCCTGTGGGTGCTTGTGTGAGTCTTGCGGGAATATATATTATATATATAAAAACAACAAAGATCTATGGAAATATACAGGTGGGGGGAAAGGACAGAAAGTCTTTTAAGTGTATCCGGAAAATAATCAGCTATTCAGATGTAACTCAGTAAATGAAACCGGACCTTACAACACATATGTGACCAGACCCTCTATCAAGTGAATATCGAATTCTGTACAGTTTGTTTTGCAAATCATCTAATCAACCAGATCTTTCTGTACTTTCGACTATATTTGCTTAAACAGTAGTCGACCGTAGTCGAAATCATCGAGTCAATGCGAACAATCCTTTCCTTAGTTGCATAATGTAGGCTTCGCCAGGGTTACGTACAGTTTTAAATTCAAACTATTCCTTCTCTTAGATAAGCTACCACACACGGCTATAAAATCCAGTATGTCCTACTATTTGCGCATGGGAGAGAAGAGTTGAATTCATTCATTCCCAAAGACTGTTAGCACGTAACGCAGCTGGAATTCGAACTCGACTCTCTGATTCGTCAATTTCGAGCCGCAATCGATTACTCTACCGTGCCCCGATTACATCGTAGTGTCAGGAGAGGGTCTTCCCGTCGTGGGTATCTCTTTATCTCCCTGCAAATTCTGTATTTTTGCAAAGCTAAAATCGCCACTGAAACATTAACAATGAGATTAACGAAAACGCGAGTGATAATCAAATATCGATCCTGAATGTATCTGTTTTGGAAAAGTTTATCTTAAGTCCTAATTCTTGAAACTCTGTAAAGAACTTTTGTGGTTGTTTAAGATCCTTCTTATATCAACTCTGAACACCTGTGTCATCAGCATAGGTCCTTGCCATCATCGTCAGTACACTAACCTCTGGCAGGAAAACATTAGCTCTGTTTTCAATTAGTAGATTCGTTTGAGATGTGGTGCACTATATTTAACTTTTCTAGACCCATTTCTTAACATCTGTTTTTGTAAACGCGCAAAAAATAGTCCCGACGACGTTTGGAATGATTCGATTTTTGATCCTTCACCGGACATATATGACGTTGTGGATTGATATGGTTCCTCTATCAGATTAAGCCATTTAGTAGTGTCAGAGCTTGGTCGAAAATTTTCTCATGGATGGTCATCTGCTGTTGTGAGATTAACATAATTGGTATATAACTTGCTATTCGATAAGTACACTATTTCATAGAGTTGTTTCATGATTCGCTCTTGCATGGAGTATTGCTGCCATATATGGTCTGGAGCCCCTTCTGTTTGATAAAATCCAGAGACGGATATGTAATGTAATAGGCCCTAATCTGGCATTTCGTCTGCAGTCGCTCTCTCACAGATGTGCCATCGCCTCCTTCTGTTTTTTTTACAACTACTTTCACGGTAACTGCTCCGTTGAGCTGCTTTCGCTGGTTCCCAGACTTCATGAATTTAAGCGTTCAACTAGGCTGGCATCTCGCTTTCACCCTTTCACTGTCGAAACTGTTAAGTGTAGCCGTCTCTTCTACTCCAATAGCTTCATATTTCGCACTTATCACCTGTGGAACTCCCTCCTCTTTTCCTGTTTCCCTGATAGCTATAATCTCCAACTATTCAAATGTAATGTCAATCGACGTCTCCAGATGCCTTGATCTATCCCCTACCCTTCTATTCACCCCTTCCTCTATCACTCCTATTTGCTCTCGTCCCAACTCTGTAACCCCTTGCGTGCTAGTGGCTTCCCACCTTGCTTGGGGTGAAACGCTTAAAAAAAGATATATATGTTCCCATTGAACCCCTTACAAGAAAGAAAGCCAAATCGGATTGTTAGAAGTTGGCGTTCATAAAATGTTGAGAGTCTAGTTAGTATAATCTTAATTACTACTTTCGCTATAATGGATAGAATTGAGATACTTTTGTCCATGTGAAGATATTCAGCACTGTCTTTTTGTTTCTAAAGTGCGTTTATACGTAACCTCATTGCTTTTGATTCCAGACTCCCCGAATAAAATTGAGAAGGCTATCCGGAAAGAAGATTTTGTAGCCTTCTGAAATGTTTAAGCAACCATAGAAAAAAACTGATATTTCCTTCTTGGTTTTCTGAACAGAAGTAAAGTTTTATCCCCTGTTTCATGTTTACGATTGGGTTTCCGGTTCCTTCTAAAGTCTACTTCAACTGTATTCTTCTAACGTCTCCTCATGAACTCTGAAATTTTTTCACTATTGATTGTTTCCTCAATAGGAGTAAATAGGTTTGCCTATCATCCAGTTCATACTCCCATCCTGTTTTTTGAACAGGAATAAAGGCTTATCCCGTGATTCCTGTTTAGTATTGGGTTTCCGGTTCCTTCTAAAGTCTTTTCATTCTCTTTCACTCACAGTAGCCCATTGAGTATTAGCGGCATTATCGCCTTGATTGGGGTAAAGTGATAAAAAAAGAAGAGTACTTTGACTAGAATTAAGACGATATTGTACAGTGTCGGCTATTTTTTCTGTTAATATTAAATGGTGATATACTTTTCTGGCTGCGTATTTATGCCTCATTTTCACTTTTATATTTCAATGAAAACAGCAAAAAAGCATTAAGCTGAACTTCGTTTTTGTGTTACTGTCTGCAACATACCCTGGGTGGATATTAAAATATGCAACTGTTTTCTGACACAGGTGTCTTTCGAGTCAGCGATAGGTATTTTTAACATCTGCCGGAGACATTGCGGTCAGATGAGAAATGATAATATAATAGTTTATTTTGGAACGTTACACTGTAAGTGAATTTGAAATGGAGTTTTGAATGAATAATTTCATTAAAGAATGATATTAGAAAAGAAGAAATATCAAAGATGACAACAATTTATGAAACAAAAAAACTGGAAATAAACAAACGAAGACTAGTGAAGAATTTCAACGAAATTAATTCAACAAGACTAGATTACACAATTTACATCGTTCAGACTCTTGCCCTCATTTTTATTGCCATAGTCACGACGTTTCGGTCGTTGTACGTTCCGATCTTCTTCATGTGATATATGTTCTAATTCCACGTGCAATGCTTATTTTGGATACCACATTTTCAGTTAATTCCATTTAGTAACTCAACTCTCCATGTTGTTTCATCCCTTTGCAGGGGCCAGGTATTGAAAACACAATCCTTTGCGTTAAGTTACTATCTGGATTACTCAGCCAACGCGTTTATCCACTAGAGGATATCAGTGAGTGAATTTTTATGGATTATAAACATAATGTCACAGTAGCTATTTTCCAGAGCTCATATTACAATTTATATTATTGTAGTTTTTTTTTCTAGCTCTCTGTATTACTGCTTCCCATATTGTATTTATGTGTATGTTTGGTCGGCTTAAGAGATTTTTGTGGCCAAGTATATAGAATAGATATTGAACCGATAAAAACTAGTAAATAAAACTGAGTAAAGGAGTAGTTCCGCATTATGCAATTTTGGGGGAATATCTTGTAAACAGAGGCTACCAGGGATCTTGTGCGTTTTTTTCTAGTGTTTTCGCTAGTATTTTCTCTGGTATTTCTCTAGTATTTATCTAGTATTTGTATCTAGTATTTTCTAGTATTTTCTAGTATTTGTATCTAGTATTTTCTATTATTTTCTCTAGTATTTTTCTAGTATTTGTATATAGTATTTTTAGTATTTTCTCTAGTATTTGTATATAGTGTTTTTAGTATTTTCTCTAGTATTTTCTAGTATTTGTATCTAGTATTTTTAGTATTTACTCTAGTATTTACTCTAGTATTTACTCTAATATTTGTATCTAGTATTTTCTAGTATTTTCTCTATTACTTTCTAGTATTTTTCTAATATTTTCTGTAGTATTTTTTAGTATTTGTATCTAGTATTTTGAATATTTTATCTAGTATTTTCTAGTATTTTCTCTAGCATTTTCTAGTATTTTTCTCTCGTTTTTTGTCTAATAAATTTTTGACATCTTTTATTTTTTTCATATGCTACATTTGTTATTGCTTTTTTAATATAAATTCTGCTATTTAAATATAAAAACAACTCCAAATCAGATATCCAGTTAGATTACTGCTTTAATAATTGAAATCTATTTGTTCAGCCTTTAAAACTCAAGTGCTCTACTCATGAGAATATTATTAATGTAAAGAAAATATAAACGCTGAACATGTTAAGTATCACTTAACACTGCAATTTGAACAAACAGATTGAATATATTTACTCCCTTGCCGTAATTATCCTTTAAGGGATCGTATTAAACAGAAGGCAAAAGAAGAAAAAAAAAATAAGTTGAAAGGTCTCCTTAATACTATAAAATGTTTCATCGGTATGGAATTCATATCAAATAAAGGTTCAAAAGTAACACTCAAGAAAGAGAGAATAACTGAAACAAACGCAGAAGTTGTCGATTTTGTCACACAAATAAAGGAATTGTAGTAAGAAAATGTAACACTGCCTACTCAAATGTAGAAGAAACAGTACTACAGGCGTGTGCATCTGGTGTTGAACACTGATTTGAATTTCCAAAACAATTTCAGCCATAAACAATTTGGCTGTTCCTGTGGTGCAATACACTTTCAACATCGTTAACCGGACCATTGCTGACATTAAACGAATGGATCTCAAAACGGCAAAGCTCCAATGAATGTATCATTCTAGAGCCAATGCTGTTTGTCTGCATGTGCCCAGATCCTAAGGAGGCTGAGGATTAGTTCAACTAGAATTGTCGTACAAAATGACAACAATCGATCTTCAAAGATATCTAGAAAGTCAAAAGAACGTGAAAGAAACTTTATAAAGGAAGCCAACACATTCTCATACTACAGTGGCACAAACCTTAAAAAAGAAGGAAAAAAGCAAATGCAATGGACCAAATGAAGAAACGATGACAAAATAAACCTCTTCATCGCCAATACTGTGACCGTACCAAAGAATGTGAGATAGACAAGATCCCGTACCCATCAGTGTTTGCGTAGTGCAGGATTAAAAAATGAAACCGAAGATTTTATTCTTGTTGCACAAGACCAATGATTGCTAACTAGAAACCATCAAGCAAACATACTGAAAAGTTGTGTTGATTCTAAATGAAGATTCTTTGATTTACGGGAAGAAAACTGCAAAAGTTAACATGAACACCACCCAGACCCGCTTACAGACATATACCTTGTAACAATTTTATAGGACTTTTATAGAACAATCTGAAAAAATATGGTACATGAAAGCATCAGTAATTTCAGTTGTGGTTGGAGTCCTGGGTTTGATTGGGAAAAGATACTGATAGACACACTGAACGGAAACCTAACCGCCGATGCCTTAAAGATATACAAAAATTTGTTGTTACAAGTACAGCTCGCATCTTACGAAGGGTTTTATCAATATAAAATGTGTGTGCTCTTAGGTTCAAAAATGTTCAGTAAAAATGTCATGATGCCATTTTTGACCTTAGGTCTCTGGTTGGAACCCGGAAGGAAATGAGTAAATAACAGAAATCAAAGGAAATAATAATAATAATAATAATAATGTTGGATGCCGAGAGGCATGTGTTTTCAGCTTGAAAGTTGAGACAGCCAAGGCGGTTTGGATTATCCGTCTAGATACTTGGTAACACCATAGGTCGTCGGAGTGGATTGGGCTAACCGACCTAAAGCTAAAAGCATTTTTAACTGCGCTACTTTTATCAAAACGTCTCACGTTTAGCTGTGATATATTTACCTGGTATACCATTATCAGTCGAGGCATCATGATGGAAATATTGAGGTTCATATATTTGTACCCTAGAGTTATTTTGGCGGATTGCGATCTCACTACTACTACTACCATTAATAATAATAATAATAATAATAATAGAGGACGTGCATGAAGTAGGAATGGAAAAAATGGTAAAAACAGAAAAAGTAGGAAACTTCATCTCAGTCATCCTTACCAAGAAGCTCAAGTAATTCCTATTACAAATTTAGACTCCATAAAATTATAGCCATTGCGTGAAAGGCAATTACGGTATTTAATATCATCCAATCATTATAATCATTCCGCTTGAGTGAATCTATCATTAATCAGCTCTGACCTATTTATACTCAATCTACTATATCTGATAAAAATTATTAGTTACATTCAATAAGCTAGAGATTATTAATTTGTTGTCATTTAATTTCAACCAAATTATTTTTTTTAGTCTCGAATAGTTTTGATCCCAAAATCGTAATGAAATACGGCTTTTTATAATTATCCCGTGTGATTTTGCACTAGTATTTTTATATTTCGTCTTTTAACTCTATGTTTCGGCCGATGCATTGTTTATTCAGATACATTCACGTACAGATTGCGTATTGTAATTTTTGAATCTCATTTAGTTTTTGTTAGCATCTAATACGTTCTCAATTGGCTGCCAAGTCTGAGCGTCAAAAATTCAATTTTTTCCCGAGTTTGAAATAATTTAGATAATCTTATCCCATTCTAGTAAAGGGCTAAAATGTTAAGGAATTCTGTAAGGCTGGAACTCTGTACACTAGAATAAATTTTTCCAAACTTACATTGGTGATCTTTTTTTTTAAATAATCTTTGGCGGAATTAAGCTTTCGGAAGTGTTGGCAATGTAACATAAAAGTGGAATCGGTGTCCCGAGTTCAAATTCCAGGTTAATCTGTTGCGTTGGCTTTCACACTTATCCATTGGAAAAGACATAAATTCGTCTCATCTCCCCACCACCAGCAAGACGTTAATAGCAGTGTAGACGGCTTTCTAGTTTTGGAAGTCAACCGGTCTTAGAGAAGGAAAACTCTGAGATGGAAACGGGAAACCAGTTCACTATCTTGCCATCGAACTGCAATTTGGAAATATCAATAGATGTAGCGAGCCATAATCGCCTACTTGAGGCATTAAATAGGAAAGAGAATTTGTTCGTCAGGCAATATATAATTCAGAATTTATATAAAAAGAAATAATTCAATGGGAATTTTATTTAATAAATAAATTGTAACTAAATAAAAGAAACAGTTGATTTACGCGGAGATGCCGCGATACAGCAGTTTGGAAAGCTATAAAAGGTGATTGGTAATTGCTATTAGATATGAGGTGTCCAGACTTTAGTAGTATGTATGGGGGACATTAACAAACTACTTCTTATAAACATCAAATTGCTGTCTGTATAGATTCTGTAACAATTTTTTAATCTTTTTATCCATTTACCTGGTGTTCTTGGGTATCCATAATTAAACTATTTTCTTTTTTTTCCAAACAACGCCCAGTAAAATGTATGAATATACTGAATAGATTTCCTATCGGAAACTTAACGAAATCTAGTTTAGTTTTAAACAAGTGAAAGTGGCTTTTGAACATTTGTTGTTCGTTTTTTAATTCTACAATTACTTTGTCAATAAGTGGCGTTAAAACTTGCTAAGGATTCTGCTGAATTTTGGGCAAATCAAATAAGACATTTAAAGTGCTCTCTTTCATGATTACTGCTTGATTCTTGGTGAGATTTTGGGTCAAGCTAATTTCCTGATCAACTCCGAAATTTATCTTCGGAAAAAAAAATTATTAAAAGCTACAAAAACAAGAAAATATTTCTCTTTGCTCACAGCACACATGATGTGCACCTCTTGTATAAAAAGAAAATGTCAGGAAAATTCAAGAAGATCACGTGCACTTTTGTCAACAGTTAGACTTGCTCATTATGGCGATTATCAAAGCGCAGCTTAGATGTGGATGTATGGGGAACCCAGTGAGAATCGAACTCACTACTCAGTCATAATTTTTCTTGCGAGACAAGCTTACTAACCATTAAACCACGTCGAAGTCCCCATGGTGATTTTCTAAGCGTAGCTTAGATGCGACCCAAGGACGAAAGTATGGGGTACCCAGAGACGATCGAACTCATTGTTCAGTCGTAATTGATTTAGGGAAACAAGCGTGCTGACCATTACACCTCGCTGGAATGCATTTTCTCTAAGCATAGCTTAGATGTCGCACCAGGCTGAAAGTATGGAGCACTCAGTGAGGGTCGAATTCACTATTCAGTCGTAACTGATCTAGCGAAACAAGCTTGTTAGCCATTACACCACGTTGAAGTGTCCGAGGATTTATTATTATGGAGTGATACATTCAGTTGAATAAAAAACTTAACTGTTATTGAGAGACACATTAGAGGAGTGAATAAACCAGAACTGAATATACCTCAAAATATTCAAAAGTCATATACCTTGCCATTTCCTTCTTTTCTTTTTATGTGGCACTAGCAGCATGACCCGGCGTTGCCCGTGCTTGATTCAAAAATCGTACGACTCATACAACAATCGCTATCACTTGACTTAAAATATTTTTGCCCTTCCTTGCCTTTAAAGGAGTGCCCTTTGCCGTGCTGATGTTGCTACATGCCTTACTTCTTGCCTATCTCAGACTGCGAATTTTGTCTAAGCTCTATACTAAACATTAAATCTGTTACGAAAAAAAGAACTAAACAAAATGAACACAAAACGATCAGCTTTAAAAAGGACTCGTAACTGGAAAAACCGAATGAAAAAGAATGTTAACAACAAATACTTTTTCACACGCAACCCAGTTCTGCGGAATCAGAATCAACGTTGAGTTTAAGCAAGCGAATGAGCCAATTGGAATAAAGTGCTATGCAGATTTAAATTTTTCCCACTTGTGACGAATGCAGCTATCGATTTTTTTGCATGCTAGCATGCTAGTTAACATTCGTGTCAGTCAGCTGTTGGCTCTCACGCTGGCCAATAGAATCTTCCTGCCTATTCGTGGCAGCCAGCTATAGGCTCTCGCTCTGGCCAGTAGAAAATGGCCGCAAACTACATGAAAACTGCCGTAGAAGCATGAAAAAATCGATTATTTCTACTATCGATGGGAGTTGGGAAATGCAAAGCCGGTCTTGGCCTTCCCGCTAACTTAGAGCATGTGCATGTAAACTTTGGTGCAAATCCGTCGAAAATTGCGGTCGTGCATTCGTTACACACACACACACACACACACACACACACACACACACACACACACACACACACACACATCCTGCCTTTTATAGATAGAGATGTCCTTTCAGGTCGTAGGCGATCATGGATCTCCACTTCCTTCTATCCCTTACAGCTCTTGACAAGTTCCTTCCCTCTTCTACCTACCCCAGACCAAGTTCTGTCATCTACTTCCATAAACCCGTTAAGTATGTCATGTGTTGTTTTCCTTCGTCTCTCTTTTCGTCTATTCGACTCGTGAGTATCAGATTCTCCAAGTCCTCCCTCCTCACTACATGTCCCAGAAACTTCAGCTGTCTTTTTCTGATGTTAAGTGTAAGCCTCCTCCTTGTTTGCAACCTCTCTAAGACCTCATTGTTGCTCACATGCTTGGTCCATGATATCCTCAGCATCCTTCTATAGAACCACATCTCTGTCGCCTCGAGTCTCTTCTTCATCTTTGAGGAAATCGTTCAACATTCGCTGCCGTAAAGAAGAATAAATGTCACGTAACAGCTCAAGGACCTAAATTCTACCTTCATCAATCTACACCCGCCCCCACCAAAAACCTTAAAACAAACAAAACACAAATCAAACAAATTGATTATTTCAAGCGTACTCGAACACCATGAACAAGTTTCTTCCATTCTCTCTCTATATCTCTTTCTACCATGATCTTCATAGGTTATTCTCTCCTCAAACCGAGAGCGTTTCTTTCTTCACTTCAATATCTGTCGAAAGTAGCACATCTTTCGTTCCCAGGTTGACATCCTATTGGGGATGCGCTATTTGTTGACCTGCGCATCAAGTCCGTGTTACAAAGAATTGGATTTACTTGCATGCAGTGTGTCACGTCCTTTCATACTTACATTTATAAATACAATTCAATACTTGTAACCGTAACTGCAATATTCAGCTAATTGATTGATTCGTTTACTACGGCTTATCAACACTTCGCTGGTTATTTTAAACCAGAAAATATATTTAAATTTCAAGAATTTTCATTTTTGAGATAATAATGATTTATTAATATAAGTCTAATTAATTAATGTCCTGGATACGACGATAAACTACATCTGACAGCAAGGCCTCTGATCGGGAAGTTGTGAGCAGCGTCGACCCACCTTTTAATTCTTCTTGTTCCCAGGTCCACTCTGACCTGGGGTAGTAGCACCTGCTAGGGTTCCAGATATGGGCAAATAGTTAATCACCAAACTGGTGTCAAAGCACGATAAAAGTATAATCATATTTATAGTAAAAATATCAGTAATACATATTTCATAGTAAAAAGAAATTACCAGGAATAGATTTTCGTAAAAAAATAAAAATTAACTGTAATGATTTAAAAAATACCATTAATACATTTTTGTAAAATAAATTACTACTGTTTTCAAGAAAACTAAATTTCGGCATTAAATGACCCATAAGGAGTTGATATGCCGCTAAACAAACAAAAATCTAACTAATTAACCTATAGATGGGGGAAAAGAGATGGATTCATAGCTTTCCCATAGGTATTTGCACGTAAGTGAAGTGAATATAACGAACCCAACTGGAATTGAAACTCGACTCTCTGATTGACAATTTCGAGCCATTATTCGTTACACTACCCTCACATCCAAGCTTACAGCACCTGACTCGACAATGTTTAACTTCGGTGATCGTATGGAAACCGTTGGTTCAAACGTGGTATGTCCGTAAGCCGTATTCAGCTAACTAGTATTGGTGTAACCCTGCCATTGTATTTGACTGTGTCGCTTATCATCTGCCATCGATCACTGTATATCAAGCCGATATGCTGATGCTGACATATCTGTGCAACTAGAGAGGTTCTACTTGTTCCAAATTTTTGTCATAGGTTGAACTTGCCAGGAGATAAACTCCCGCCAGGAAAGCTCTCCGGATCATAGGAACATACTAGCCACTTCCCCAGGTTGAGGTATCATGGAAATTAAGCATGGGAATCATTAAACTACTTTAGGATATATTTTCGTTTGACAGCCTCTGTCATCCGCATTGCATGTCGTTGGAACCCCATTTAAACAAAGAAGGCCTGTGAAGAAACTGTAGACTAAAAGATATGTTTGTGCTATTATTATGAAATCATTCATCGAGATTATGGCGTTATGCACTCAATGCAAAGTACAGTTGACCTTGTCCGAATTTCAAAAATTTTTTAAGGTCTCATAAATCTTTAAACATCAGATATGTTTAAACTCTGTCTACTTATAGTTAGCGACGGGGAACTATTTTAAGTCAAGACTCCACCCCGATCAAAAATAAGTAAAGAAAAAAAAATGTATGATATATAATGCACGCACACTCGCACACACTCGCACACACACACATACACACACACACACACACACACACACACATATATATATATGCATATGGGGAATATATATCCACCCCGATCAAAAATAAGAAAAGAAAAAACGTATTATATATAATGCACCCACACTCGTGTATATATATATATATATATATATATATATATATATATATATATATATATATATATATATAGAGAGAGAGAGAGAGAGAGAGAGAGAGACAGACAGACAGACAGACATACAGGCAGGTGCATGCAAAATAAGAAAAAAAAAAACGTATTATATATAATGCACACTCGCTATATATATATATATATATATATATATATATATATATATATATATATATATGTGTAGATGGGGGAATATATATGCAAATACGAAAGCACATCATCTGAAATTTTTAGAACCTGAATTTTCAGTGTATAATGCTCGATGTCCAGAATTAGAGGAGAAATAACGGGTTAAGTGCATTGACAAGGAAGAAGATTTTGTTGAAAAATAAAGATCTGTTGTATAAAATAGATGCTTGCTTCGGCGTTTGGCTACTGATTTAATGATGCACCTACCACTAGAGACTTTTATGTTCTTTTATCATCGTAAACCCGCACACTCACACGCGTACAAATGCCTGGATGTGTGTGTGTGTGTGTGTGGGCGCTTTTTTATGTGCATACATACATACATACTTATATATATATATATATATATATATGTCTGTGTAAAAAATGTGTATGTATATAAATATATATATATATATATATATATATATATATATATATATATATATATATATATATGCAATTTTTATATATATTATTTATATATTATATATGCGCGGTACTTATTAGAAAGCGGTCAATATCAGTAATAGAGCGAATATATTTAGTTGGATTGGTGTGAGTTTGTAACCTTGGGTTTCACGCTATTTGCTATCGTCAGACAAACTGATTAATTTTTTGTCGGACGATCAAAAATAGCGTGAAATCCAGGGTCACAAACTCACACCAATCAAATTACACACACACACACACACACACACACACACACACACACACACACACACACACACACACACACATATATATATATATATATATATATATATATATATATGAGCATATATAATTTGCGAGTCATTTGTGTGAAAGCTCGCTGGTGCGTATGGGTAGGCTAAAATTCTGGAATTTATTCGAATGTGAGTGGGTTTTGTCCGAATAACCACGTGATTACAGTCGCGTGTGACAAATTCGACTGGGTGAAATATTTATAGAACGATACGCTTTCTGTCGTCATATCGTAAAAGATAAGTAAATAATAATATACTGCTGTCATGTTATCTAAACATTTACTGCCTGGAATGCTGTATAGTAGACACACGCACGCAAATACACACGCACAAAACGAAATACGCATATACAGGGTGTGATGGGTGAATTGTCGCCATATTATTTTTAATTTTGCATATGCGCGTTGTTTGGCTTTGATTTTGTTGGCTGAAAAATATTTAGAGTTAGTTAGGCACCGTATGTTAGAATAAGAGCATCATGACGCAATTTAATCCACCAGATATTTGGAAACAGCAGGCTGTACCGCTTGGCATTCGTGCCGAAAGCTACATACAAACATTTCAGTGTGTTTGGGTGTCAAGCTAAGGACAGTGCAGAGGATTCGGAAAGAGTTGGATGGCAACGTTATGCCTCCATTCACCTTCACACGGCGTTAGATTCAACACGGAGGCCTACGTCAAGTGCTTTGAGGAGATTGTGCTGCACTAGGTCAAGATGGTGGCTGATGGAAGACCCTATGTCTACATCATGCCACACAAGTAGGCGAACCCAGTTATGGCTGTCAAACAATTTCTGCAGCCACACACCTCATTAACTACCACGTAACTACCCATACAACGACCCTCTTATTTATTATGTGTTGGACGCAGCTGAGCGAGTGACCAACAAAACTCCTTGTAACACCAAAGATGAACTGAAGGCAAGGATTATGGCAGCATTCCGAAGACGCTTGGTCGATTTTTGGAATAAATTTACGCTTTCGTATTTCAAGATGTTTTCGTGAATTTTGGGAAATATATAAAAGGAGATGTCAGTATTAGTTTCCTTTTTGCGTAATTTAGACGAAAATTTATTCATCGCACCCTGTACATATATAATGATTGACTAAATATAGCTTTGACCACAAGGCCAGTCATATGGTGAACCCAGGGATGATCGAACTTGTACTCAGTAGAAAGTGCTCTATTGTGACATGTTTGCTACCATTACAACACATAAAATATATATGAAAAATATATATGAAATATATATATATATATATATATATATATATATATATATATATATATATATATATATATATATATATATATATATATATTATAATTATTAAGTTGGATTGTGGTGTTTAGTCCCGTTTCATCTTCAAGCGAAATTTTTTCTGCATACCTACGCACTTATATTCACCAGTTCTATGAAACTCAGAATTTGTCTCTATGTACGCTGATGATGACTTAAGAAAGACGAAAGGTTGGACCATATTTGTTAACATTGGGCAATTTCTGGCATAATTTTTTCGTTATCCGAGAAGGATTATTCGTAATTTGGAAATGTCAACCAATAAAATTAATCGACACAAAATGTCTGTTGTCTTTAACAAAAATGCCATAAAGAACATTTACTGCCTAAATACAAACATTATATATATATATATATATATATATATATATATATATATATATATATATGTGTGTGTGTGCCAAAGATAAGGAGAAACATATTAAGTATGTGAGAGGGAGGTAATGAAATGTATGGGATCAGGCCAAGGAGACATTTCAAAAATGAATTCTGTTTGATCAATTGTTTAAATGTTAGGAAATGGTTTGACCCAATATCATTGAAATACCGATTTCATATATATATATATATAGTATATAATATATATATGTAGTATATATATGTAGTTTTAAATGTATGCTATATTTATACGTTAAAGTGCTCAATATCAGGCATAAAACATATGTAAATATAAAAGTGGACGCTGATGTCAACACCCAGCTGCGACAGTCTGTTTCATGTTTAAACGCCTGAAGATTGCGTGTTTAAGCATGAAACAGACTTCGCTGGGTGTTGACCTCAATATAGACTTTCTCTCTCCCCCCCTCTCTCTCTCTCTATATATATATATATATATATAATGTATTTGTGTAAGTGTATTTGGGTTTTGCGCGATTATTTGTATATTTCACTATATATGTGTGTATTTTTATAATGCCCATATGCGTGTTTGGTTTGGATTCAGGGGGTTGACTTTGCAACATGCCAATCTTTCTTGGGTTATTTCATCTTAAAACTTTTTTGTCTGTCTATTTCTTTCTTTCCGTCCCTTCTTTTTTCTTTAATTATATTTGAATATATTGGTATTCACTTAGTTCGGGAATAGTTAAATATTGGTCGTTCATTTTTGTGTCTAAACGTATTTTCTTGGTTAGGTGAAGGTCGTTTCTATTTGAGTTCTTCTTGGTTCGAGGAGAAGAGATGAATTATTTTTGAGTACGTAAGTATTTACTTGGTAGATAGAAGTTTTTCCTGGCGTCGTAGCTCTGCACGGAATATTACCAGCATATATTCCTGGTCGTAGAGCAGTGTGTGTTTGCGTGTGTGCACAGAAATTATCTATATATTTATTTTAGATATGAATCTTTATTTTGTAGCACGGAAAATCCTTATTTGATCATAGTGAGGCACCTGTTTTCGTTTCTGGGATCAGAGAAACAAATATTTGTCCGGGTTTGACTGTCGCAGAATTCTTTCTTTGCAATCCTCTTTTTAGACTTCCTTGTAAAGCAAATGTCGATTTGTATCTTATATTTACCCAATTTCTCATTCAGATGTTTCTAATTAATAAAACATCTAATGTGTATTTGAGGATTGGTAACTTTTTCATTTTATTTTTATAGCGTGTGTCTGTATGCCTGTTGGCGTAACGATTGGTGACACGGAAAAAAAAACAGAACGTATGAACCGAGTTCGAATTCCTGCTGAGGTAGTTTACATTCATGACATATTTAATAAATCCATTTCACCCTGCGCTCTTTCACACTTGAAGGAGTCTTTACTAAATATTTCGTCACTGGGATGTCACGATGGTTGATACAGAATAGGGTAAAATCAAAATTCAATCTTAGAGTCACGGAATCACCATATGTAATGAGACTATAGTAATAGTGGTCGATATAAAGCAAGATAGCCTCATGAGACTTATCCGTCTTCAGTTCGGTTTTAAGTTAAACGTGTCATTTTGGACTGGTTGCCACCTTAAAAGAAGCGAATCAGGTCCGCAATGTGATTTAGCCAAACGCTTGGAGGGAGAAAAGATGAAGTTGTCTGGAAGTGAACATAACGAAGTAAGTAACACTAGTCTACACATCCATGTACCCAGGTAGTGACAAAATAAGTAATCAGCCTTGGCAGGAAGGAATAAATATGTCTGTAAGAATCAGTCAGACTGAAGTACAAACAATAGATGAGCAGGTTAGTGCGATTACCCGTGCGTACAAGAAGATGGAATGAGCCCGAAATGCGATTTGCAGGTCGGGAATACTATACCTTTTCAACTTCAAAAAATGATAATAATCAACTTCAAAATGGACTTATTTTCAGGTAAAAAAAATACTCAACTCTAAATTGGATTAATCATGTTCAAAATGGATCAATCAACTTCAAAATGGATTAATCAACTTCAAAATGGATTAATCAACTTCAAATTGGAAAACAACTTCAAAATGAGAAATAATCAACTTCAAATTGGATTAATCAACTTCAAATTGAGAATTAATATAATACTAATAAATTTAATATTTATTCTTTTATTTTTACTTAAAAGGGATATAAAAAAATATAAACGTTCATAAGAAATTTATTTAAAAGATTACATCATCTAAATTAATTACAGAGGGAAGTAATCTCTGTATTCCAGATACGAAGTTAGTGCAAGTCTCAGGGGAAATATTATTAATTGCCTCGGATATCATCGCTTCTAACTTGCGGAGGCGAAATTCTTTAGTAGTTAAGGATCCCTGGCCATCACTTCTTAAAATCCCAACAATTGAGTCTGCCATACTTCTTTTTACGTCAGCTTTAATGACTGACCAAACTTTTTCAATGGGATTTAACATTGGACCATAGGGGGCAAGTCTGAAAATTTAGTGTTGCCTAAATTCATCCTCCTCCACAACTTCTTCAATTGAAGTATGGCAAGGGGCGTTATCAATAACTAAGACAACTCCCTTTTCATAAATTTCATTTGCCTTTCTAAGGCACTCCCTTGTCCATTCTTTCGCATCCTCTTTTTTGAAAGAACCTCTTTTAATTTTATGATGAATTAATCCATTATTACTAATACATCTAATATTTCAATTTACCAAAAAATATATCTCAATTTGAAGTTGTTTATTTCAATTTGAAGTTGTTTATTCTCATTTTGAAGTTGATTGTTTTTAGGTTTTTGACATTTTCTCAATTTGAAGTTGATTAATCCATTTTGAAGTTGATTGTTCCATTTTGAAGTTGATTAATCCATTTTGAAGTTGATTAATCCATTTTGGAGTTGATTAATTTTTTTACTTGAAAATAAGTCCATTTTGAAGTTGATTATTATCATTTTGAAGTTGAAAAGGTATAGAATCAAGCAGACGTGAAGTTTAAATACCTGTGAAGCGTTTTGAAAGAGGACGGTAAATGCGACACCGAGATCCGTAGACGTATTGGGATGGCCAAAGACGCATTCCCAAAGATGGGCAAAGTACTGAGAAACAGGAGGATTTCTTTGCTAACAAAGAAACGCAGGCTGAACTGTTACGTGACATCTGTCATTCTTTACGGCAACGAGTGCTGGACGATTTCCTCAAGGATGAAGAAGAGACTCGAGGTAACGGAGATGTGGTTTTACAAAAGGATGCTGAGGATTTCGTGGAGCAACGATGAGGCCATGGAGAGGATACAGACAAGGAGGAGGCTCATGTTAACATCAGGAAGAGGCAGCTGAAGTTTCTGGGACACATAATGAGGAAGGGGGGGCCTTGAGAATCTGATACTCACGGGTCGAATAGAGGTAAAGAGAGACAAGGGAAAGCATCGCGTGAAATTACTAGCGGGCTTGAGCAGGTGAATGACAGAACGTGGTATGGGGGAGATAGCAAAGGGAAGGAACTTTTTGAGAGCTGCAAGGAAGATGTGGAGAGCCATAATCGCCTACGTCCTGAAATGAGATGGCACATAAAAAGAAAAAAAGGTGCTGATCTTGGAAGCTGTTGCTATTCAGTGCGGACCTCTTGAAAAACATCGGAAGTCTAATGAACTAATTCTTCTCTATGCTTATGGTCTGTCTTTTATATTTGTAAATACGTTCTCGTTATTACTAACATAATTTGATTACTTATATCGTTAATTTCTAACAACAATAATAATAATATGGGAGTTCCTGTTACGGTTTTTTGGGTATATAATATATAACTAGTGAGCGAGTCAAAATGACTTATTTCTCTTTATAGTCGACCAATAGAAGGTTGACCAATCAGAAGCCGCTGAACATTGTATCCGTCGTGTATAAAGGCGGCCATCTTTGTTTTCTCACCGGAAGGACCAGAGGAAACTTGTCCGGCGAACATGAGAGACGGAAGAACTACGCTCTGCTACCTTGCTGCGATATCCACTGCGAACCTGCACTACGCTTTCCTATTGTCTCCGAAATATTCACTGCCAACCTCTGGATTCTATACTCGAGGACGACCGTCATGAAAATGTCTAACAGTTTCTACAAATTGTAATGTATCTTTGAAGACCTTCAAAAAACTATCAAAATACAATGTTCACATTTTTTAGATTTCCATTTCAAGGATCTAAAAATATATGGCACATGAGGACATAAATAATTCCAGTTGTAGTTGGTGCACTCGGATTGATTGAAAAAGGTTGCCATAGACTCATTAAAGTGATTTATGGTAGCCCATGCCTTAAAGAAATACAAAAAAAAATTGTACTCACAAGTACAGCTCACACATTACGAAGAGTTGTATCTATGTATAGTATGAGTGATCTTAGATTTTTTTTTTTTACAAAAAATATCTGTGAAAATGTCATTTTCGAGCTTATGTCTCCGGTTGGGACCCGAAAGGAAAAGTGTATACAACAGCAATGAAAGGAAATAATAATAATAATAATAATAATAATAATAATAATAATAATAATGATAATAGAGTGTGTAGGTGGCAGCACTACTTGGAACTGCTCATGTGCTGAGTCATGATTATTATCATCCGGCTGAGACGATATCAAGTAATAATAATAAGGATGATATCTAGGCAAATCGAACAGATAGAATTGAAAAATCATGTTGAAAATACATGGCTTCTGATAGATGCTCTTGTTCCAACCGACAAAAACCAATGTCTGAAAACGTTGAAGAAACTAAGTAAATACAAGGACCTCGAGATAAAATCAGTAGAATGTGGCATCTGAAGACATCAGAATTACTTGTTGTCATTGATGGATTTGGAACTTGTATCAAAAGGTGCAAACAAATATATGGATCCTTATGGAACCGATGTTGAGCCGATGTCCATTACAGTATCCTCCCATCGCCTATTTTGTTACAGTTTGCCCATATTTGGCCTTCACGCAGTGTTGTTTCTACCGTTGACAAGGCACTTAATACTACATATTTCTATCAATATCATCATTTCCATCATCCTTTTATTGATACAACATTTTCCACGACTCTTGCGATTATGTAAAACATGGATTGTTTATTTTTGTGGTTGACCGAAACCACGGATGACCATAAAAAATATTAAAAATAGAACCAAATTGATTTTTCTTCTTCACATATTTAGGGTTACAAAATCCATTTGTTAAACTCGTCGTACAAATTCCTTTTGCGACATCTGGCGGAAATTTTTGCTCTAAAGCTTTTAAGGGAAGACATGAGTCGAGTTGTCCCATCACCAGTCATCTCCACTATGATATTTATACTACTCTTTATGAGCACAATAGTAAGTAAAACAAGTCGACGCCGTGATAAGAGCTTTCACAATAAGCAAATACAAACGCAAAGCCCTTAAAACAACCCACAGAAACGTGATTGACATTTTCAAATGGGAAAAAAAAATTAAATTACTTACCGTCAAATCAGATGCTCTGTCACGCATGCGCACACAGACGCGCCAAGCGAGAGAAAGAAAGAACGATAGAGAGAAGAATAGAGAGAACAAGTGTGTGTGTGTGTGTGTGAGAGAGAGAGGGAGAGAGAGAGTAAGAGAGTGAAAATAAGTAAAATAAACCTTAGCAGAGGGCGAGAGTAAGTGAGATGAGTGAAAATAGAAGATAAGTAAAATGAACTTTAGCAGAGAGAGAAATAGAGAGAGAGAGAGAGAGAGAAAGTAAGTGAGAAAGACACTGAGAATGAATGAGAGAGAGAGAGAGAAAAATAAATAGAGAGAAATAGAGAGAAACAGAGAGTGTATGAGAGCGAGTTTGATAGAGTGAAAATAAAAATTAAAATAAACCTTAACAGAGAACGTGAAATAAGAGAGTGAGTGTGAGAGAGAAATAGGAAAAGAGAGAGAGAGAGAGGTTGAAATAAAGAGATTGTATGCGTGTGTGTGTGAGAGAGAGAGAAAGAGAGAGAAAGAGAGAGAGAGAGAGAGAGAGTGAAATAAAAAAAAAATAAGTAAAATAAACGGAAACCTTAGCAGAAATTATAAACAAAATAACAAACTATATTCTTCTAATTGAAAATGTTGGATTCGCCTGAAGTTTCATTTTTGCAAATGCTGAAGAAAGTATAAGATTCCGTCTTCTCCCGCTCTTTTGGATTCTGTCCCCTTCCATTCTAAATTCTTCAAATATTTCGAAACTCCTACACCGGGCTCCCCTCGACAGAAATGTTTTCGATGATGGCTTATTTTGCTTCTTGTTTTTCTCTCTCTATAACCCCATCTTTGCTGCTCGAAGATTTTTAAGCATCACCAATGAATCCGCTGAAGAATGAGTTTTCTTGCTTTCTTTTATTTCAAGTTTATTTTGCAACCAAACAGCGCCATGTACTTTCGTAAGGTTCTTTAAGAAAAAATGCTGTTTTTTTCTTGGTGATCTTTGGTATACGTTTTGTTTCTAGCAGTTCTTCGAATTTCTCTTTCGTTTATCTTCTACATTTTTTCCTTTTCGTTGTGTCCTGTTTTACAGACATTTTATCACTATTTTTTCCTTTCTTATAAATTTATTTTTATTCTTTCCTCTTTCTTATTTCTTATACCGTTTACTACTCTTTCTTTTTTCTTTCTTATTTCGTTCTTTTTTCTCTTTCTTATTCCTTTTAATTCTCTTCTTTCTTTTTTCTTTTCTTTTTCATTTATTCTGTTTATTTTTCTTTTTTTATTTCCTCTTTCTGTATTGTTTCCTATTGTTTATATTTATATTTCCCCTACCTATATTCTTTCTTTTCTCTCTTTCATGTCCACTATTTCCATTCGGTCCTTTTTCACTTGTTTCTTTCCATCTTTATTTTTTTCCTTTTTTTAAAATTTTTTCATAGACTGTAGTCTTTCTTTTTTCTTTCTTTATGTTCCTCTTCGCTCTCTTTCTTTCCTCCACTCGCTTTTTATTCTTTCCTTCTTACCCTTTTCCTCATTTTATTCCTTCTCTCTCTATTTTTCTTCCTCATACCTCTGTTCATTTCTTTTTTCTTATTCCTTCTCTCTCAATTTTTCTTCCTGATACCTCTGTTCATTCCTTTTCTCTTATACGTTCTCTCTCAATTTTTCTTCCTGATACCTCTGTTCATATCTTTTCTCTTATTCCTTCTCTCTCTATTTTTGTTCCTGATACCTCTGTTCATTCCTTTTCTTTTTTTCCTTCTGTCTCTATTTTTCTTCCTGATACCTCTGTTCATCCCTTTTCTCTTTCATTCCTTCTCTCTCTATTTTTCTTCCCGATACTTCTGTTCATTACTTTTTGCTTCTCTTCCTTCTCTCTCTAATATTTCCTTTTCCCTTTCTCCCCTCAGGTCTCTATACTTCCTTTTTTTCTACTTTATTCCTGCTATCATTATTCTTTCCTTTTTACTTTTATTTCTTATTTCTGTATTCCGTCCTTTTCCATTTTTTTCTCTTTTTTCATTTTATTCTTCCTGTCATTGTTCAGTTTCTTTTTTTCCTCCTTTTACCTTTATTCTTTCGGGTTTTACATTTTTCTACTTCCATTTTCTTTCTTTCTTTTATTCCTTTTACCTTCATCCTTTCTTTTTCCACATTTTTTCTTTCATTTTTTCCCTTTTTTCTTTTCATCTGAAGTCTTTCCTTTTCAGCCTTTTTTGTTTTCTGTTTCTATTCTTTCATTTTCTCTTTTTCCTTTTCTGTCAATTCTTTCATTTTTCTATTTTTATTTCTTATAGATGTATTCCTTCCCTTTTCATCTTTTTTCTTTTGCTCTTTTCTTTTTCTGTTTCTTTTTGTTTTTTTAACTTTTTATTCGTGAAATGTCTACACCTTTTGATTTTGATCATCTCTCGCTTTTATAGATTTACTCTATTAAGCACATTACGACACAAAGAGAAAATCATTTTTATCCATTCCAATTAATGCACATGATGTGTCTAATTCTTTCCAGTCTACAATTTTTTTTCTCCATTAGTTATGTCTTGCTTTCCCGCGTTTTTGGTTTATCAGATTTCTAGCTTTTTTTTCTACCATATTTCCTGTTGTGCTCTATCTTATTGTTTTCTTTCTTTCTACTATATTTCTTTTTTGGTTTGAGGGACATAAATAATTGCCTATTTCCAAACAGTGCTAGAGGTCAGTGCTCATTCAAGAGCAATGAATTCGAATGCTAATTTTCAAAGCATTCAATATATCATCACCATAAGAAAGAGTTTTTCTTCCCTTCTCTTTCCATTTAATCATGTGATGTACTAAGATAAACTTCGTAAATATCAACGTCCTTTATTATTATTATTATTATTATTATTATTATTATTATTTCCTTTGATTTCTGGTGTATACTCATTTCTTTCCGGGTCCTGACCAGAGACCGAAGGTCAGAAATGGCACCATGAGCAATGTCGAAAAAAAAATCACACATATTTTACATAGATAAAGATCTTCGTAAGGTGTGAGCTGTACTCGTGAGAACAATTTTTTGTATTTCTTTAAGGCATGGGCTACCAGGGGTTCCTACAATGAGTCTATCGGAATCTTTTCCAATTAATCCGAGGGTACCAACTACAACTGGAATTGTTAATGTCCTTATGTGCCACATTTTTGAGATTTCGATTTCAAGGTCCTTGTAATTTGATAGTTTTTTGAAGATCTTCAAAGATACATTACAGTCTTCAAGGACTGGCATGTCAATAAGAAGGGACATTTTGTCTTTGCGGTTTCTACTTACGATTTCAAGGCGATTAGTAGCACACCAACAAAGTGACATACCAATCTATAAGTCCAATATACTCATAGACTGATAAACGTATACCGAGCATTCAAATATGCACGATATAGTAAACTTGCAGCTGGGACATAGTTAGTAGGGTAGCCCCGTCTATTCAGGCAGTTTCTGAGAGTATTCTCAATTTTCTATATGCGACTTTCAGGTCGACTTGGTCGTCTCATCCTCCCAGATTAAATAAGACAACTTTCTCAGTATACGGCCGTAATATTCCCCAACTACCCCCACTCAAAAAGAGAGATTCACATTGCGTCAACCTCTAGGGAATATGTCCAACTTGATTATCGTTATTGTTATGAGATCCTCTCTAATCCTTATGTTTTCGGTCGAGATGATCCCATCCCTTATCCGAAGCTTAGAGACATATGATTTTCCTCAGCACTTGATCTTTCCTAAGCAGTGTTGCCATCTGCACACGCCCAATGATATCAGGTATCATCAAGGCGTTTTGCGAGGTAAAGAGATTCTATGGAGGTAGTCCTGAGTGTGTCAACCACTTGAGCCGCTGCTTGGTGCACTGTCTGCTTTTTTCTGCGAGGTGTTGTTACATCTGAATTTTCACATGCTATGCCTTCTTAATCGAAAGAACTGCAACGTCTATCAGGATTAATTGATGGTCGCTCTTGTGCAAATATCTCATATCAGGGCGATTGCTTTCCAAACGCTTGTTAATTGCGGCAGTCATATCACACATTCCCGTTTAATCACAGTGGTGAATGAGCTTACCACTTTTCTGAGCACTCGTTACCTAACTTCCTGGATTGTTTCTAGTTTATTCTGTATACTACTTTGTTTTGGTATATTATTATTATTATTATTATTATCATTATAAGTAGTAGTAGTAGTAGTATCTATTTTCTCTCCTTGCACTTTCCTTTTAACTTTCTTTTCATTCTTTCTTTTTACTTTGATTATCGCTGTTGACTTTTATTCTTTATAAGTTTGCGTCTTTCTTCTCGGATTTGTTTATTCTTCTCTACCATTTTTATTGTTTTCTTTTCATCCATTTCTATAATTCTTCGTCTTTTTCGTACGTTCTTCTCACTTTCCCGTCCTGGGGAAGTCAAAAACTACGTCCGCATTCTGGGTATGACGAGAAACTACGTCCGCGTCCTGGGTATGACTAGAAACTATGTCGAACAGCAAGATCTCTTATCAGGAGGTTTTGAGAAGCGTGGAGCCATCTCTTAATTACTGGTGTTCCCAGGTTCACCCTGACTCGCAGTGGTAGCACCTGTTAGGGTCCCAGCTATGAGCAAATAGTTGACCCCCAAACTGGCCTCAAAACAATATGAAAGTGTAAAAATAGGTTTTAATAGTAGAAATACTTTGTAATAAATTATTACCAGCAATACATTTTTGAAAAAAAAACAAACAAAAAAAAACATTACCAGCTATACATTTTTTGAAAAAATATTACAAGCGAAGGAAAATTATTACCAGAAATAGATTTTTTGAAGGAAAAATATTACCAGAAATAGATATTTGGAAAAAAATATTACCAACAATGAAAATTTTGTCGGCATTAAATAACCCATTGAGGTTGATTCGAAATAAACCAAACCAAACCAAAACCAACCTTCACGTTTTATAACTTTTAAAAATCGTTTGCTCTAATCGAGTTTATTTGCATTTATTGCATTTTCTGCTTCTTTCGTTTCTTTTCAATTTTCTGTCTTATTAATTCTCCGCCATTCTTTATGTTTCCTCTTCCTATCACAACTTTCTCTTTTTCTTCTTCTTTCGTTTTCTTCATTCTTACCTTTTGTCCTCTTTTTTACTTATTTTCATTTTCCTTTTTTTACGTCTTGTTCCTTGTGTTGTCCTTTTCTTTTTCATCATTTTTACATTACTTTTTCATTTTCGTCTTTATTTTCTTCGTCTTCATTTTCATTTTTTTGTCTTGTTCATTTTCATTGTCGTTTTCTTTTTCATCATTTTTACATTATTTTTTCATTTTCGTCTTTATTTTCTTCGTCTTCATTTTCATTTTTTTGTCTTGTTCCTTTTCATTGTCGTTTTCTTTTTCATCATTTTCCATTTTTTTTTTTCATCTTCGTTTTTATCTTCTTCGTCTTCATTTTCATTTTCTTTCTTGTTTTTTTTTTAACCTTCTTCATTATTCGTCTCTCCTTCTTCTTCTTCTTCTTCTTCTTCTTTAAAGCTAACGACACAAGATAGTTTACACTGATAGCTTTTCTTCTAATTTTTGTGCTTTTGGAGCGGAGATACGTTTTGATGGAAATCTTCGAAGAAAAACAGGAAGTGATAAACAGAACCAAAAATGATTTTCTAGGCAAAGACAAAATTCTTGTAAACCGAAGAGGAGGAAGGGCGCCTTGTCAAAACATCTGGCTACCTTTAAAATATTTCTGCAACATTTACTCACACACACACACGCATACACACTCACACACACACACACACACACACACACACACACATATATATATATATATATATATTATTTCAGTCAGGATTTTTTAAAAAATTTTTTGCGGCAAATTTTCATCTGTACTTTTTGCAATCTCTATTAAGTACGATGACGTTAGTAACAGTTTACTTGTATATGGCATCTCATTTATATTTGATGATGGCGAAAGTCTTCGGGACTGATGACTTTTCTTCTTTTCCTTGATAGAATTAAAGCGAATGTCACAGCCCCAAAGATAAGATATCAACAGTGACAGTTTTCCTTTACAGTAACCAGTCATAAACAATATAACACGGCTAAACGTTTAATATATAGATTACCTTAATCTGGTATGGGGCTACAAAAGTAAAACAGTGATAAGGGATCGAACTCACTTAACGACACGCTCAATGAATAATACCTGTGAAAGTAACTTATTGACTATCATCACTCTTATGTATGCTATATATATTGCCATATCTATATATATGGTAAAAAATATAGTTTGAAGGTAAGCAATATTTATTGGCAAAAGAGCTCAATATCAGAGATAGAGCGTACGTAAATATAAAAATGGACACAGAGGTCAAAATCGAGTGGCGACAGTCTGTTTGCATGCTTGAAACCAACCTTCAGGTGTTCAAGCATGAAAGTAATTGTCGTCGTTCAGTATTGACCTCAGTATGTTTGTATATATATATATATATATATATATATATATATATATATATATATATATATATATATATATATTATAAATTAATTGATTTAAAATATGTTTTTTCGCTACACAGTTCTAACCCTGTTTCAAAAATGTTCTTTCTTTTTATTTACAAACACACACACACACACACACATATCTATATATATATATATATATATATATATATATATATATATATATATATATATATATTAAGCATCTATTTATCTACCGCGATAATGCAATAATGGTAGCTCCCTGTTCAGGTCCCTCTTGAAAACGGTGTCCCATGATCGGCTCACTGTACATGATACCATTTGGTATGTGACCACCATTCATTCGATGTACATGGACCAGCTATAGAAGACACAGAATACGATGCAGGCTCCAAGAGTCTGCCTGCTCCAGCACAACAGTGTCGCTAACGTAGTTTACCCATGAGATCATGAGGATATATATATATATATATATATATATATATATATATATATATATATATATATATATATATATATATATATATATATATATATTGTTTCAAATGTGCTATATTCAAAGAGGTAGAGGGTTTAAAAATATATATATATAGCCTGGAAAAAAAGAACTGAAAAGGCCACTTTTTTAATCCTCTATTGACAGATATCTATATCCTGATATATATATATATATATATATATATATATATATATATATATATATATATATTAGCTGAAATTGAGAAAAAATAACATCTATGCCTGAGGATGGTAAATGTTTTTACCGAAAGTACTTGCAATATCTAATCCATTTTACAATTAATAGAAACAAGGATCGTGGTCGTTCAGCGAATGCTCAGTTAGTTAATACATTATTTAATATGTTAGCGAAATGAATTCGCCATTAATTACATTAACTTTATTGATTTATTTTTTTAATGACCTCTTTACAATATATATATATATATATATATATATATATATATATATATATATATATATATAGGTAGCTAAAATAGTAGTGGCACTTAATTCGAAGCTGTCACTATCACACTATCTTTCTCCTTTTCTCTTTCTCTCACACACACACACACACACACACATACAAACACACACATATATATACATATTGGTTAAAGACAAGTGAAAGGTCATTATAAAAATATTTATTTTTTGTATATTTCAAACAATTTTCCTTATTTCCGCTGAAAAGCTAAATATATATTGTTCAATACCTGAATATTTTCGGCTTTCAATTAGCTATTAACTAATTGTTTTTGTTTCATTTTCAGCTTCATCATGTTTCAAGTATTTACGTAACGGTTCGTCTTTTCGTGTCGTTAATTTTTTTTTATTCATGAAATATATTTGCTATGTGTTTTTTTAAAATTGGTAAATTGTTGGCGGGGTGTTGAGTTGTTTGTTTGCTCAATGCTTCACATATTTGTAGTCGCTTACATAGATACACAACTATGAATGATTTATTTATATATTTCCTGAGCCATCTTTACTGGAATGGGAGGTAAGTCAACTTAAGTTAGTAAATTTATACTTGATTACTTCCCTTAGTTATTTTAATAATCTATACAAAATATATATATATATATATATATATATATATATATATATATATATATACATTTAGACAAAATTACTTTCCAACCATTAATTAACCAGTTCCTTTTACTTCTACGTTTCTTAGACTGCAGTCTTATTTGTTCAAGCTGTTCATGTGACGCACTCAGATACCTTTGTCTATTAAGTGATCGTCTTGCGTCAACTTGGTCTTGAAATAGGCTTTGTCGACGCCGTGTCGTTCTGTTGCTAATCGTTTTTCTTTCGAGAGACATTTCCATTTCAGTGTTATATTAAACACATAACATTTTAAACATGAAAAGATATTGAGCAAAAAGTGATTCATATAATAACAGGAGTAATCTATTAATCATAGATACCACCGAACATCTAAAAATATAAAACGCACAGATTAATTAAACGGTCCATTGGCCTCTATTTTAATTGTGAATTCTTTATCTCCGGTTCACTGAATCTCAAGACATTGTTTCAAGACTTTTGTTTTATTGCATCTCGCTATTAAAACTTTCTAACAATTGCTGTCATTTTTGACGGCACGTGCACAACAGTAATAATAATAAAAAAAAAGCAGAACATGCACAAGAAAATTGAAAAGCATAGATGATAAATGATGATGATGATAAATCGTATATGCAATATTACCTTACTATTTCCTGACCTATCTGATATCAGGAATTAAATAAAGTGCACAGATGGTAATATGAGTTATTTCATAATGCAGTTATTTTAGGAATAATTTTTAAATATTCTTTTCTCTTTACTAGAAATTTTTTTTTTTTTTTTTTTACATTTTTATCTTGAATGAATGAAAAACATGAATTATGACTGACATGACAAACGAGGCGATAAACTTCCACTTGGATGTCAAGAGCGAAAGATGAAGAATAGAGAGGACCAGGAAAATGACAACTTACATTATACGTCGACTTAAAATAATAATAAAAAAAATCTTTGGTTCAAATAGAACGTTTTTCACCAGAGAAATCAGATTCTGTTTCAAGTATAAGAAAACATTTATCACATTTCCCTTATAATTTATTCCTTGAATGTGCAATTGTGATATAAATAAAAGCAATCGAGAAGATTTGCACTTAAGATGTGCGTCGTGGTGCAATGGATACCGACACGGAATGGAAAATCAGAGAGACGCGTTCGAATCCCGGTTGAGTTCGTTGTATTCACTTAGGCCCAAATACCCTGGCGAAATCCATCTCTTCTAACCCCAGCTCTGTGGTTAAATGACAGGACAGACTTGGTTCTATAGCCTTGGTTGGCAACCAGTCTACAGTAGAAAGAAACGGCAAACTACTGTAGGGAATAATCTTCTACCTAGGCAGTCATGGATCGAAAAAGACATGATCGCCCAAGTGTGTATCACACACGACACTTAACTGACTGATTAGTTGAAGTTTATTGGAATTCTTTTTACTGTGATATCATTTACAAACAAAGAGGATATGAGTGAGAAGTTAGGGAGCTGAGTTTGAATTCCGGTCGAGTTCTTTGCACTTACTCACGCGAAAATACGCCTGGGAAAAGTAGGGATCTATTTCTTCTCTCTCGGCTATGAGAGATAACAGAGCAGACTGGGTTCTCTAGCCGTGGATGGCTAGAGAACCCTGTATGGCTTTCTCCTCATTTTTCCTCTTCTCATTCTCTTTCACTCTCTGTAAACTATGTGGCCTATTGGCATTAACACATTGCTTGGGGTCAAATGGTAATCTTTATAAGATCAACAAAATACAATACTCGCCGGCGGCGTGAATTAGGAAAACCACTGCTAGTGGTGGACTACTTAGACAGCATATTACCACGACTTACAATAGTGTCCAACGTATTTATGAGGATTGGGACATGTCTATTAGTGTTCAGAGGTACGATATATATATATATATATATATATATATATATATATATATATATATATATATATATGTGAATTTTCTGTTTATACATTATATTTATAGATACATATATATATATATATATATATATTTATTTATAGATACAGTATATATATACACACACACACATACACACATATATGTATGCACACACACACACACACACACACACACACACACATATATATATATATATATATATATATATATATACACGTATATGAAGTAAATCTATAAAGCCAAACCTCAAATATAAAAAAATAATTGTGGACATGATGATGTAAATGAATGAATCTATCTATCTATCTATCTATCTATATATATATATATATATATATATATATATATAGAGAGAGAGAGAGAAACTTGTGTATATATATATATATACACATATATATATATATATATATATATATATATATATATATATATATATATATATATATATATATACACACACACACATATATATATATATATATATATATATATATATATAAGTTTTATTAAAACCACTGACAAGGTACTATGATTAAGTTCTTGAGTAAAAAACTTAATCGTAGTACATTGTTAGACGTATTCAATGAAACTTGTCTAAAAGATGGATTGTTGACAATATACGCAATTCAATTCTCTCTCTCTCTCTCTCTCTCTCTCTATATATATATATATATATATATATATATATATATATATTCTGTCTATTCGTTATTTTTATAGATACAATTCATTTAAGTCAATCGTTTTATTTTTAATTAAACATTATTAATTACATTTACCGGTCTGAATGTTCGAGAAATTTCGTAGAAAATATGTGTTCTCCGACAGGAATCGAACCTGTATTCCTATACGGAAATCATCATATGATCAGATGTGCTATACCCTTGAGCTACAGAAAGCACATATTTTCTGCGAACTTTCTCGACAATTCAGGCAATTAACTCTGTTTAATTAAAAACATTTAAATTAATTAAAAGGATTTACTTAAATAAATTGTATCTGTGAAAATCACCGAGAAACAGAAAATATATAAAATAATTGTCGGATTAAATCTATTTATATATTTGAATTAAATTTCTAGTGAACAGTGACTAACTGTATCATGCGTTTTCTTGGGAGACTTTAAGTACTCGGTATTGGTGAGCACTATTTTGCTTTTAGCAGTAAGATCCTTTGTGGAGAGCCTATCGTATCAAGCACTCTTTTACTATGCCTATGAAACTTTTATGTTTTTTTTTTCTTTCAAAACAATTCTGAATTTACGGCATTTTCATCTTGGCCGGATGGGCATCACTCCACCTTTCGGTGGGTTTGCTTGGTCTATGCATGGTATGCACACATTAACTAAACTTGTAACATCTTGAACTTGCCTGAGGGGGTCTAAAGTGCCAATTTCCACAAGTAACTGTTGCCGACCGCTTGTTGATTGCATGAAAACGCATGAAACTGTTTGTTGTGGTCGGCTACTGTTCACTCAAAATTTAATTTATATATATATATATATATATATATATAAGTGTGTATATATATATATATATATATATATATATATATATATATATAAAAGTGAATGTTATAAAATCGTCAGGCCGACGATTGCATATATAGCATGAAACAGACTGTCGCCTCTAAGTGTTGACTTCTATGTTCACTTTTATATTTACACACGCTCTATCTCTGATATCGAGCACTTTATCCCATAAATATAGCACACCTTAAGACTATATTTCTTCATATATATATATATATATATATATATATATATATATATATATATATATATATATATATATATATATATATATATATCGAGTGTAACAGCAAAATTGTCCAATTGTTGACTTGAAATTTGAAAGATCAGAAGCTCATGAAGGATTGATATAAAGTTCAATATATATATATATATATATATATATATATATATATATATATATTTCTAGGATCATTTTCCAACTTATTCAAGATGATCATCGCCCTCTAACTTTCTAACATTCTGTCATGGAGTAACAAGGTGTCTCAGAGGTTTCACGTACGATTTCATTTTCAAGTCTTTTTTCATTGCTTTTTGGACTGTGATAGCTGAAACTCCTCTCTCACTTGCTAAACGTCTTATGGATTGAGTGGACCTTTTCTAATTGATCTCTTTATCTCTAAGTTGAAATAATGATGCCGCATCCTGTTGTGACCTCCTGATCCATTTTTTCCTCACTACTGTCCCCTCTTTTTTAAACTTATTTACTGTTCTCTTGAGTCCTGAATGAATTTTGTCGGTGATTCTGACGACAAATGGTGTCTAGATGGCTAAACGTCTTATCTGAAAACATGGAAAAAAAGAATCTCATTTAGTTCGGTGGTTTTTATATATTAAACATTTGGAAAAATATACTGTTACACGAATTGGACAATTTTGCTGTTACACCCAGCACACACACACACACACACACACACACACACACACACACACACACACACACACATATATATATATATATATATATATTGTCATACATCTTTTTTCATTGCTGGGCCTATATTGAAGGTCCGTCTTCTTGATTCGTTATTCGAAATAAGTCACTGCGTATAAAATGAGAAATAGGTCTGGGTATGACGATGGACTACATCCAGCATCAAGGCCTCTAATCGGGAGGTTTTAAGGCGCGTGGAACCACTTCTTATTTGCTGTTGTTCCCACCTTTTCTCTGACCCAGGGTGGTAGTACCTCTTGAGTCAGCAGCTAGGGACAGATAGTAACCCCCACCCAAACTGGGATCAAAAAATGAAAATATAAAAATATATTAGAAAAATTACCAGCAATACATTTTCATAGTAAAAATATAAAAAATGCCATCAATATATATATATATATATATATAAAAGAAATCACTAAAGCTCACAATGGAATAAAATTTCAGCATTAAATTACCCATAAGGAGTTTATATGTCTTTAAACAAGCAAACAACCAAACCAGACCAAATCAAACCAAACCAGACCAAACCAGACCAAACCAAACCAAACCAAACCTGAGAAAGACACATTTTTCTTTTAATAGTATAAGAGCGGGCTGGAATAGTTTTAGGTACGGTAAAGAACATTTAAAAACATAACCATAAAATAAATAATATAAATAAAGGGTGTTTCATTAAGACGGATCAAAGTCAGCAGTAAATATATCAATGTTATTGGTGAATATTTATTTATTTCTCTATTAGATCACGTTAATTAAATCATGGCAATTATGTGTGAAAAATAATATCGCCCAAATGTTTGCCAAGGTTTCGGCGGCACACCTCCACTCGATGGTCAAAGTTTTGATGACGTCTCTGCATAGGTGATCCTCGATATCACCAATATGCCTTATTATCTCCTTCTTCAGCCATTGAATTATTGTTGGCTTATTGGCGTAGACCTTACTTTTGAGATTACCCCAATGGAAGAAGTCTAAAGGCGTCAAGTCGTACGATCTTGGTGGCCAATTGATTTGGCTGTTTCAAGAGATGATGCGACATGAGAACTTCTCATTCGATAAAGCTATTGAATGCCCATTTTTGTAATAGGCTTCGATAACTTTAACGCGTAGTTTGATTGTTAATCTTTCAATGGTTGAAATTGCCAAAGACTTAAGTTGTTAAATCTGAAAAAAAGTAAAAAATCATTAAAATCGGTCCAAGTTATTGGAACACTTTATAAATAAAAGAAATAAAATAAAAGTTTGAATGAGAAAGCAGGTCAGGTCGAGGCTTTTTCAGCACGCCTCGGGAAAATTTTACATTCATTTATCAACTTCGCTTTTTATTGTCATTTCTTTTTGTGTACAATATTTTGTTACACAACATTAACATATTTTAGGGAAAAAAAAGAAGAAAATGCTAAAAACAAATCATGAAACATTAAAGAGAAAACCTGTCCGCTGTAAGGCCTTAATAATTACAGAATGCCGAACAGAATTGTAGAAAGGAGGGATAATTTCACATTTTGAAAAGTCGTTATATTTGATTTCCGTCGGTGAATCATGAACTGTCTCTAATTTTGTAACGACCGGTCACAATCAGGACCTAACGCTGATCAAAAACAGGTTCATCGGAATGTTATGCAAATAAGGGGTGGGGCAAATCGCTTCTCATTCGATGAAATAAAGGCACTTTCTACTGAAGCCAACTATAAGGAGAGCTCAGCAAGGGGATACACTGCTATTATTCAAGACCTATCATTATCAGAACCTGGCACACATTTGGCTGTAATGCATGTGCCTGGTGTACCCTTTATCAGACTGGATGCCATGATAGGCACATTGGGTTTTATATACTTGTACTTGGTATGCAGCTCTCTAACTCAGTCGTAGTAATAGCAATAATAATAATAATAATAATAATAATAATAATTCCATTATAATTCTGCTTGTTCCTACCTACGTTAATTCACACGACCGTTACGCCCTGCCAATATTAAATAAATAGTAGACTATTCCATTTGATCGCGTGGAAAGAGGTGGAAAGACGCTACTTGGTTTCAGTGAGAAAATGAAAGAAAGAAAGTATTGAAGATAGAAGTGTTTAACATTCTGTTTCAGTGAAATGGAAAAAAAGTTGTAAATTTCGAATCTTTTCATTTGTACCCACTTCTTAAAATAACGACCAGCATTCATCTTTATGTTCGCTGTTGCAATATTTTGTTGAAGTTGTTACACTCAGATATATTTAACGATGTCATTGGGGAATTTCTACGGATATTTTATTGTCATAGAACTCGCCATGAGGGTCATACAATAATGAACTTAAGAATTAAGATTCATCAGTAAATTCAAATAGGAAAACCGTGAAATTTTCAAGGGTCTTTCTAGTATATAATAATAATAATAATAATAATAATAAGAAGAAGAAGAAGAAGAAGAAGAAGAAGAGAAAGGAAACAAGAAGAAAGAGAAGTAAAAAGAAAGATGCAAAGTGAAACTACTACTACTACTACTACTACTACTACTACAAAGAACTAAGAAGAGATATACATGAATATTACTTATCCTACTTCTACTACGATGAGGAAAAAGGAAAGGAAAGAAATGAAGGGTGTTAATACTACTACAACTAAAACTACTACTACTACTAATAATAATAATAATAATAAGAAGAAACGAATTGGAAAGAGAAGGGTGAATACTATTACAAATAATAAGTCGGAAATGGGGAATCTCTAATGGTCGCTCACATTTGATCATTTTCACGAAGACGATGGCTGTCATAACAAAGTAACATCAACATGCCGTTCACGTGCGAGTGGAAGTCCACCTGCAAATGTGCAGCTGTACACTCGAACCCATTTGCTCAGTTGTGCTGATGTGCATAAAATACGCAGCTGTAGAATGCGTGCGTCGTTATGTACGTCGCTCATTCATTCCGCTCTGAGGCCACGTGACCTTGTGCCTATTTTCAGCAAAACGTGGCTAGTGGTACGAGGCCACTAGGACGGCGTACATTGGGAAGAACCAATCTCTTGGAGGCGACGATCGAGGGTGGCAGTGCCTGCAATGAGACGCACTGTTCAAAAACTGCTCTTAGAATCTATAACATTATCAATTTAGTTTGTTTGTCCGTCACAGAATCGCCTTGGATACAGACATATTTTTAGCAACAAATATTGAATCTGAAATGAATGTGCGTGTGGCATAACGATTATCAATGCAGAAAATGGAACCGGCAGACCGAACTGAAATATCAGCCAAAGCAGATTTGTTCACTTTTTGTTAATACATTTGGAAAAGGCATGAGACCACTTAGAGGTAAAACAGTAGGGCACACTGAGCTGTCTAATCTTGATAGGACCACAAGTTTAAGCGATTCAGAATTTACATATATTAAAGAAAAAATTATTGTGGAGAGTCATGATCGCCTAGCACCTGATGCTGATGTTGATATTTAATAAAAACAAATTAATATCAAAATATTTAATAATTTGTGTAGTTTGTTAGGTCACTGGATGAGTGGTCATATTTTGGCATCCCAAATTCTACAAATTGGCATCTAAATCATATTCTCTTAAATAAAAGATTGCTTTGAGGCGTTTTGAGGGTTTAACACAGACACAATGAAGTTTCTGCCTGGTTGCTGTATTAAAAACGAGTTTAGAAAAGTACTAATAGAAGAATACATAAACTGCTTTTAATATAAATATATCATTCACAGTTTGGTATAGAAATAATATACAACAGGTCCGAGGAATAGTGTTTAAATCCTGTAAACAAAATTAGTTTTTATATAATGGAAATCCTTTTCAGGCAGTAGCTTCGTAAAAATAAAAGTGAATTTAACAGATCACACACACACACACACACACACACACACACACACACACACACACACACATATATATATATATATATATATATATATATATATATATATATATATATAAAGAGAGAGAGAGAGTTAAAGAGAGAAACATGACAGACAGTGAGAGGGAGGGGAGAGATAGAAAGTGTAGAACTAGGAATGAACACTGCATAGGGACTTCAATTTTCAGAACAAATTATATATATATATATATATATATATATATATATATATATATATACACACACACACACACACACACACACACACACACACACACATATATATATATATATATATATATATATATAAATATATATAAATGTGTGTGTGTACTATATGCTATAATTTGGAGAACATTCACTGGATTTAATAATTACTAATTTTTATACACATTGGTTTAATTAACTCCTACTAACCTAGGATGCTGAAACTATTTAACACATTGGTGCATGGCGTCCAATATTTTTCAGCAGGGGTCGGTACACAAAATTTAAAATCTACTATTACCATTAGCCATTAAGAGAGATTAGACAAAAAAGATCTAAAATGTTACGGTAAGTTGATGTAATAATGCATTATTATTATTGAATATGTGATGAACCCTTTGAAAAGAGAAAACTTTATGGCCTTAATGAGTTTTATTAAATCGTTAAACGTAACTGATTTTAACCATATTTGCAAATCTCACAGTACAATGTAATTCTCTTTATTAAAAAATCTTTCAAAAATAAAATATAATTTTCTGAAACTTTATTTGACGAAGATTAGCTGATTTAAACTTTAATCAATCTGATTTGAAACAAATGTTACTAATTTTTAGTTTAAAATGACACAGAAAAACATTTTAACATGGAGCTGGGTGTTTTACATATTTTAATCTTAAAAATTTAGGAAAAGTAATCTAATGATTTATTGAATTTTAGGTACTATGGTTTTAAATTTACTATAATTACCACTTATTTTTTTTTTAATAATGTCGTGGATGAACAACCGCATTTACAAAATTGGCACGTTTATACAGACACACAAAAGAATTCAAATTATTTATAAATACTGGGTTCGCTGAACTGCAATAAGCTTTTCAATTTATGATCATTAAATATAGTTTTTACTTAGTAACAATATAACCTAACCACTAAAAATTAATACACCATTTTAAAAGATTTACAATTTATAAATTATTATAATTAAAATTTTAAAAAATGAAAGCAATTCTTGGAAAAATTCATTATTAACCGAAAATCTTATTCTAAATGCAATTGAAAATTTATCTAATTAAATAATATCTTAGTTTTATTTAAGAACCTCCGTAAAAACGTGATACCTAACGTATAAAATGAATTTTTAATAATGAAAATCTTTCTTGAAGATTTTATTTTAGTTTTAATTTCAAGCTGAGAGATTAAATTTAATATTTCTAATAAACAAAAGTAGTATGCTGTATTTCAAAATTAATTTAAATTGATTGGAAGAATATATTTTTAATTTCTAAAAATTTTTAATTTAGCGTCATTTTTAGCAAAGTGTTATAATAATGTAAATCTTTTTTATTAAAAATATACTCTCCTGAAATTTTATTTGAGGTATATTATCTGATTTAAAGTATAATTAATCTGATTTAAAACAAATATTATTTTTTTGTTTAAAATATCAGAGAAATGCATTGAAACTGAATTTTAAAAATCTAAACATATTATAAACTATTCCAATTAAAATTAAAAAAAATAAAATGAAAACAAATTTTGTAATAATTCATTTTTTATCGAACAAGACATTGTCTTTAATATATGTTATTCATAAAAGCAATTAAAAGCTTCTCTGATTGAATAATGTCTTAGTTTTGCTGTGTTTTTTACTTTTCGAACCAGAGAAAAATTTCGGTAAGACTGGATCCAATTTTACAAAAACAAATCAATGATTAAAATTCTCCAAAGAATTCTGCTTTTAACTAATACAGCCATTAAAAATTATCACGTTGAATTTCTCAAGTTTTCATAAAATTATGTAAGGGTGTGAAACACATGTAAAACAGTAATTTTACCAAAATTTTTTTAATAAAGTCATTTCTAAAATAATTCAATTCATTTGTGAATAAGTCATGAATATTTCATTAAAATCCGACAATTTGATTTTTGCAAGAATTCCCAAATTAATGTATCTGTCAACGCAAAAAAAGTTAAAACTTGCTATGCTGAAACAGAATACATCCGCTGACGCAAGAAAAAAAGATTTTAATCAAAATTTCGAATGTTCTAAAAAAGGAGTAAAAAAATAATTATATATTCAAAAAATACTTTTATCGTTTCACTTAATAATGACAGAGAGATTTTGAAGATAAATTATGTTTTCATTATGTTTGGAGCATGTGTTCAACATAGTATGATGATTTTTTTTTTTTTTGCGATTGCGAGGAAGTACATAGTTTTATTGCATTTTTTACTTTACGATTCAGAGCAGATTTTCTGTAACTGGGGTTCCAGTTTTATAAAAAAAAACAATTATGATTAAAATTCTCCAAGGACGTTTGGTTATAACTCATATAAACATTAAGCCCTACAAAAATGAATTTCCGAAATTTGAGAAATTAATTAAGATTTTCTAAAACAAAAGAAAACTTTGTAAAATAATTTCATTCATTTCGGAATAAGTCCTGAAAATTTCATTAAAATCTTATAATTATTTGAATTTTGCAAGAGTTTCCAAATCGATGCGTTTTTCATCGCAAGCAGACGCTAAAATTTCCTATATAAAATTATGATTACCCGCTGATGCAAGATAAAAAAAAGATAAACAAAATTTTGAAGGTTAATAAAAAACGATTAAACTCTATAATTTAATAATCAAAAGATCCTTTGGTCTTTCCTCTTAATAAATAACATGAAGATTTTAACGATAAAACATTGTTTTTTTATTAGGTTTGGGGCATTCCTGGAGCGATATAACGAGTCGACCATTTTCCTAGTTTCTTTAGCTCTGGAACATATATATGAGCTCCACGAAGATAGGAATAAACTTTAACCCCAAAAGACTTTCAAAGTATGGAGCCTCTCAGATGTTCCTTAGCTAAAAACTGAGAAAGATTACCTTTAACAACTGTCACGATCAACAGTATCTAATATTCGTGAGATTTTATAAGAATTTCCTAAACTATGCATATCATCAGGGTTGCGTTCAACGGGTCCGCGCGCAGGGAACCTTCGTTAGTCTCCAGTTTACTGAGTCAGTCTGACAATAGGTCAAGTGCTATCCACGCGGAATTTTGTAAAGTTGTTTTCGTGAAATGCTATGGAGATCCTCGAAATGATACGTCAGGCTTTACGGATTTTTTGTGAAGGTAGGGCATATGTTTTTTTTTTTGTTTTTTTTTTAGTGGAATACACATTTCAAATGACAGTCGAGTGTCGGTTCAAGACGAGAAACATTAAAAAACCACCAGTAAAACGCTAGAAAACGCAAGAAAAATAGTCAATTCATCGATGTTAATAGTCACCTCACAATGTACCAGTTCTTTTAAATGACTAGAATCCACTATGCGGTCTGCCATTACCTCTTATGCGCAAACAATTGTCATTCAAGGGATCTATGTGAAAAAAAGGGACAATGTCATGGTCAATGCCTGATGTCTGAGGAGGTTCCATAGAGGAAGAACTGAGGAATTGTATATGTGATTTTTATCCACATGTACGCGTGAAAGTCCGACGCTTTAAACTTGATCTCTTGTTGTATTTGCCTTCGTGGGGAGGCGAATAAATACCGGCTTTGTGACTGATGTTTATTTATTTTTTTGAAAATGGTTCAGGAAGGACCTGAGCCCAGTTCTAAGAAAAACATTTTGACGATCACGAGCGAAAAAAAAAACATTGAAAAAAGATTTCTTCATGACTCACTTAAACAAATACTAACATCGACCTGAAAGGAGAACATTAGATTGACTCAAAGAAGAATGTATTGGTTGACTTCTGTTGAAAAACTGCACTATGGGGCAAAGAATTGAATTGTTTTCTTTGGACTTGGAATGGTAACTAGATCCATGAAATTGATTAAGAGATACACTAAATCATGGACTTTTTTTAATCAATTCATTTAAAGCAAGGCGATAATGCCACTAAGACGCAAGGGGGCTACCGAGAGTGAAAGCGAATGAAAAGAATTTATAAGGAACTGGAACACCCAATCCTAATTACAGGGTGCTATGTAGACATTTTTAATTTCGCTCATGCCCATTGTTTATATTTGATTTTGTTGACTACACAGTATAATAAGATTAGAAAAAAGTACCATGATGTTATTCCCTCCGCCTGAAATTTGGAAATGACATATTGTACCGCTTGGCATTCACACCGGAAGCTCCAATACGAAGATTTCAGAATGTTTGGGTGTCAATCTGAGGACAGTGTAGAGGATTCTGAAAGAGGTGGATGAGTCTAATGATGATTACGAAGGTGATTTGACTGATCATTCAGAAGTTATACCGCCATTCATCATCTTACAAGGCCTCATACTCAACACGGGTTCTTTGAGGAGGTAATGCTGCCCTGGGTCAAGCGGGTGGCTGCAGGAAGACCCTATGTATGGCAACAGGACTCTGCACCATGCTACACAAACAGGAAATCCCAGTCATGGCTGTCAGACAATTTCTGTGTCCACATTGCCACTTACATCTGGCCACCTACCCCCCCACCCAAGACTGCAACCCACTTGATTATTATGTGTGGGGTGAGAGAACAACAAAACTGCATATAACACCAAAATTGAACTGAAGGCAAGGATTATGGCAGCATTCACCAACTTAAACAAGGAAACCGCCCAGAAGCGTTGCAGAAGATTACGAACTCGTGGCTGAAACCAATGACGATTTTATTGATTAAAATTATTCTTTAACATTTCAAGATATTTTTTGCAAGTATATCTTTTAAAATGAGATGTCAGTGTTATTTTCACTTTGGCGTAATTTAGACGACAATTTATCCATTACATCTTGCAGGAAACAAGTGTTAAACCTCTACTGGGGGGGGTGGTGAACCGGACGATAGGCAAATCTGTCTAATTCTATTGAGATAAATAAATAGATAAATAAATAGTAAATAAAATGTCAGAGTTTAGTTGGTGACGTTAGAAGTATAGAGTTGAAGTAGACTTTACAAGGAAGCGGAGACCCAATCCTAAACAGAAAACAAGGGGTAAAACTCTACTTCTTTTAAGAAGACCGGTGAAGCGTGTAGGCCGGATGATAAATTTCAGAGTTTAGGCGAAGACGTTTGAAGTTACTGGAGAAGGAACTGGAGTCTAAATCCTAAATAACCTCTACTCCTTCCCAAAAGATCCGAAATTGAACCTATCTACTCTTATATTTCAGAATACAGTATTAAACCCACGCCTATTGCGACTTAGGCCCAACCAAATCTTTAAGTAGAACCTGATATGTCCCGGAAAGGAATATATTTGAACGAAGTAGATAAGTGGTTTTGGCTACTATAACCAAGTAGAATCTGGTAGCAGTAATCGACTGGTACGCGTCGTAGTCGCAGGTAAGAAGTGTAGATCAATGGCATAGTCCAATGGGCGTCGTTATAGACTTAGCTCTCAGACTAAGGCTCTTGACTCTCGATATTGAACATTCCACCCACGAGGAATATATGTGGCACAAGGCCGAGTTTAAAGTGGGATTCTCCGAGCCCATAGGCTCAGCCAAAAAATATCCCCTTTGAACCCGCATAAGCGGGTTCGGGAACTGTCTGCCTCCCCGGACGAAACTTTGCCCTTCGACAAAGCTTCGTCCGGGTTCCTCTCTGCCAAAGCAGAGAGTTCGACAGACTGTATCTCGACGTATCTCAGGGCTTTTGACTCTCTGTCGTACCTACACGTCCGTCGGTATTTATGACGGACACCAGCCAATCATATTCCAGTAAGGGGGAACACAGGTGTACGCATATTCCATTATATCAGAACCCATAAATACATTCAATCGCTAAAGATATTGGAAAAATTATCGGTTCTCTCTACCATTCCAGTAAGTAACAGACTCCTATTGTTATCCTGTAAATTTCCAAAAAAATATATCTGGCCGAAAATGGAGTACTTCTACCATATCTTGGTTAGAGCTGCCCAGTCTTCACTTTCCAGTGTTGAATCCAAAAGCGCTTATGCGGCCTTGTGGGTGATGCATTATTTTCCACCTACAACTTCTTTCTTACAGGCGAAACTGTTGCGGATTCCGAGATGAAATTCGGTCTCCAATAAATGACAAACGCAAGAATTAAATATAAGAAATAAAATGTATTTAAACAATAATACAAAGGATAATACTGTTAGCAAATCCAGGAACGCGGTTAGTAGCAATAACATATAGATATATACAGTCTCGAAGTAGGACTTCCTTAGAGTCTACGTGCTTGTAACTGCTTCTACAAGCGGTTACCTCACACTATTACTCTACCTCCAACTCAGTCACAATCTCAGTCTTCTTACTAACTGACGACTCGGACTGACTCTGGGTATTTAATGGCAGCAGTCCAAGTAACACTCTGGTCGAGTCCACTTATATGAAAAAGGGGAAGACCACATAACAGAAACATTGCCTCTCATTACGCTGTTGCTATTCACATGGAAAAAATATTCTGACGCACTACATTCCTTGGTTCCACCAGTTCGAACGGTTGAGGCTAAGACCCGCCTTGCACGTACACTATACGCGAAACACTATAATTGCCTTCGTTTTCCATTGGTGAGAAAGAAATTCCAATCGAACAAATTCTTCCCACAAACAGCAACCTTATGGAACCGAGGTTCAAGAGGATGCTTCCCCGACTACTACAATCTTAAATTGTTCAAGTCTAGGGATAACCGATAACTTTCGTACGTATCCTCATAAACTGCAGCTCTTGCCTCTTTGGTAATCCTCTACCTTGAGTAACTTTTGAGCCTTGTATAGAGTGAACAGACACACACACACACACACACACACACACACATATATATATATATATATATATATATATATATATATATGAGAAACGTTATGTAAAACTTTCCAACTAAAGTTCTTAAAAACGATATATATTAAGTCCTTCCAGGCATCCCTCCGCAAGTATAAATATTTGTTTTAGAAACCTATAGTTATTATCTGGTTTTATTTTAAGTTTACTGTGGACATTAATGGGTTAACATAAAATAATTTATTTGCATGATAATAAAAGTTCATAGAACCATTCTTTTGTACAATGCTAAGAAATAAAAATCGTTTTTAATTTCTTTATTGCTTGCACAACTAGTCAGTAACTGCACATTTACAATTATTATTATTATTATTCGAAACAAGGCAAAATGGATTACCAGGAATTTAGGGACTATACATCAGACAGTTTTGAAACAACTGTCAAACTGAAACAAGTAATTAGTAGCGAAAGATAGTCATTGGCAAAAAAAAAAAGAAGATTTATTATGAGCATCCAAATATCAGGTGCCTTGGATGGCAACTGGTCTACCGCAGAAAGAAGGGCAAAGAAAAACTGCCTCGTCAGTAGATGTATAGAAAAATACATGAACGCCTAGGACTTGTTTATTATTTGTCGACTTATATATATATATATATATAATGTTTGATTATTTGTCGAGATTTTCTTAAAAGGCTTGTTGTAGATGACTATATATATATATATATATATATATATATATATATATATATATATATAAGATGTGATATATATATAAATAGGCTTGTTGTAGATGATATATATATATATATATATATATATATATATATATATATATATATATATATATATATACACACATAAGATTTAATATATATATATATATATATATACACACATAAGATTTAATATATATATATATATATATATATATATATATATATATATATATATATATATATATATTTATATATATATATATATATATATATATATATATATATATATAAATAAATAAATGATCACGTTACCTTGGTAGAAGGATTGACTAAATAATTTCCTAACGCTTTATTATTTAAAAAATAAATAAACAGAGAAGGGAAGGGGAAGGAGGAGAAAGAAGGGCTATTAAAATTGAATCGGAGGGGGGGGGTATATAAAACATAGATACTTTGATACTGCTTCGTATGAACTCAAAAGGGACATTTTAGTGTGTGTGTGAATCGTGTCATTATTTCTGATTTCTCATTCATTGGATTTTTTCTGATCTGGAAATGTTATTATTTTTAACTGACCCATGGTCGATTTTTGGTTTCATTCGGAGAGCCGAGTTCGAATTCCAGTCCAATCCATTACATTCACTTATGTTCTAATACCCCTGGGAAAGGTATGAATCTTCTTTTCTTTCTTACCTCAGCTATAGGCAAATAGCAGCACAGACCGGGTTCTATAAATGGCAACCTACTGCGGGGAAAAATCTGCCTTGTCAGTCATGTATTGAAAGATACATGATCGCCTAAGCATGGCACATAACTGACTAATTAATATTCCACTCCTAACGGGATATAGTTGTCGACATATCATCCTGGAAGTCACAGTCTGTTCACCTGTACCTAGTGACATTTTATTGGTTAGGGAAGATTTTTGTCGATTCAACAATACCAGCATTCATTAAGCAATCCTTACCGATCTATTTTGGATAACTCGAGATAGGCCTTTATTTAAATGTATCGACGTTAAATAAAATAAATGTTAGCAATGATCAGTTATCTCATCTTCACAGGTGGGCTACTCAACGAGTGTTAAATTAATAAAGCCAGCTGATAAGAGCGACTTGAAGATATACACTGAGATACAGACCATGAATTAAGTGGTGTTACGAGGTTGGCCTTTCCATGATTCTTCCCTTAATAGCTAATCGCTACTTTGCTATTAAATTGAAAGGGTCTTGAACTATCGCATGAATAAGGCGAGGTTTTGACAGTACCAGGAGATCTCAAAAGAATTTGCATCTTGAGAAACATACAATGAAGATATTACATTTTATTATTATTATTATTACTAAATAATAATATTCGACGAGATCCTGAAAAGTTCTCAAACCGATTAAGAATGTTTAACCACTTTTTAATACTATTGTTTCTTGGCCTAATTCAACTCTTACCAATAAATTTATATATATATATATATATATATATATATATATATATATATATATATATATATATATATTTATGAATAAAAATGACAATAGGAAAACTGGTAATTGCTGACGCGTTTCGTCCAATGTGGACTTTATCAAAGCAAAATACGAATTTTTTTTTTTCGTATTTTGCTTTGATAAAGTCCACATTGACGAAACGCGTCAGCAATTACCAGTTTTCCTATTGTCATTTTTATTCATAAATATTGTCTTCTACCGATTAAATCGGAGAAATTTTCATATATATATATATATATATATATATATATATATATATATATATATATATATATATATATTGTTAAATATAACAGTCAACGAATGTTTATTATGTTTGATCATGATCAACAACCTCCGTACATTTTCTTTAATTTCGGGAAAAAAAATAAAGACAAAAATTATCAAACTTTTGGATATTTTTTTATTATGCTGATTGATTCAATATACTCTTTCCGCTTCATATCAGCTGAAAACGTTAGTCCGACATGTCGCAATCAGTCAGAACGAAATTTTCTCTCGTTAATTTTTAAAACTACATTGATTGAATATCCTATTTAGTAGCTTTACTTTTATAACGGTAATATTAATATTAACCATTTCCTTATAAGGAAACACTCGGCGTTCATTAACGAAGCAACCAGTGCTATTTTCGGTTGAAATTTACAAAATCTTTTAGTTAAAACAATTTTTCAGAAAAATAACTTTCTCGAATCCAGTAACTGTTATTGCTCTTTCCGATAGTAATGAGGTTTTCCTTTCTTTCCTTTTACTCGAAGTAGTGTGGAATAACATCTTGATTATGTTATTAATTTCTGTCCGAGTTACGTTAGCAACTCTTTTTAATTGCTGCTGCTGTTGAAAGCTCTCAACTAATGTGGTTTCTGTTCTGTTGACAAATAAGTTTTTTAAACGTATTTACATATTTCAAAATGTATTATTTTGTCTAGAAAATAAAATATTAAGATAATTAGCTATCAAAATACATTTTGCTATCAACTGACTAATCATGAGTATGACAACTAAATTCTTGTTCTTACACGAACGCTCTTGTGACAAGATTCCAAATTACAATATCATGTTTGTAGAGTCGACCAGCCGACATATTGTTTAGTATGTTTCCTCTTGAGTAGTATTTTTTTTTGACTACAAAAAGCAAACAGCCCCCCCTCCGTCCGAGGTGAGAGCCATACCTTCATGGCTTAGTGACGAGGGAAATGTTGAAGTTCGTTCTCACTCGCTTTATTCATATAAACAACTGATAAGAATAAATTTGAATTACAGAGATATTAGTGAGTTCGCGCATGCGCAATTACAGTTAACAGATAACTAACCCATAAGATAATGAATACTGAGTGGCCTACAGATAACAGAGAAGTACCAAATATAATATAGACTGGAGATTTAAATAGCTGAAACGTTGTGCGAAAGATAAAAAGAGATAGAGAGAAAGAAAAAAAATTAGGATACAAGACTGAATTAAGTCTCTACAAGAATTTGTCTTTGCCGGTTTATCTGTTGATTTGATCTCTCCAACTACCCTGTGTCCGATAAGCTTCAAATTCGGTCGGCATACACATTTGTAACTGGAGATTGACCTTTAAGTAGTCTCTGGTCGAAATGTTGCGTTCATTTTAAACACTGGTTTTCTTGATACTATCTTAGCTCATTCGGCACAGAGCCGCTGTAGAAAAAATGTGTAACGCGGTAGAAAGTTTGGTAATGATGATGGTAATATTAACAAATGTTTCTCTACAAGGAAACATTTGACATTCATTTTCCGAGCAGCCAGTACTGCTTTCCGTTCAAATTTTTAAAATCTGTTTCGTAAAACAATTTTTCTGGGAAATAGGTTTCTCAAGTCCAGTAGCTGTTGTAGCTCCTTCCAGTATTGATAGTGATTTTTATTTAAAGTAATTTGGAATGTCAACATCTTGATTATATCATCATTTTCTCTTCGAGATAGATGTGCTATCCAATTTAGCTGTTACTGCTGTTGACAGTCTTCAGGTGATATGGTTTCTGTCATTTGGTATAGTTCTTTGTGATTCTGTAACGCAGGGCCACAATGTTCGAAGAATGATCGTCTTTTCTAAGACGATCAAGCTTCACTGCCTCAAAGCCCTTTTTAACGATTGGCATTATTTCAAGTGAGGAGAGTTTCATGTCTTTCGGAAATTCTAGCTTTATCAACCACAGGCATCGATGTGAAAATAACGCGACTCTTTCAAACACAAAAAGGCTTTGAAACTTGAGTTTTATTATGTTTCACAAGGATGCTGTGCATTATATTCAGAGGGGAGAAATTCCACACTCACTGTTTTAGATATTGGCCAACATTAGGTCTTTTGCCCAAGGCGATCAAATTAAGATCGTTTTCTTTTTTATGCCATTAGCCAGTTAAGACGCTTTAAAATTTAAGCATGTACCATTTATTGCCATAACTAGCAGCATGGCCCGGCGTTGCCCGTGCTTGATTCAAAAATCGTACGACTCACAGCAATCGCTATCACTTGACTTAAAATATTTTTGCCCTTCCTTGCCTTTAAAGGAGTGCCCTTTGCCGTACTGATGTTGCTACATGCCTTACTTCTTGCCTATCACACACTGCGAATTTTTTCTAAGCTCTATACTAAACATTAAATCTGTTACGAAAAAAGAACTAAATAAAATGAACACAAAACGATCAGCCGAATAAAAAAAGATTGTTAAGAACAAATACTTTTTTACACCCAACCCAGTTCTGCGGAATCAGAATCAACGTTGAGTTCAAGCAAGCGAATGAACCAATTGGAGTAAAGTGCCATGCAGATTTAAATTTTTCCCACTTGTGACGAATGCAGCTATCGATTTTTTTTTTTGCATGCTAACATGCTAGTTAACATTCGTGTCAGTCAGCTGTTGGCTCTCACGCTGGCCAATAGAATCTTCCTGCCTATTCGTGGCAGCCGGCTATAGGCTCTCACTCTGGCCAGTAGAAAATGGCCGCAAACTACATGAAAACTACCGTAGAAGCATTAAAAAATCGATTATTTCCACTATCGATGGGAGTTGAGAAATGCAAAGTGGCTCTTGGCCTTCTCTCTAACTTGGAGCATATGCATGTAAATTTTGGTGCAAATCCGTCGAAAATTGCGGCCGTGCATTCGTTTCACACACACACACACACACACACACCCTGCCTTATATATATATATATATATATATATATATATATATATATATATATATATATATATATATATAGTGAACTCTCCCGTCATATTTGACGTATGAGGGTCAAGCAGCTCAGTTTCTAGGAACCGACAGCCCAGACGTCAGCACATGTGATTTGATTATAGGGGTGGAGGTTTTGTGCAGAAAACTACCACACTTTTTAAAGGGCCGAATACAGAGACCTGGTGCACTACGTGCAAGAAGGTCCCCAAACAACTCTCCGCAGGTTTTGAATTCAAAGTAGTCCTCCTAGACCAGTTGCCATCCAAGACTATAGAACCCAGTCTGTCCTGCTATTTACCCATCCCCATATATAT